>CM055189.1:4722020-5017020 GCA_029224185.1 Karalla daura | reverse complement strand
TTTAAAAAGTTAAAAAATACACGCGAGGGACGTCCTTAAAGTACAACTTTGTGATGGGGGATTTTAAGCAAGGCTGTAGCAGAGCGCTTTGAATGTGTGTGTGTGTGTGTGTGTGTGTGTGTGTGTCAAGCTGAATGCTAAACACCGACACAGTCTGCAGCACTGATCATGTTGGAACAGGTTCAGATTTAGCAGGTGCACATACAAGGCCTTTTTTTTTTTGCTTTTTTTTTTTTATCGAAACCAAACCGATACAAAAAATGCTCTGTTTTCATTTCCACGCGTCATCAAGACCCGTTTATATTCACCATTTTTTTCTGCATGTACAAAAAAAACCAAAACAGACTATGAAAACCTACACCCACACGTGCAGAGTATAAATCTGTCCATCAAGTGTTATTCTGAGCTGCAGCTGTCAGTGGCAGGTTTCATGCCCTGTCTGCACGCTCACTCACACACGTTAGCAGAACTCTTAAGTAAAATAAGTGATATCACAATGTAGAAATAGCAGGAAGTCATGCATTAGTGTCAAAATGCACAGTTAGTACTGAAGATAAAAGCGCCCATGAACGCTGAGTGAATGAACTCCGCCTGTCGTCTAAAGTTTCTCGAACTTGAAATCCCTCGTCTCGACTCGGACACTTTTCCGACTCACTGTTATGTTTGTTGTCGTTTTTTTCAATATTAATAGCATGCGATTAAGAACGTTTGGAAGTTCTACTGTGGGATCTGTATGTGTGTGTGTATCTTTGTTATGAGCTCCATCTTTGTAATGAAAATAAAACCTTGTTAAGCTTTGGAAGAAAAAAACCCAACATTTTGTGACCACTGTGTTTTTGCTGATGTACCGAAAAAAGTGTAAAAACTCTCAATTGAACAACTGATCAGTTCGTTTCTGTACATAAAATGATGAACGACTTCCTGGGACAAGTTGGAAAGACCCCGGTTTGTGGAAAACAACAAAGGCAGCGGAATAATATTTCATCTCAGAGATGCTGCAGCGGGTTCGATTTGCAAACCATATGTTTTCCCATCGCTTGAGGGGCACGTTATTATGTCAGGTCCCGACGAGCTTTCTTTAGCTTCTTTAACTGCTGGGTTATCACATTTACAGCTTGTCTCACATAGCAAGAAAAAAGAAAAGAGAGTTGAGTTGTTATTGTTGTTGTTAGTAGCCCCGCCTCCAGACTCAGATTTTCAGACCCCCTACTTGGCAAAGTGCCTCCGAATGTCAGAGCTAAAATTAGAGGAAATAAAGTAAAGAAAAATCTACCCTGACTTGTCGATTGTTGGAATAATGGAAAAACTCCCAGATAAGCCAGAACATTATGACACAAATGGATATCGATTCATAACATATGTACTCTATATTTATGTTAATAGATTACAATGTGATATAGAACAGTAAATAGTTCTGGCCCCTGCAAAGAAGTGGTGATACTCAAGTTTCACTGGACCAGAGTTAGTTCCTTGGCAATGGAAAGAGTAAGAACGGTTCCAAGCCTGGAACTAGCCTGGAACCAGCATTAGAACTGCGTTGGTGCCTGGAGCAAAAGTAGCTTCACTATATACTGGTATGTTTTTCTGGATGACAAGGAAAGAGGGTTCATCTGACCCATGACCTCCGTCACCCATTGGTTTGTGAAGGGTTGTTAATGTCAGTCAAATAGACATCACCTAACTACTCCATTTTTTTAACTTTAACATCTAATTAATCAATTATTTTCACATTGACCACCAGATCACAGTCTGGCATGGGAAGCTTCTGGCCGTAAAAACAGATGGCTTGTGAAAAGTATTTATTTATTGTATTTCATGATTGAAAATGATGTTTTTTTTGACTGTGTGTGTATTGGAGTCAGCCCTAGTGGATCTCGGTGGTATTGCAGGTACAATCACTTCCACATTGGCTTCACTTTTCAGACCGGAAGACGACATCCATTATTCTAAAGGCAGTACACTCTATAATCTGACCTGAACCAAAGCTTGATTTGACGAATATCATCTTATTTGGTCTCACTTTTTTCATTGTTGCTCCATTCAAAACAACAGGGAAACCCCTGCCCCTCATAACTTAAATTAAAAAAAAAAAAGCGAGCACTCGAGCAGTTTCAATAAAAACACTTTAATAGAGAAACAAATAAAAAAAAGAAAATAAACCTTTGAAACACAGTCTAAATCCTTTATTATAACCACCACCAATTGAAATGAAGAAGAGTAAAACAGATCTATTCATTATTTTGTACCCACGGGGGAGGAACCAATGGGACTGGGAGAACAGGTGTGCCATTGATTCGCTGCAGCGAGGGAAGAACAGAGGAGAGCAAACGGAGAACAGGAAGAGATGTGGCGTTTATAGAAGGCTGAACACAGTGCTCTCTACTGGCTGGGCAAAAGGTTGCTCCCTTTGCATGTGCCTGCCCCACACGCGTGCACACACATACAAACACTTTGTTTTCTTCAAAAAAAAAAAAAGAAAAAGAAAAAAAGGCAACACAGAATGTTTCTGAGAAACAGCTTCGTAGCAGGATGTACGGTGCAATATTGGGTGGCTGAAAAAAAAAACGTAAAAAGAAAAACAAAAATTAAAACTAATGGCCTCATTCATAGTGAAAAGATCCTGTCCAAATGTTTTTTTTTTGTTGTTTTTTTGGGGGAAACAAAGATTCACCACGGGACAAAACCGAAGTCTCTGAACAAAAAAGCAGATCAGTGATAGGAAAAAAAAAAAAAAAGAAAAGAAAATCCCTTTACAATGTCTTTGGCTCAATCTCCGCTGAAATAAATAAAAACGAAAAAAAAAGTATTTGAGAAGCAGTGAAATATTAGTATTGCACAACTTCAGAGATTAGCCAACAAACGTTTCGGGGGGAAAAGTTAAAATTCCCCCAAAAAAAACGAGCTTCGTAAATACGCCGCACACCAGGGAGCAACCTTAGCTTTAGCCCCGCTAAGTAACTGCAGGAATTAACAAAAAAAAAAGAAAGAGAGAAAAAAAAATTACATGACCATTACATATTTGACATGTTAGTAAAATATTATAATAGTTGTGTTGATAATGTCACAATTCATTGTACACATCAAATAATATACCAAAATCTGACACTGTAGGTTGAACAAAAGCTGTTTTTTTTTCTTTTTTTTTATCCACAAATCAATACAAACTGATAAAAGAGGAATAAAAACCAGCCAGGTCATCTCAACATGCATGAAAACAGTCTACACATTAAAAAAAAAAAAAAAAAAAAGTAAAACAAAACAAAACAATAAAATTGATTGTTGAACAGCTGTGACGTGGTGAGAAAAACGGGATAAATCCAGCAACATTAAAAATTACGTATTGTACAATGGGATAAGTCGTCTTATTACAGCTGAAACATAAAAATCTCCTCTTTGTCAAGTCAGCCAGACCAACACCACCATCTTTGAGAAGAAACAGAAAGAAAGAGAGAAAAAGAGAGAGAAAGAGGAAAAAAAACGAAAGAAAATCTAAAAAGTTGCAACAAGATGTTGCAACCACCAACTGGTTTTGTCGTCGTCCATTTCGAGAATCGTCGTTATTTCATGTGAATTTGCATAATTAAAAAGGGGCGACCTCTTTTCTTTGAACAGCTTCTACAAAATCGAGGCGCTCCCAAAGTTCTTGTTTGTAAATACCTAGAAAATGCATATTTACAAGTCATGTGTTGTTCTCCGCCGAGTCGTAAAATCTGGACCTTGGAATTACAATGTCAAAACTCAGAAAGGAAACTAAAGCTTCACGAAGCTCTGACACATCCAAGTCGTTATAGCGTGGGTCGTTTGCTTTTTTTGTCGTTTTTTTTTTTGTGTTTTTTTTTTAACTTTCCGAGGCGGCGACGTTTTCAAAAGGTTTCAACAGCGACCAGGAAGCAGCAGGATGACTTCGTTACAACTCTACCAATTAGCGATTAACCAGGGCAGTGGCATCGGGAAGTATCGTATGACTGTGATGACTGTCGGTTTATATCATAGTACAAAAAGAAAAAAAAAGAAAAAGGAAAAAAAGAATAAAGGACAAACCTTGGCAGATATAGAGTATCGGCATCTTTATATGTTCGATCTGGGGGGAACTGAACACGTCGAGTGTGTTTGCAGTGAAAATGAATGCGCAACGTAACTGTGCTGCCTCTCTCCCTCTCTCTCTCTCTCACACACGCACACACACACACACACACACACACACGCCATGTTACGCTCAGTCGTATGTTTCAGGCTGGGGGGAAAAGAAAGTCACGTGGCCATAGAAAACAGAAACGCAGGGTCCGAGCTTTTTCAGTTTAAAGGGAGAATTACGTACTGCTTCCACGTTAATCTAGACTGATCAGGTCAGATTTTTTTTTTTCCTTCTCTTTTTTTGTTTTTTTCCTTTAATGACCAGCGATAACTCCCAAAACATTCCTGATTCATTCTCATGTCGCACAGCCTTAAAAAAAAAAGTCACATGGAGTTAGATGTCTTTGAACTTTCAGTATGTTTTTTTTTTTTTTCTATTTTTTTTGGTTAAATCTGAAGTGTTTTAAATGTGAAATGTTCCAAATGAGGAAAAAAAAAAAAAAAAAATATATATATATATATATATATATATACATATATATATATATAAGGAAGTGTTTGGCTTTTAATGATCCATGATCGATGTTTGTGATTAACTCACATTTTTAACTCACAAATTTTTTAAGTTACAGTGAACTGAAATAACTTCAGATTTAACCAAAAAAGATAAAAAAAAAAAACAAGAACAAACACCCGACATCTGGCAGCGTCGGTCACACCCCTCACCTTTCCGTTAGCCGGTCACGACACGTCACTCTGACCCCACCACTCAACTTCACTTTCACAAACCCTCATGGCAACCTTTTAAAAAGAAATAAAAACAAAAGATACAAAAACAAGCTCATAAATGCTCCAAGTCCATCGGCTGAGGGGGAAAAAAAACAACAAAAAAAACGAAACGAATGAATGTAGCAGAACCCACCTTGCTAGATACTTGCTAATATTTCCCCCGGTGGAGATTTTGTTTGTTTGTTTGTTGACACAAATGAAGGAAAAACAGGAGTAAAAAGTGACTGCACATGGACCACGAGCTAAGCAGTTTTAAGGGGGGGTCGTCACAGATCTCCAGGAGGAGGAATCACATGGCCTGTTACTGTTATTTTCACACTGTCACTGTCACTGTTGCAGATGAGACGTTGGTGGAAAGTAAGATGCAAAAAAAAAAGAAAAAGAAAATTATAATCAGAAGCTGTATTGTTTTTTTTTTTTGTTTTCTTTTTTTTTCTTTCAATTAATCACATTTACTACTAAAATCACTGAGGATGATTTTCCAGGTAAAGGATGTCTAAGAATTAAGGATCAGAACGTCAAAAAGAAAAAAAAAAAAAAAACGAAAAAGAAATTCATAATGCAAACGCTAACATGATACAGGAATTTAAGGACATGTCTGTGGCATACAATTCAGTCTTTTATTTTCTTTATATGTACAGATTAGAGGAAAATTTATCTACTTCTATACACTGTTCCATGTAGTTTCTGTTGGTTGACCACTTAGCCGGCTCACCACGACTACAGTAGTATGAAAATCAAGACGTAACGCCCACGCAAAACTGAGGAGTACAAAATGATAAAAACGTCAACATACTCATTTAGTAACCGACAAAAAGAACAAGTCCAATAAAAGGGGAAAGAAATATATGCTGGTAGCTAAGTGGTCAACCAAATCTTGCCATTTTTTTATTTTATTTTTTTTTATAACCTTTTTTTTTTTGAGCATTACGTACATATACAAGTGTAGATAATATAAGTATATATTCATATATACATAATGAGTATGTATATATACCAGTAATGCATTCATTATATATACTTATTTTCTTCACAGATATGTGAAACGGGAGAAAAAAAGATGACCGTTACAAATAAAAAGTTAAAATGAAGGGAAAAAAAATGCTGAAAACAAACCTACTGATAGAAACAATTTGTAAATGCACTTTGCACTATTTTTTGTGTTTGTTTTTTTTTTGTTTTTTCAATAGTTTTACTTTTTTTGTTTTAGTTTTTTTTATCATCGTTATTATTATTATTATTTTCTCTTCACTTATTTTAGCTATTTTTTTTCGGGTGGGGGTGGGGGAGGGGTGACGACACTCATTTGAAGTAGGAGTAGTACCCATTGCTACCGTTTGAGCTCCCTATACTCAGCTCCTGCAGGAGAGACAGAGGGTCGCTGTTCTTCTTGGCCTGCTCGGGCCGAACAGCTCGGGGTTTGGGCGGGGCGCGCAGGGCGCTGGCGTAGGACATGGTCGGGGGTTTGCTCAGACTGGGAGCCCCCGGTCCGGCCTCGGCGGGCGGAGGCAGCGGTGGAGGCTGCTGCTGCTGCTGCTGTTGAGGCTGAGGCTGAGGCTGAGGCTGGGACTGAGGCTGAGGAGGAGGAGGAGGCTGAGGCTGAGGCTGTGGCGGAGGCTGCTTCTTCTTGTTGGCCATGAGAGGAGGGAACTGTCCAAGATGCTGCAGGGAGCTGAGGGAGTGCGGGTGGGGGGGCTGCTGCTGCTGCTGGGCTCCGGGCGCCTCCACCTTCCCCTGCTCCTCCGGCTGACGGAGGGCCTTGGAAGCTGCCGGAAGAGTCACACGGCGGGAATGTGTCAGGCTGGCAGCAGGTTTACATGATTACACATGTATGCATCAATGTATGCATGAAATATAGGAATAAAACTGTGTAAATGGCAAAAAAATAGACCTAATGACTACGGATTTAGAGAAAATACTATAGTAATATTAGAAGTCTAGAGATTTTTTTATAGAAAAACACCAATATATCAACAATATGTTTATATATGGTAAGGTATAGGTCCCTGCATTCTGGAATATAATATAATTAGCCTAAATAAAAGAGAATAGAAGTCTTTATTTTGTCCCAAAATGAGGGAAAAGATAACAGATAACATGAACACATAACAAATATGAATGAATGGATGGATGGATGGATGGATGGATGGATGGATGGATGGATGGATGGATGGATGGATGGGTGGATGGATGGATGGATGGATGGATGGATGGATGGATGGATGGATGGATGGATGGATGGATGGATGGATGGATGGATGGATGGATGGATGGATGGGTGGATGGATGGATGGATGGATGGATGGATGGATGGATGGATGGATGGATGGATGGATGGATGGATGGATGGATGGATGAACGATGAGTTCAGTCTACTGGGAGCAGAGCTGAGCTGGGTTTCACATGTGACCTCACGTGAACAGCAGCCAATCAGATCAATGTGTGAAGATTTTTCAATGTGAAAATTTGATTAATCACACACCTTAAAGGGCTTTGGTCTAGACTGACAATCTCAATGAGTTCTTATCCTCAATTAACAAAGTGATATTGTAATCTATGCTAAGAGTTTTCTGCGCAATATTCTCCCTATTTGGTGCAATATTCTTTTCTTTCCCAGTAGATTTTCAGTGTTTCAGGCTCATAATTGCTGTGATTTTTCACTTTCTTACCAACCATTCTGGCTATTATGGAAGTGCCGCTACATAATTTTGTGATAACAGCGTTGAGACCTACCCAGAAGTTCCCGGTGCTGGGTTAGCGTGCCGGCTCCGTTACATGGAATGTTCTGGAACGAGCCGGGACCTCCGCCGTTGCTGGGCCAGAGGTCGTGTGCGGGGTAACCGTAGGGGGGGTGCGGGTGCTGATGATGCTGTATGTGTGGATGCGGGTGGTCCTGGGGGTCTGATGGACAGGGCTTGGGCTGCTGGGACAGGGCGTTGTGGGCGTTGGCTGGAGACGTTTCATCCGGGTAGCTGGAGGAGATCCGGCGCTGATAGAGAGGCCGGCCCGGACCTCTGGGTTCATACTGGACAGAGGGTTAGGATACGAGAGAGAGAGGGGGGGGAGAGAGAGAGAGAGAGAGAGAGAGAGAGAGAGAGAGAGAGGGAAAGAAAGAGGAAGAGAGACAGAGATAGGGAGAGAAAGAGAGAGAGGCAGAAAGAGAGAGAAATAGAGAGGTAGAGTCAGAGAGACAGACAGAAACAGACAGATAGGAAGAGAGAGAGTCAGAGAGAGGGAGAGAGACAGAAAGATAGAAAGAAACAGATAGAAGCAGAGACAGAGGGAGAGAGAGAGACAGAGGGAAAGAAAGAGAGAGACACAGAGAGAGACAGACAGAGGGAAAGAAACAGATAGAAGCAGAGGCAGAGGGAGAGAGAGAGAGACAGATAGAGACAGACAGAGAGAGAGAGTCCCGTTTAAATATTTGTCGAACTTTTGTTTTACAAACAGGAAGTGGTTTTATTGGATGGAGCAAAGCGCCACAGGGGCCCGTCCCTGGCACCCCTCTCATGAATCAGATCAGGCACTAATAAAAACAACCCTGACATCAGACCGAGCCCTCAATAAACACACACACACACACAGAAACAAACACACCCCACAGTGTAATCCACATCCTCCTTGTAAAACAGCCTTTGAGCCAAAACATCTTAATATTCATTGCGCGGCTCTGTCACATTTGCGTGATTTAGGCTCCAAATTATCCACGTCTGCCTGTCAGCGAAGATGGTTTACAAAGCGAGGGGCTTTGAAATCCCCGTGCCGGGCGAGATTTGAGAGCAGCTCTTGAGAAAAGGGCCTGACCAGGGATTTATCACATCATAATTTATACCGCTGTACTCGAGACAAATTAAAACCACTGACAAGTGTTAAGAGTCAGGTGACGCCCAATTAACCCCCCCCCCCCCCCCCCCCCCCCCCCCCCCCCCCTTTTCTCCCCCTCCTCCCCGTCTTATCACAGACACTGTCAGCCAGGTGGAAAAAGTGAGACGTGAGAGGCGCGGAACAAATCTGTGTGTGTTTCCAGGCAGGTATTTGCATATGAAGTCGCCGTGCTGCACACCGAGACGCTGCATAATTCACACACACACGCTTTCCCCGCGACTCTCAAAGAGATTCTAGATGGCTGGATAAACGCACGGCTGCAGGGGATCTGCTCAAAGTGAACTGCAATCAGACCCACAGAGCACAACCATACGACAGACCTCAGATCAGCTGGGGAGGAACAAAGCTCCAAAGAAAAAAACAAAAACAACGTTTATTAAAATATACCTATGGTCTGACTATTCATCATAAGTACAGTGGCCCTTTTACAGTTTAACTATCTAGAAAGAGCTTGAATATCAACACAATCTAGTACCTCAGATAGCTAAGTGATATCGAGCCTGCAGCTTTCCTATAGTGTCAATTTATAACCACTTCACTAACCACTGGTCTTTTGCCATCTGCATGTTTTATTATGCATAATTAAATTAAATAATTCTAAATTGCAATTTGATGTTTTTCTGGTTTTCAGTTGACAAATGTGACATTGATTTGGTTGTTTCTCATAGTTAAAAGACTACATGAAATACGAAGACTAACAAACAATAAGAGACACCGTAAAACAGTTAAAGAGAGTGTGAGAGCAGGTATAAGTAAGACCTGTGACTTATTTCGTTTTTTACAGTTTTTATACATAAATGATGCAAACACGGAACATATTACCTGCTTGTCTTGTTGATTTTAAATTGTTTCATGTTTTAACTTACTTTGTAATCATATTTCCTCTTCTCTGTGAAGCACCACCGAGTTCCTCATAACACTGGTGATATGCTGTACAAATGAATCTCGCTTGACTATTTAGGGCGTTTAAGGCCCTCAATTTTCCCCAAAACTGATCAACTTTTACCACTTTTGAAACCACCCTGGACCAACAACCCGCCCATCCCCCCCCTCCTACCTCATCTACGTTGTGAAGGGCGGTGGCTGCTGATGCTCTGGGGGACAGAGGATGGTACGACTCCTGGTCTGGACCTTGACCTTGTTGCTGCTGCTGCTGTTGCTGCTGCTGCTGTTGATGTTGCTGTTGTTGATGTTGTTGCTGCTGCTGCTGTTGCTGTTGTTGTTGTTGTTGTTGTTGTTGTTGCTGCTGCTGCTGCTGCTGCTGCTGCTGCTGCTGCTGATGCTGCTGGTGGTGGTGCTGATGGTGGAGCTGCATCAGGTGGACCTGCTCCTGCCGGCTGGTGGGGTGCGCCATGAGGGGCAGCCCGTACGGGAGCCCGTGGGCCTGGCTGCCCAGCAGGTGGTTCTGCTGCGGGGGGCTCATGGAGGCGGCCCCGGCGTGGCCCCACTGGGCCTCCTGCAGCAGGAACTTGACCTGGGAGGGCGGGGGGCTGGCCGAGTGGGGCTGTGGCGGCTGATGCGGGTAGTTGCCGGCGTTGTAGAGCGGGTTGCCCGCGTGCTGCTGCTGCTGCGGCGGAGGAGGCTGCTGCTGCTGCTGCAGGGCCGGGTTGGTGAGGGGGTTGTCGTTGAGGAGGTCGCGCCCGGCCTCGTGGGGGTACGGTCCTGACGGGAAGGGGCCGGCGTGGTTGGAGGTGGCGGCCATAGAGGAGGAGGGGTCACCTGAGGCTCGGGGCTGGGACTGGCGGTACTGAAGGAGGCGGGACTGAGGCGGAGGCTGCAGCTCCGCTGGTTCCCTGGGCTCAGGCGGCTCCTGCGGGGGCATCTCTCGCAAGAGGCCCGGGTACCTGCGCGAGTCACCATGTGTCATGTGTGTCAAGACAACTTAGTAAGGTCTTAACAAAGTCAGGTCTGGACCAGAGTTTCCCACAGAAGTGGTCACAGTGTTTGGAACTGTGAGCTAAAGAACTGGCTCTGGTCTAAAAAACTGGTTCCAGAGTAGCACTACTTCTTTCCTGGGTAAGAACCAGCTATGTCAGAGGCTTGGGGTGGGTTATTGAGACCTATGAAAACACCTTTTTGTTCAAAGTTCACCTTATTTTCCCCCTAAGAGAAGTGGCAGACATGAAACATCAGCTAAAAAAGCTAAAAAAGATGATAGGGACACTGAGCGTCCGAGGTCCAGTCCAAGATCCGTCCAGTCTCATGAGACTGCTAGCATCACTGCTAGCATCACACACTGCACTCTGGTAGCCATGACGGACGGTTTCTTGTCACGCCTCCACAGTGACCTATGAACTAGCACTGGTTCGTAACTGTCTAATCTGATATTGTGGAAGACACTGTGTGGTCTGACTCTGGCATTTAGTTAAGTGTAGCTGTCGTACATTGTCCAGACTCAAGCACACATTTCCAGGTTGAAATGAACCAGACAGATGAGGCTGACTCACCTGGAGAAGGGCGGCCCGGCGGAGGCCGAGGTCACGGCCTCGTCCTCCATGTTGGCGCCCAGGCCCCAGCTGGCTGCCCGGAGCAGCTGATGGGGGAAGCGGGCCATGCTGGGCTGAGCGAGGTGGGCGAGCTGCTGGGGCAGAGGGAAGGCCACGCCCCCCTGCAGGAAGGGGCCCCCGGCCGCCTCGCCCCATTGGCCCAGCCGGGCGGCCTGCTGCTGCTGCTGCTGGCTCAGGGCCTCCAGAGCCAGGGGACCCTGCAGGTCTGAGGAGCCAACAGTGTGGTTAGCTGCAGTCAAGAAGACTAGGGATCACACTTTTTTGATTTTGACTTTAATACGATTCTCATGGCTTCTCACATTATAATTAAAACACAATGCTGTCAGACTCTGACCAGACATTGTTTTCCAGGACGACTGTAGAGAAGCTCTGTGCCATATGTTGCCATATGTAGATAAAGTGACTACGGTGATAAGGACACAATTTCCCACTCACCCAGACCGTCTCCCAGGCCTCCGTCCTGTGCGTCCTCCCCGAAGCTGTTGACCCTGTTGTGCTGCGACAGGCCCGGGTGGTGCCCCCCCGGGTGGCCCATCGAGGTCCTGATGGAGTTGCTCATGTCGTCCACGCCTCCGGCCTCCGGCCCGTCCAGGGTGGGGGACTGGACGGCCCTGTGGCTGGGGATGGGCCCGCTGAAGAAGGAGGCGTTGTGGCTCCCCCCGGAGTAGGCGGGGCTGAGCTGTGGCTGTGGCTGCTGCTGCTGCTGCTGGTGGGCCATGCCCGGGTGCTGGCCTGGTCCCACCCTGTAGGGCAGCCTGGAGACCGGGTACTGCGGGGGGAACACCCTCCCGCTGGCAGAGTGGGGCGGGAAGGAGGGGTTGGGTGGAGCCAGGTGGTAGTTGAGGGGCCTCTGGGCGGCCGAGGGGTCTTTCCGATGGAGCAGTGGGTTGGGGAACCCGACCAGGCTGTCGGCCTGCGAGTCCAGACCTCGACTCTGACCTGTGTCCAGATCTCCCTGGATGGTGGGGAAAAATGAAAACATTGAGCAAAAGGCTCTAGTAAGGGTCACTACAAGATTCTGACCAAGACATGATTGACAAACTACTGTTCTGAGACAACAACCATTGTAAATATCTGTAGCGTGTCCAGTTACTTGCCTGTTTCTCCTTCATGTCAGTCACTTTCCTCTCTGGCGTCTGTAGACGGCTCTGTTCTGACTTTGGACAACCGTCTAATTTACCTGTGGGAAAAAACACAAAGACAGGTTTAGACACGACAAGTTTTGAGGCTATCTTGACCAAATTATTTTTCATATAAAAAAACCCCAAAAACATAAATAGCTTCGCACCGTTTCTGATTGGGTCCGCCTGCAGCTCCTTGTCGGGGCTGGGCTGGCCCATCCCCAGAGGAGACGGGTGGGCCACGCCGTACGGGATGGGCGAGCCTCGATTCTGGGCCTGCAGCAGGTTGAAGTTGTAGGCCATGGCGGCCGGGTGGTTCATGATGCGAGGGTCCACGGCAAAGCGGTTCTGGTACCCCGGCCAAGGCAGCTAAAAGAAGCACACAGGTGGGTGAATGGACAGTAGGGGCTATTTTCAGCTAAACCATTATTGTGTGTGTGTGTGTGTGTGAGTGTGTGTGTGTGTGTGTGTGTGTGTGTGTGTGTGTGTGTGTGTGTGTGTGTGTGTGTGTGTGTGTGAGACGTACGTGCAGGGGCATGGACATGACCATGTTGCCTCCATACACAGCAGGAACGTAGAGGATGCTGGCGCCCGTGTGAGGATCTATCCTCTGGACGGGGCTTGGTGACTTGCCCATGCCAGCTGGCGTCCCACCCAAGGGCGGCGTGAAGGCCCGAATAGGGTTTCCCATCAGCATGGCCGGGTTGGCTTGGACTGCAACAAGAGGAGACGGTGAGGAGTCGACGCAGACGCTCCTCAAGCTTAATGTGACGACAGTAGGCGACAGGTGGATCGAATTATACTAAATCAGCAGCTTGTAAACTTATGGAATCTGGGGGAAAACCGTGAGGAGAGAGTGGAAAACCTGTAATCTGTGTTAAACTTGATGTGGTGAGGGTGGTGGGGGGAGGGGCAGAAAGAATTGATCTGCGCAGATGTCGTCTCTTGGATTCGCCTCAGTTCAGAGCTAATCTAGCCGGGGCTCACAATCTGCAGTTGAGCAGAGCGGCTGAAACAAACTGACTGTCTCCTCCTCCTCCTCTCGCCAGAGTCGAATTAACAACTCCACGCTGTGTTGTTCCGAGGCTCCATCGCTCCGATGGCTCCGATAGCCTCGGGGCCCCTTCACGCATCCATCTGGGGCGCAGCATCAGACCAGCTCTATCAAGCTGCCGAGATATCTCCTGCTCCTTCTTTGTGCACAGGCGGAAACAAAGAAACCCCCCCTGTTTGCTCTGCTGTAAAACCTACCCACAATCAATGAAACATCTGCCATAAGGATGCACATGGATTGGATTTCTACATGTGCTAGTACGGCTTCTATATGGTATACATCTCCAGCATTACAGGATACTATGTCTATGAAATTTGGTTTGACCTACACTTGATTTTTATTACTCCACTATTCTTTCCTGACTGCAAACAAGGGATATAAATCAATGAGCCCCCGTAACATTGTGTACGACTGTACTTTTCTATATGCCCGGGATGCAAAAAGCTCGAGACATTCATGTGCCTCCGTATGATGTGAACAAAGCACACTCACCATATCCTTCAGGTGGGAGGTGCTCCGTGTGGTTTGCATGTTTCCCCTGCAAGAGAAAGAAGAGGATCGTTAGGAAAGTCAATCAGGTGACAGATACTGTAGGGGCGACTGTAGAGCAAAAACACACAGCAGGAAGTGGACATATACAGTAGCAGAGTCCTGACTGTCCCACATCTGCCACCACAGCTATGGGAGGAACACATTATCAGCGATGAAGAAGGAAGGGGGGGGGGTTTAGGAACAGTGCAGCTCCATGAATCCATAATGTTAACTTGTGACCCTTTTGCTCTTTCACACTCAGAGTAGGAAACACTGGCGTGAAGCCCATGTTTCTACTGAGGAGCCGTGTGTACACACACACACACACACACACACACACACACACACACACACACACACACACACACACACACACACACACACACACACACACACACACACACACACACACACACACACACACACACACACACACACACACACACACACACACACACACACACACACACACACACACACACAAAAGAAAAATCAGTTTAGCAGAATCACCATCCTCCAGCTGGCTTTCATGTTGTGTAACGTTTCGTTTAGACGCACGTTTAAGGATTTAATGCCACGTTTAATTAGCCACACGTGGGCAAGTGTTGCATTATCTGTATGAAGCCCCCCCCACCCCCCACCCCCCCCCTCCCATGGGACGCCACACAGAAATCTGACGGGTCAAACAGCTTTAAACTCTGTTTGTGCACACAGGAATAAATGTGTATTAATAAATTAGAATTATTCATTAGACGGGGTGCAGCGTCAGCCAGGCGTCTTCCCGAGGCAGCTTTATTTACACAGCGCGCGAAATACCTTGGGGCGACTCGATGAGCGCTACACAGACATAAAAACATAGAATTTAACAACGTAAATAAATAAAGAAGAGAACCGGAAACATCATTAACATACAATTACAGCATAAACACTGCATTCACTCCTGGTCAAGCCAGGCCGTGGCGATACCAATGCCCCGGTCTCAAGTGTTTCCTAAGTACGGCAGTACAGTAGTTTCAAAGAGCTCCATCACAGACATATGAGAGGAGAAATGTTTTGAATATGGATGGATTGAAAGCTCTACCATCCTATAGTTCCAGTTACACCCTGGGAAATTAAACTACTTCTACTATATTCACCTCAAGGTGTGATCGGACAGTCCTTCATAGTGGGTACAGCCCACATTACTGTATTTTGAGTGGCCCATTGAATCCAGTTCATAAACACTTGTTTTTCTATTATTTCACTTCCTTGTTCCTATCATTCGATGGGTTTGTCTTTAACATTAAACAGCAGGAGGACCATGTGTGGAGGTGTTTTCTGGGTAAAGATGTCGCCCGTGGGAAACTGAACACCACCACATGACCAGCTGTACGTATGAGCCTCCTGCAAAAACACTGGCATACGTGCACCTTCATTAAACAGAAGGGGCAAATTAGTGCATTTAAGGAAGGGATGCAACGCTTCCCTCTGTGCCTCAGCAGAGCGCGTTGGAGCAGATGGGAGGAGTGTGTGTGTGTGTGTGTGCTTTTCCAAGAGTTAATGGTGGATGACGCCATTCTCTCTCTGAATGATCACAAAATAGCTATAAATCAATTCTGGAGTGGATTTCAAATAAGCTTGGACGCTGTTTGATTTGTTTGTTTGCGAGGGAGAGACAAAGCGACAGGTGGCGATACTGATGTGTACATAATCAATTAACAAATTAATAATTCATAAAAACTGTGTATTATTCTGATTCTCCCTCATGGCTCATTTCTTCCTGATTTCATTTAAACAGGAGGAGGAAACTTTTTGTGTAAATCTCTTCCAAATGACCAGGGATAAAAAAAATAATAAAATGGCCCCTGGTCCGCCATGTTATTCCCACCTGTTGTGTCTGAAATGCTTTGAAAATGGAAATTGAAGTTTTCAAAGTCAAGAAGTACGATGCCAACGTTGGTTCTTACACAGTGGAAACGCAAAGAACGGTTCCTGGCTGAGCACCGGCCCCTAGCGGCCACCTAGGACGGGGTTAGGAGCGCTCACAGACTGAGCCGCCGCTCGGTAGTGACTGTGCCAGGCCAGGAAAAGGACGAGCTGAGTAAACAGGGTCTGACCTGGCAGGAGAGTCTTTCCCGGCGAGCTGACGCTCAAAGCTAATGTTTACCACCACGCTTGTGATCTCGTGTCAGGCCCGGCTCCAGGCCAGCAGCGGCCAAACGGCATCAGGTGGCGACACGTCGAGAAGATCGTGGCTGCACAGGTACAAGGCTCTCACACAGGAGAACACTCGTCCCCTTTTGGTCATGGTATAAAAAAACCAAACAAACAAAACAGAAACCAACACAAACAGGAAGCTATGCTGGATGTGATTAAAATGATTGCGTTAATCGCTCTATCCAGATAACGGTGTGCACCAGCTCGGCCAGGCTGCTATTTTAAGGCGTAACATTAACCGAGTGATGGCTCCAACACCGGCCGGGCTCCAAACGCCGCCCGCTCGTCTCACACTGTGCTCGTTTGATGCACTGCGGTCTAAAACATTTCCTCTGAACAACTGAGCGGAATAGTGACCGACGAGCGGGATGTTTCCTTTGATCTTGCTGTTTTTTCGTTCATGGTTCGTAAAACAAGTCGAGCTGACTACGTTTTGATGTCACATGCGTGCATCTAGTGTAGAAGTATTTTCGGGAGGAGGATTGAAGAATTGGGTTCGATCTGCGTGCCACTACCGTGCTAGCAGGTGGTCGGAGACTGAGCGAGATGTGCAGATGATGACAAACAGCAATGAGACCGGATGTGACTTATACATAAAGACGCACAAAAGTTACCAACAGATGCCGCATGCATCTGTGTAGGAACGCAGCTCTGGACAGGACAAAGGCAGCTCGACGGATACGTGCGTATTCCTCCCGAGGAAAAACATCATAATGCCTGCAAACAAATGTTGAATGAGCGGTTCACTACGTACACAGCCTTCTCTTCCCAGAATCATGTTTTGTTTACCTCACTGCATTAACCCTAATGGGACATTTTTATGTGCTGCCTGCTACAAACTGGCTGCCGAGAGACTGCATCTACTGGGAACTGCAGCTATAAATAACTAAATCCAGGCAGCATTTTTTTTAAAAATGGGATTTTTCTGGGATCCTCTTACACTTCTATGACGAACTTCTACATCGACACGTCTGGGAAGAGCCACCTGTTTGAGGAGTTTTAGGCAATGAAGAAGTTTCCATTAACGATACTGTAGGGGTGATGGAAACACACCCCGCAACACTCAGTCCTCCACTCGTGTAACTGTGCGTCCTAGTAAAGTTTTTCGAAGCATGAATCTGTTTGACAAAGACATTTTGTCTGGCGGCCTGACCTTTTAACTGCAGCAACACGCGGCACAGGCAGAATAGAGTAAACCCTATATGTAACAGTGCATACAGGCAGGGCCCAGCCTGTGTGTGTGTGTGTGTGTGATGCTGTGTAGAGACAGGAAGTGTGTGTATGTGGGTGTGTGTGTGTAGGCCGGCTGAGGCTGAGGCTGAGGCTGAGGCAGAGGCTGAGGCTGAGGCTGAGGCTGAGGAGCTGTGGCTCATTAGGCCCAGTGGGTGATGGCAGCAGGTTGGCAGCTGCAGTGATTTCGTTAACCTTTACCTCGGGCCAGGCAGCGAGGACAGACAGACAGACAGACAGACAGACAGACAGACACACACACACACACACATTTTGAGCCTCGGATGAACAATCGCACGCTGAAACCCCCTTTCCACGAAATCCTGGGGACGGTAATTTCCTATCCGTGCTGTTATTCATTATTTTCTCTTTCTTTATTTTTTAGCCCCCCCCCCCCACCCCCCCCCCCCCACACACACACGCACACTCCCCCCTCCCCTCTGAGAGGCTGAAATGAACATCCGAAAAGTAATTTCCTGCGGCGATAATCAAAGCGAGTCATTTTGCGAGGGGCGCGGAGCCTTCCCGCCGCCGCTCCTCTCCAGGAACAGGAAGCCTCCGTTCATACCTGATAATCCGCTCGCTGCTGCCTTCCACGGGCCAATAATTGCTTACCTTTTGACTTGAATACAGAGGAGACCAAAACATTTAAGCCCTTCAAAACAAACACCCCATCTCACTCTCTCTGATCAGTATTTATGTACACCAGATAAATATCAGTGGCAGATAACGTCACTTCAACTGAATGTACAGTGGAACCTCAAAACACCAAATTAAGTCCTTTCGTATCTTAGGATTTCTGTATAACATATTATCTGAGTGTGTGTGTGTATATCTATATTATCTGTCATATAAAGTGTAAATATACCACTGTTCAAATATAATATTACAGTATATGACTTTTTAGGAGCGCTGTTCATACAATAAGGGTCTGTGTAAGTCGAGGTTCAGCTGCATTTCAATCAGACTTTCTCACATCTGTTATTTCTACAGTCTGAGGTTTTCTCGGAGGCCACTCACTTTAGGGGGCGAATGTTGCTGCTGCTGCTGCTGCTGTTGTTGCTGCTGTTGCTGTTGTTGTTGCTGCTGCTGCTGCTGCTGCTGCTGCTGCTGTTGCTGCGGGCCCTGCTTGTTGGGGGCGGGCGGAGCGTGCTGGGGGTGGGGGTGCGGGTGGTGGTGGGGGTGAAGGGCCTGTGAGGAGGGGTGGTGGCCCTGCAGGGGCCGCAGGGCGCGCGGGATGAACTCCGGGGCCAGGGGGTTCAGGACGTAGGTCTTCTTCAGCTCCAGGGCCTCCAGCTGAGCCTTGATCTGCTCGAAGGTGATGCCGTGCAGGCTCGAGTTTTCGTGGCAAATCGAGACAAAGTGCTCCCAGAATTTCCTGTCAAAAAAACAACAGAAAAAAACAAACAAACGAGAGAGAAAGACAAATGGTGAGCTTTATTACGATCTCTATCATCACGCTGGAGTTCTTATTTGCTGCTGGCAGAGAAACAAATCACTCCTAAGAGGGATGAGCTGAAAAAACAAAGAGGTTTTTTTTTCTGTTAAAAGCTAAAAAAGGAAAGCAGGTATAAAGAGAAAAGAGTCAAAAGGGAAATGAGCACAGTGGAGGGAAAGGAATTATAGCTAGAAGGCAATTCAGACGCAGTGAGAGCTCGGGAATGAACTATCACGGAAACAACCAATAACCATTGATATTAATCAAATCATTGTTCTAATCAATTCAAGAACATTAAACTTCTGGGAACTCCTTATTTTACGAAATGAAGTCTGTAAAAACTACTCTGATCTCAGGCCTGTAAAATAGGCCTGGACAGTTTTCACCATTTGTGTCATTTTATAAACCAAACAACTGACCAAATACTCCAGAAAGTGGTAGACAGATGAATTCACTGTCAAAATACTGACACGTTGCAGCCCTGTCTGCATGCAAAACGAGTAACTAGAAGAGGGAAAACTCTTAAAGAACAACAAACAAGTATAGTAAAAACAATGATAGTAAAATAAGAGTAGTATCGCAGTCATCGTACAAGAGAAAGACAACATTAATGGAATTTTACAGCATGCAGTATCAGCATCTGCAGTGATGTAACAGTAAGTAATTCCTCAATGTGTGGAGGCACAAAAAACAAAGCTAGCCAACACTTCCTTACATCCTGCCCCCAACTGAGCAGTGACACATCAGACTGTGTGAGTGTGTGTGTGTGTCAACATCTCGAACAGAGGCTTCATTTTATCGTGAATGCACAATAATAATAATAATAATGATAATGATCTATATCTGCTGGTTGACATTTGCAGCAAAGGCTCAACGGAGCTGGCGGAACATATGGTTGCCATGGAGACGGATGGTGAGGAGAGAGATGGTCCGACAGCGAATGAGTTGAAGATGCACAAACTGAGACTGGGGGGGGCGGGAAGTGTTGGGCATCGATTCAACTAGATGTGCGGGGGGTCAGGGGGGGGTCCAGGTGGAAGGTTCTGGAAGGGTCTGGTGCTCACCTGCAGCGGCCCACGGAGCACAGTGCTATGGGGTCTCCCACCACCGCCACCAGGGACTGGGCCCGGGTGATGGCCGTGTTGAGCAGCTTGTAGTTGGAGAGGAAGCCGTAGTCGAGGTCCTCCGTGGAGTCCTCCACCAGCTGCTCCTTGCGCTTGATGGCCGTCTGCTTGTGCTTGCAGGTGTGCCGCGTCCGCACCGTGCTGAGGAACAGCACCCGGAACTGCTTGCCTGCACACAAACAAACAAAAAATGAATCAGCTTGTACTTCATTCTGGCTGGATGAGATGATGGATTTTCCACAGCTAAAACGCATATCTACAAATTAAAAGGGTCGAGTCAAATCTCTGGAGCCTGCTCAGCTGAATACATAAAGTCAGGTAACGATCTGATCTGATCTGTGAGGGCTCCAGAGGCCGTTCATCCACCATGTAAATACACATCCTCCACCTGTTTGTTTAATGCTTAGTGCAGATACAGTAAAGTGTGCAGCTCCCTCTGTGTGTGCGTGCGCGCGTGTGTGTGTGTGTGTGTGTGCGACCGCACATTTCATATGTGATTAATGAGGAAGTTAATGACCTGTGGAAAGCAGCTGGATGCAATACAAAGGGGAGCCTGAGTGTGACTCACACACTCCTCCTCCTCCTCCTCCTCCTCACACTGATGTGAAGGCCAGTCTGAGCGCTGGTGGCTAACTGGTGGAGAGAGGTTTGTCTCCAGAGAGGGAGTGAGGGTGGGGGGGCTCACATTTTAAAGCGTTACTTATTGACTGGAGATGGGTCATTAACACCCAGACACGTCTAAGAAGACTAACTTCCTGGAGAAACGAGACGTTTGGGAATGAAGTTCTACATTTCCGATTCCCCGTAATATTCATCAATATTACATCTAGAATGAACAGATACAAACACGGTGTATAAATCTATGCACCGTACATGTGGGATGGATCCTTTGCCCCCCCCTCCTCACCTTGCACGTTGAGCACCCTCTCCACGCTGACCTCGTGCATCCTCTTCTTGCGCAGCTCGGCGCGGATGCGGAACACCTGGTCGGCGTAGGGCGACACCACGCCGATGCTGCCGTCGTCCAGCTTGCCCCAGGCCACCGGCCACTTCTTACGCAGCTCCTCCACCCGCTCCACGATCTCAAACACCTGGGAGGGGCCGCCACGAAAAACATCAGGGGGGGGTGGGGGGGACAACCGGGCTTTAATATGCACCATCACTATGCATGGGCCACAATGAGAAGCTGCACTCTGATCCAAATGAAGTGAGAAACAATACAAATGTTCTTCAGTGAAAGACACTTGAGTTTTACAGCCTTAAGACCAGGAGAACACACACACGCATGCACACACACACACACACACACACGCACACACACACACAGACTCCAGATCATGATAATGGTGTTAATGGTTTGACATGGGCGCCGCATCAGAGAGACGGGGAGGTAATTCATGTGGCGTCGCTGACAGTTTGAGAGCAGAAGAGGAAGAAGGGAGGAACGGAGAGGCGTCCGCGGTGTAATTGGCTGGAAACGTGTCAGCGAAGGGGTCAGGGGTTGAGGCTCGGCCCGTGACCAGGAAGCAAGGCGGGCGAGGGACCGATCGGGGGGAGAGGCTCCGCACAGGCTGCTAATTGGGTTTACGGCCTTCAGCTTCGATTACACGCACGGTGAGCACGACGAGCGGATCGTCTGCCTGAAAGTCTCCGCGGTTAGAAAAATAAGACAAAAATCAAAGCTGGGATCATTGAGAAAAGGATGCTAGAAAAGGTCCTCGAAGGGGTCCAAGAACGGGCACTCCTGGATGGTCCGTGTTTCTGAAATCGCCTAAAAGGAGGCGCAGCACGTGGCTGTCATAGCAGCTTTTAGCGCCTCGTGCTTTACAGGGGAGGAAAAGCACCGTCTCCGTCGCAGCCTGTACGGCTGCTGCTTATTTTTAGGACAGATGCGGCGCGCGCGTCTCGATCAATTTGCTCGATCAGTGGCTCGTTCCGATCGATGTCACAGTCGACCTGTTTTCCTCAGCTTTGATGGGCGTCGTCCTCCCAAAGCGGCACAACCTCGTCTGTCATCCGTTACAGCCGAAAAGCTCCAACAGCCACGGCTGAAAATGCACCATTTAAGGAACACAGGTACTGCCGGCATGCTTTAAAAAGCACGACACTTGCAAAAACGCATCATCTGCGTTCACCCTCGTTTTAGACCTCTTTAAACACAAGCTGTGTGTGATATAGGTGGTAGGCCTAGATGATATAGCACCTAGACCTACTGTTTAATCTACCTCGTAGTACAGAAATCTCCTTTTCTATGAGGATGACTCGAAAATGGGAGCCACACAGTGGAACCTGGAAAGACACCTCATGAACACATCTCAGTGCGTTCTCGGGCCTGGTACGGTACCTCGGCATTGTTGTAGTAGGCAGTGCTGTTCTTCTCCTGCACGTCCTCCCCCCTGGCCGTGAAGAAGGTCAGAGGGTAGAAGTCCTTGTGTGAGGGCTGTTTCCCGCTCGCCATCAACTTCCCGTCGTAAAATAACTCTGATGTGTAGCTGTGGAGAAGGAGAGAAGAAGAAGAAGAAAGGAGAAAAGTTGCACGGGGTGACGTTCTGGAGCTGTGGAAGATGCTTCAACTTCAAATGGGAAAAACACCTTCAAAAACGTTGAACCTGAAAAACCTGGCACCGCAATGCAAACCCGTGTTTTTTGGATGTTATAAAGTCTGATTTGTGTTTTTTCCAGCCATTCGAGGAACAGCTTCATTTCTCACCCACAGTTTGCTCCTTGTTATACCTGAACACCTTATGTTGTTTTCCCACCGTGTTATTCTCACCACAAACATTGCCTTCGGTCCTCTCAAGACCTGTCTGTCACCATTTTCCTTCCACCGCCCCCAGCCCCCCTCCCCTCATCTCATCTTTCTTCCACCGTTACAGCCCTACACACACACACACACACACACACACACACACACACACACACAGACAGACAGACAGACAGGAACACCTACTTGATGATGGCTTCGTGGGAGCGGTAGTTCTCACACAGGAGGATGCGGCACGGGTACTCGGGAGGGTAGTGCTCGTACAGCCGGTCCAAAAGTGACACGTGCAGGTTCCGCTCCCTGGCAAACTCGCTGTACACGAATGGACTGAGCTGCAAACGCAAAACGGAGGAAAAGACAAAGTCAGGTTCAAAACTTGTGTAGTGCATGTGACGACTCTTCTTGCCATTTGTTGTTTGATGGCTGTGCTTCATCACATGGTACCACAATCAATACTATAAGTCTGTACTGTGTTGCTATGGAGACAGATGGTAAGGTGACACAGCTGGGTCACATGACAGGATGCCACATTATGGAGACAGACTTAACTTATTCTAAATCCCATTAAAATATCTAATTAAAAGAGCATCTTTGGAAGTCTTGCCGAGGACAAGATTTTAAGAACATTATGGGATTATACTTTCATTTTGAGAAAAACTGGTACACAAACAAAAAAGTAAACTGTAGGCAAACTGCTCCTGTAAACATGACACAAAATTCATAAACAAAACGCCTCAGACGTGTTGGCAGAATGGTGACACTTCTAAATGCAGGTCTTCAGATACAGTGGGAATGAATGTGGCGCCTTTGCCTCGTTTGAGAGGCTGGTCCCAGTCGCCTGTTAGATATTTTACTTCTGAAACAGTTTTTTCTGGTTCTGAATAACCTGAGGGCAGGACTAACTCTTCCATCACTACACAAACAGCCCTGAGGATTACAGTGCAGCTTACTGGCAGTCACTTGACAGCGCTTTCAGAACAGGGCAAACTCGATCTCTGAGCCCCGATGCCAGAGAGTCTTGCTAACGAGTCTGCTCCGGTTGATTATTTCACATTAAACCGCAGATTTGGAGAATCAGTAACTGTTCCTGTATTGAGAGAGCCTCTAGCAAGGTTTCAGACCATTATCTCAATGAGGTTAAAACGTTGACACCCACACAGGACGCTCGTCCAGCGCGTGTTTTCATTGCAAGAGACGAGACTGACTCACAAAACGAGAGCGAGGCACGGCTGGCTTTTATGAGCTCTCCCCTTCCAGAATAAATAAGTAAGCAGACTGTTTATGAGAATGAGAGAATGATTCCTTTCTGTAACTGCTGTAAAGGACAGATGGGGCTGATAGAAAAAGACTAAGAAAGGCACAGGTGGACAAGGTGTTTCAAATCCCTCACTGTGTGAAATATGAGCGAGAGTAATGAAAGCCGCTATGGCACAGTAGCCCTCCTGCCTCGGCTGCTAATCCGGAGCCCGTGTCAAAAACCAGGAGAGGAGGAAATGAGCTTTTACTTCCATGTCCCGGCTTCAAAAGCCTGACTGATGGGAGGTCGTATGTGGCGTTATCTGCCGCCCAAGTGCTCTCCAGCGCTGCAGCTCCACTGTTCCTTTGTGTCTGAAGTGGAGACCAATCCAGCGGCAGAGTGGCTGCTTTTATCTGAAGTCGCTGTTCTGCATCCGAGGACGCTTTCCGTTTGATTTATTTCAGGATAAAAAAGACAAAAAAGGAGGAGCGTGTCTGCCCTTCTCATGTCGACAGAGTCTAATTAGTGTTGAGCTGGCTATTAAAACATATTACAGGTATAATAATTTACCTATATTGATTATTATCATCACCAGTATTATCGTCATTATGTTATTATGGTGGAGTATTAGGCCAACAATGAGGGGGAAAAAAAATACATAAATCACTCATTTTGAGAATAAAGTTGTAAACTACGAGAATAAAGTCATAATATTATGGGAAAAATGGAAGTAAGTCGTTAAACGTTTATGAAACTGTTCAGTTTAAACTCTTACGTTTGATAAAGTTTAACATGTGGGGTTCATCAACCTTACCTGCTTACCTTTTCTCATCTCGACCGGCTTTAAGTTTAAGTACGACTTTATTCTCGTAGTATTACGACATCTCATCTCATAAATCTACACCTTTATTCTTGTTATTTCTGACTTTATTCTCAAAATCGGGGTCTTTTTTTGGGCCCTAACACTTCATCATTGTATCGTAATCATGTTGATTTTCTTTTTCAACCACTTGCATAATGTCCCTACAAAGATCCTGTGAGGACGTGGAGCCGTTTTTGTCTTTGTTTGTTTGTTCTGTGCTCGTCTATGGAACCTGCTCTTTTCTGACAGTCGGCACGTTACCTGCATGTGGTCTCCAGCCAGCACGATGCGGGTGGTCTTGCTAGCTAGAGCGAAAGGCATGATGGTTTCACACTCCATGGCCTGGGCAGCTTCATCCAGCAGGATGTGGCTGAAGAACCCTGGCAGAGCAGCGGGGACACAGACCCAACAGCAGAATTACTCTCACAATACTTTGGTTACATATATGTACTTATACAGATGCAAACTGAGACATACAGGGAAAAAAGGATGTGGCAGGCAATGTTTAATTGATAAGGTAAGATTAAAGTCACATGATATATATGTATATATAAGTAATGGTCCAACCAGTATTCAGTAGGAGTGCACATTAGACTTTTAAAAGATGTGAACAACAATGTTAAAAATGTTTCGATCTGTCTCCTCACAGATCAATACCACAGCGGGAGCAAGACGTTAAGACAGAACGCACCTTGGAAATAGGATTTAGAAAAAACTCAAATCGGCTTCTGGAAGTGATGCTGAACACATGCTGTAACATCCTCGACATGAAACAGCCAGTAAGACTTGTTACTAATGGTCAAACAATCCAAACAGGCCTCTTTCTGGGATCATCCCCCGACTTCTACTAATGCAAAACTCAATGAAGCCAATAAGAAAAAAAACTGCTTTCCCACTTTTCTTGTTGGTATCTGCAACATGTGAAAAGGCACACACCTTTTGGACGGTACTTCTCTAAACCACTGGCTCTCTTCCCTGTAGACAGAACGGCAGCCTATCATCGAGCCGCCCTCTAAAGATCTCACTTCACCGGAGCTTTTCAGGGTCAGACCTTCGGCGGTCTGCCATTTATCTGACCTCTGCAACAATAACGATTTCAGGTTTCCGTCTGAGAAATGTCACCGAGCCCGAAACGGGGACAAAGAAGCCGCAGCGTCACCTGTTGATACTCGGACGCTCATTGTGGTGAGAAATGAAACGCGTACGCAGTGATAGAAAACCGTTGCTGCTTCGGCACATTAACGCTCACCGGGAGCATTAAAAGGCTGTAAACCGTCACTTATGTCTCGTCCCTCTGTGTCTCGTCCCTCTGTGTCCCCCCCCCCCCCCCACCTCGGCTTCTTTAAAAAAAACGGCCCCGCGAACCAGAGGCAGGCGGTTTTATGGACGTTTCTGAAAAGGGATTGAACAGTAGCCTCACCCTGATCTAAAAAGCTCAAACGGCGCTTCACCAGCATGAGGGGAGGGGATGAAAGGGCATGGCAAATGAACACTGGAGCGAGGGAGCGCGAGGAGAGAGGGAGAGAGGGGCAGAGAGAGAAAGAGAGAGAGAGAGAGAGAGAGAGAGAGAGACAGAGACAGAGAGAGAGAGAGGGAGAGAGAGAGACAGAGAGAGAGAGGGTGAGAAGGGGAGAGAGAGAGGGTGAGAAGGGGAGAGAGAGAGAGAGAGAGAGAGAGAGAGAGAGAGACGAGAGAGAGAGAGAGAGGGAGAGGGAGAGGGAGAGGGGAGAGGGAGAGAGAGAGAGAGAGAGAGAGAGAGAGAGAGAGAGGGAGAGGGAGAGGGAGAGGCTGGAATAACAAACCAGCAAACAGCCTCTGAAGCCCAAACACCATTTTCCAAAAGGGGGGGGGGGGGGGGGGGGCAGGGAGGGGGGGGGCTATATGCAGATATGAAATGTGACAGTTGCAAAATAAAAAAAAAAGAAAGAAACAAAATAAACTTGTGAAGTGTCAAAAAAAAAGTAAACAAGAAACAGAAAACACGGGGCTGAAAAAGAGCGCTTTGATTCGACTCCTCGGTATCAGAACAAATGTGTGCAAAACATACTGATTCACCCCCCCCCCCCCTCCCCACCCCCACCTCCCCCACTCCACCCACTCACCCTCATTCACCCCCTACCCCAACACCTCAAACCAGCCCTGTGTGCACACAGTTCTCACAGTGACAGACAGAGGAGAAACAGAAAATGTTTGTGTGCAGAATTTATGCCATGGAGCTCTGTGGAATGACAAACGTTCCTCTTTTACAGTTGCAAAGTGACTAAACAAAACAACAGGCTCGAAAGAGAAGTCTTGAACTACGAAAAAGGCTGAATAGGATTTGTGTGATTGTCTGGACTAGGGCTGCGACAACTAACCGATTAATCAGCAATCAACTGACTAATGAAATCAACAAAATCACGTTAGTTGCTTTAAGCATTCAAAAATATTGGGTAATATTTCTCTGATCTCAACTTCTTTATATTCGTGTGCATATTTTAAATTTTAGATTACATCTATTGAATCATATTTCTACATGTCCTCTCTGTTTCCTGGCGTCTTCAGTCCATTGTCAGTAACTTTAAATTGTAAATTGAAAGTTATTGAAGATGTTCCAAATCTCTTTATTAACAATTTTCACAGTTTTTGTGCCATTTTCTAAACCAAACAAGTAATAAATGAAACAAGAACGTAATCAACCAAACAATCAAATACAGAAATGATCTTCTGCTGCAGCCCTGCAGTAGACGGACTTGTAAAGATGGACTGTTTTATTATCGTCCTGGAGTGTGTAATATGCCTCAAGTCACACACACACACACACGCACACGTAATGTGTGTGGATAATTGGCGTATACTTAAAATCACGCGCTTGAGTAATCTCAGAATATCTTATTTACTGGGATGATGAGCTGCAAACCCCCTCACTGTGCAGTGGGAAACGCGTCGTGTTGGAGGGAGCTGTGGGTGACGGGTTTGTTTTACTCAGAAACATAATCTTTGTCCACGTGGTTTTTTGTTTCAGTTACGACCAAAAAAAACCAAATATAACTGCTGCAACTGTGCAAAGGTTTCCATGCATTTCAAGCCTGGGTAACATGGCTGAGCGAGGTGATGGTTTATTACACAATGTCATATTAGCAGGCCTCTCGCTTCCTTCAAACATAATTTGGAGACTTCTTTTTTGTTACATTTGGGAAAGTGCTACCTCATTTTGAAGTCCTTTCACCACCCTGGAGTTTTTATCCATTTATCCTTTCGACTGTCTAACACTGTGGTTTAACCTGAAATGTAAAGTGCCCTGGAAGTGAAATAATCATCAATAATAATAATCATTTCCATTCCATTGACTGCATCTTTGAGTGAAAAATTACTTCCTGCTCGATTACAGCTTTGTTGTAGCGTTTTCACGCCGTTGTTGGATGTAGCTTTGTCCTGTTGACACATGTGAAACATGGTACCGAGTATGAACAAAAAAAAGCTCACTTTTTTTATCCAACACAACTGTAATCGCTGATTTTGTTTTTACTAGGCTCTGAGCAGGTCTGGCCCGGCTGCATTTCTCCTTATGTCATCGCCTCATAGAGAACGACGTGGCTACGGGGACCTGAAGTCATGCAGATGTGCGGCCCTCGTCCACCACATGATTAATTATTGAGGCCCGGCACTCGTATTGACCCCCCCCCCCCACCCATCCAATGATCTGTCAACAGGAGAGTCCGACTGCTACTCTCCCCATCTGCTTCGATCTGCGTGAACGTGAAGCAAATAGAGCTGGCGGATGATATACAGGGGTCATTACGAGTGGGGAACGCTTCCCCCTGGTGAGGGAGTAGATAAGAGGCGGAGGCAGAGCTGGTCTTTATGAGGCCTGAGCAGACAGAGTGGTAGGCACTGGGTGGGAGGTGGGAGTGGGGAGGTGGGAGTGGGGACATAGTGCTTAATGTCTCACCTGGGATACACAGAGGACAGGGGAAAGAAAAAAAAATCTCTAAACCGAAGAGGTCCCAATTACAGTTCGGTAGCCGCCATCTGTCACCGGGGCTAATAACGGCCGTAGACTTTGGAAACAACCGTGGTACAAAAAAAAAGGAGAGAGAGCGAGATAATAAGCCGAGGTGAGGGGTTCAGAGGCACAGCGCCGTAGGAGTGATCTGGAAGAAAGGCGGCTGCTTAATAATGAATGGCGGCGCCTTCCCCTCTCTCTCTCACACACACACACACGCACACACGCACACACACACACACACACACACACACAGTCTCGCACTTTCTCTCCCAGCTAAATCTCTTCTTTTTTTTCCGAGGTATATAAAAGCGAGTGAGATCTGTGATCTGTACGTGTGAAAGGGTCAGCCTGGATAACTCGCCGCTCCCTCAAAACGAGCAGCTTTAATGATCAGAGTTTCCACGCTTTGCCAAAAGAAATCTCAGAGTCGACGTACGTTTCCCGAGCGGAGCGGCCACAGGAGCCTTCCTCCCTCCATCCCTCCCTCCCTCCCTCCCTCCCTCCCTCCCTCCCTCCCTCCCTCCCCTCCTCGGGTGTGATGCGCAGACTAATGTCGGACCGGAAACGTCTGCTTTATTGACTGTGAATCTCTATCAGCGGGCTGCAAAGATGGGTCGATTCACACCTGAGCCCCAGTGCTGGAGCAGCCCCTTCAGGAGGGGCTCGCTTTGAGGCCCGTTTGTTTATTTATTTATTTACTTTAAGCTCCTTTAAAAAACGAGCTGGCCTCCACAAACTGATTACATGTGACGTTTATTAGGGATGATTATGCCACCGACTGGCCGGTTTCAGGCCCGTGGCCGATGCTGACGAGCAGCTGGCGGCGTGTCCCACACACACCCCCGAGGGAGACGTCCCCACGACAGCTGGAGTTCATTCATGAATATGAAGTTGCATCTTCCTCAGTTTAGAGACGGGAAAAATAAATGGGCAGAAAATAGAGACCACGCCCTGAAATGCTGGAACGTATGGCGAACATAGAATGTGAGGGGTTGCTACCTGTGTGTGCGTGTTGTGCGTGTGTGTGTGCGTGTGCGTGTGTGTGTGTGTGATCTTGAGCTGGTTTTCCAGGATTTTGGGGGGGGATTATCCTGAACTAATTAACCGGGTCATCGTCAAAACAGGATCCGACTGATTGACTTTAATGTGAAGTGAAACCCCTGTAAACAACAGCTCCGTACCTGCACGTTATGGTTTTTTTTGTTGTTTTTTTAATTTCCTTAAAAGGGGGTTTTAAGTGGAGACGAGCGCGCGCTCGCCCACGCTCGGTCTGCCAGCGCCAGGGCGACTGCAAATAGACTGCAGCATTTGTGGATCAATAGAAACAGAGGGGGGAAAAAAAACATCAACGAACCAGATGTGCCGCAGATAACAGGCTAATCACGTCGATGGAAGGGAAGATGATCATGTGAGATTTGTTACCTAGCTACTTAGGAAATTTCTCTGGCTCCCCAACGCCTCGTTTCCCAGCCGCCCTCATCACGACAACCGGGAGGGATGGAGACGTGGGGAAGCGGACTAATGATGTTAAGTACATTAGAAAAAGGCAGATGGTGTTCCCAAGCAACAGACGAACCCCCTCCGCCGACACATTAGAGCGGGTTATTAGCCTGCAGAGACGAACCCCTTTGTTTCCCCCCGGTCTCTGTTACATGACTTTAAAATGCCCCGTCTCAGGCCGGACCACACCCGCCAACACTGGGGATCACGCTCAGGACCGGTCCATGCTGGAGATTTACGAAAGCACCCAGCCAACAGCTGCTGCGTTTGCATCACCGTTGAAAATAAAGCAAATTATAGCCTTAATCGGCCTACGACTAATACTGGAACTCTCCGCTCCAATTAAACTACAAAATATACAATGCAGCTGGAAAGCAATTTTCTTCTTCTTTGCCTCTTTAATTGGACTGAAACTGGCTGGAAAATAAAACCCGTTTGGCCCATTCCAGACGTCTATTGCCATCCGCTGGAGCTTTCAGATATGAAATTTACTTCATCAGGCTCTAACCACAGCCTGAGACCGTTCAACGACCAAATGTATAATTGTGTTCCAGAATAGAATAGTTTCATTATACCAGAACTTTAAAATGGCAATCATCAATCATTCATTCTGTTTTTTTTTTTTCTAAATATTTCACTGAAATACACTTTCCATCTTGTTTTGTGAACATTAGGGTCCAAACTTTAGGTTGTCCAGGTTTATTGTGATGCTTTTATAGTGGGAGATGTTATGTCTGTGTCAGGCTCCAAGAGATAAGAGATGCGTTGCATATTAAGGAAAAGAGGAGGGGGGGGTCTGGGCTCCACTTCTCGCCTGTTGCTGGGAATATAACTTGCTTTGACTCTGTGTCTGACTCCACTGAGTAGGACTGCATCATTCATCGTTACATAGTGACCAATCATTTCCATTTCCCCCTTTGTTTCCCGTCGCTTCCCTCTGTCTGAGTGGCTCTTTCAGCGGGCCCTTTTAACCTGAGCTCTTCACATGTCCTTTCATCGCCGCAGATGATATTATTCAGTCGTCAGGTTTGGGCTGACTCACGATGCCAGACCCAGACACCTGCTGAACAACGCCTTTATCCGTTTCGGTCTGGTCTGGACAGGCAGGGACTCCTACCTGGCTCCAGGTCGAGCTGGCAGAGGTATTGGGAGGTGCTGAGGGTGACCACCACCACGCGGTGCCTGAGGATGTCCTCCCTTGCGGGCATCTGGAAAGTGACCTGTGTGCCAGAGATGAGACAGTACTGCTGGACCACCGGATGAACCGTCTTCACCCAGCGGTTCCTGAAGTAAACCCTGGAGAGGGAGAGAGAGACCGAAGACAGACCGTCAGGACAGAGAACGAGCAGCCGGCGAGCTGCAAAGTTATCAACTACTATCATTATAACTGATCGGCCAATTAAAGCTATTTTTAACATCATTTCAAAACCCAAGAAACTAATTGAACTTAGTCTAAAAGGTGATCGACCAGGGAAAATAACCGTGGTTGGATGTATAAACTGACATGTGAGGAACTTTTTTTCTTTCACACTGAAACAATCAATAACTCCATTCCAGGATGCGATTTTGTGACTCGTCCAAAACGAGCCGCTAGGTTCACAGCAATCCCAGCCTTTCAATAGTTAAAAACATGACAGCACTTGCTTGGAGCAGCGGCCGACACAGACCGACAACTCCCATGTGACGTTCTTTATTCAACCTGGAGGAAAGGTACCCGGCCTTTCTCACAGCGACCGAACTCGCTGGCTAAACTGTTGCATGGCCGGCTACAGTCGCAAGAGGCTCAATACTGCATCACTCCTGAAGCCTTTATAGACATATACGTCCATACTGTGGCTGCAACACTATTATAGTTTAGTTTATAAAATGTCCCGAAACTGAGTATTCCTACTCATTTATGCTGATTATTATGAGTATCGTTGTTATATGGACTTAAGTGGTGAGGAGTAAACAAAGCGTGAGCCTGGCAGGCTGAGAGGTTCTTCACAGACTGCCTCCCAGGGGCGCCGGTCAGCCTTCAAACGAGGGAGCCCAAATATTCATACGCAGCGCTTTTACTCTTGACTGAGCGCCGTCTTCCCCGAGGAGAGGAGGAGATGAGGAGAGGAGGAGATGAGGAGATGAGGAGAGGAGGAGAGGAGGAGATGAGGAGGGGAGGAGATGAGGAGAGGAGGAGAGGAGGAGAGGAGGAGAGGAGGAGATGAGGAGGGGAGGAGATAAGGAGATGAGGAGATGAGGAGAGGAGGAGAGGAGGAGATGAGAAGGGGAGGAGAGGAGGAGAGGAGGAGAGGCCGCTGGCCGTGATTGCTGAGGAATCCACCCCGGGCCCGGTCGAAATCAGGGGCCGCGCACTCATGTGAAACAAGTCATTTGATTTGCCCGTGTGGTCACCAGGTTTAAGAGAGTGTGTGTGTGTGTGTGTGTGTGTGTGTGTGTGTGTGTGTGTGTGTGTGTGTACACACAGCTGTCATGTTAAGGCCCAGACGTCGCCTCCTCGTCCTTTTGTGACCTCTAGGGGAAGTTGGCCAAATGTGATTGGAAGTCACTGGTGCAGTGTGCAGGGAAGGAAAATCTCAGCCGTGACTATGGATGGATTGTCAGGACTCTTCCCAGGGTTTTTCCATGACAGTGTCTCGCAACATTACAACTTTTTTTTTAACATTTCAATACAACAACTGCAACTTGTAGGGGTTTCCAGTAGCCATAATTCGAGCAGTAGGTCTATTAAGTCTTTTCCTGGGATATTTCAGACTTGTTTGCAAATCTTGTCCTTTAAGATGATGGGCGTGATTATACCTATTTCAGTCTGTGTATCCGCTACTTCACGTCTGATGACATGATGTTTGTTCTCCGTGACCATTTTTTATTGGTGATAAAACAATGACACAAATGAGAACAACCCTTATTAAAATAATTTCTCAGGATGATGGATATGCACACAGCGAGTGCGGTAAAGGACGACCCGGGTGACATTCACTTTAGCGCCTAGCATGTTTGAGAGGCATGAAACCCGAGACGGGTCCTACCTGAGAGGTCTGGCATGCGGATTGCCTGCTTCAACGTAAGGGTGAAGGTAGTCCTTAATGTAAAGGTCGGCCGCACTGTTGGAGTGGGTGCAGATCAGGACCCTGTGGAGAGCAAAGGCAAACGACGTCAAGACAGGAGCCCAAAGGTCGGAAGAGAGGCCGCCGCCGCCGCCGCCTTTATGGCTGGAAGGCGGTTCTCTCTTTCTGTATCGACAATGACACGACGGAGAGATAGCATCTGTCACCTGGACAATTTAATCAAGGTGAAAGCTTTGGATGAGATATTAATAAGACCAGAGGAAAAGTCCACTGGTCTTTACACACACACACACACACAGACACACACACACACACAGACACAGACACACACAGACACACACACACACCCACACACAGAATCATGCAGATTTACAGTAGGACGCAAAACATCGATAACAGCTGGTGTTTTTCCTCATTAATATTTTACGAGGTGCAGAACTGTCTTTTTAAAGCGCAGCTAAAACGCCAGAACGCTTCAGACGCTGGACGTAAAGCGGCGCACGACATCTTCATCGTCTTTTATAAACAGCTCCATGAGCAGGAAACTCCGGTCTAGAGGGGTCAACTTCACCTTGTCTGGGCTTTTAAAATATCCATAATTCATCTTTGCGATAGAAAGTGATATGAATATTACATAACTGCATCAAAGTCGGGTTTTCTGTGACTTTACATACATACATACATGCATACATACATGCATCCTTGTTCTGCCTCATTAAAAAAACAAAAAGTCGGCTGCTGTTCAGGAGACACCGTTGCATTCATTTTTCATCGAGACCCGGGAAACTCTTCCTCTGTGTGTGTGTGTGCGTGTGTGTGTGTGTGTGTGTGTGTGTGCGTGGCGAGGAGTCTCCTCATGATGACACATGTCGATGGGAGGGAGTGCCGCCATGTTGGATCTCGGTGACGTGACACGACGCGACTGCTTCGGTTAGGGTTCCGCACGAGCGTCTAATCCTGGCCGGGTGAAAACGATCAGACGAGCCGCGAGGCAGACTCATCCCAACCACCGGCCCAGCCCGGCGCACACACACACACACACACACACACACACACACACACACACACACACACACACACACACACACACACACACACACACACACACACACACACACACACACACACACACACACACACACACACACACAGAGACACACACACGCACACAGAGAAGAAGAAAAACGCCCCCACAGTGCAACCAATGAGAGACACACACACACACACACACACACACAGGCGTGCACAGCCACAGCTTGACACTTTGCTGCTCTATGTTTTCATAAACTTTTAATGTCAAACTCAAGGCTGCCGCTGCCCCGGGGCATGAGCGAGACCCCCCCCCCCCCCACCCCCCCCCCCCCCCCACCCACCCCCCCGCTGGCCCCGGCACACCCTCACACTGACCTTCCTCGCCATCTGAGGCTTTGGAGACGGACGCCAGCCTTCTCCCAAACCCAGCCCCGTCAACTACACGCACCACGCCAGCGGCCGTTGTGCCTCGCTTCACAACATTTGAAGAGTTTATTGTTGTAATGATATCCTTTTCATTCTTTAACACTACGCGTTTTCTTCGTAAAGTTTACTGTAATGTAAATGATCGCATTATTTCAAGTTTTCACATGAAATTTTCATGTTGTTTCAGGTTATGTTTTCACGTTAAGTATTATTCCCCTCCAACCCAGAGGGGGTTTTTTTGGCTTTCTTTCTTTCTTACTTCAATATGTTTCAGAATCCTTCTTATATCAACCACAACAGTATGCATAGAGTAGAACTGAACTGAATCGGGCAGACGAGCCTTATTCTTGCCTCACACCTCTCGTTTCTATCATTTCACGTTGCTGGTTAATCTCGTTCTAAATAGTGACAGTAGGCCATATCATCTTCAAACACAGCCAAACCATGCTTTCACTTCATATGTGTGAAAGTTTATATAAGATATGTTTTCGCTTTGTTTACGTTTTCATTCCTAATTGATACTTCAAGATAAGATGAAAATTTCACATTATAACGTGAAAAAGAACAATATGCATCATGTTATAGACGAGCCTTATTTTCCGAGTCCTTTAGTCCTCTTCATAACCAGCTCGAGTTTCTTTGCTCTCAGACTGTGCAGTTTGTTTCATGCATGTCATCCACCCAAAACTCCCTTATTAACTCGTATTACACAGAGACGCGTCATGCTGAGGAGCCTCAGAAGGAGGCGGTTTCTTCTCGTCAACAATATGTCGGAGGGAGGGAGGGAGGGAGGGAAGGAGGAGTGCGGGGCAGACCTGCTGTGGTCCTGGCGGAGGATGTGCTTGACAGCCTGTGCCAGGGTGAAGGTCTTGCCGGTGCCGTAGGGCCCGATGATGAGGATGGGGGGCAGGGGTATGGTGATGGGCGTGGTGATGGCCAGGATGGCCTCTTTCTGCTTGGCGTTGAGACGTGGATCCAGCTGTTCATCCCACTGCCTGTGGGCAGGAGGAGCGGAGGGGGGGGGCAGCGTTAGAGGATTCATAAAGTCAACCTGAAGTTAACCTACATGCTAGTGGGTTAGAGGGGTTAAAAGAAAACGTTATAGAAGATGTGAAATTGTAAACAATGTGTTGTTTTGTGAAATTAAAGCAGTACTCCCCACAAGCTGTTTCGCGTATGAGCTTCTTGAACGGTTTATTCCTGTGACATCCCATAATCTGGATAAAATCAAGCCCCTTGATGGGCATTTAAAACATTGTATGACAATATATTTTTGTAAGATTTTATTTAGATTTAGAAGTGAACCTGTCATGTAACCCCCTACGATACATCATATTAAGATACAGAAGTACAGAAGAAAGGTTGACATAAAAGTCAGTATAATGGTACCACTGTTGACCATTGTTTGGTCTAGAACTTCATTTTGCACAATTTTGTCTGTAACATCCTTGTTTTTGTGCCGTTTGTGGCTGGAGTGTAACCCAGAGTCCTCAGTGAATTAATGGAGTGAGACAAAGGAGGTGATAGACGTCATGGTGTGTGTGCGTGTGCGTGTGTGTGTGTGTGTGTGCGTGTGTGTGTGTGTGTGTGGGCACACACCTGATGGGGCTCCACGGGATGGTGGGGACGAGGCCAATGTCAGGGAAGAGGATGGTGTTGTCTTTGATACGATCCAGGGCGTAGTGCATCTCACAGAGTGGCAGTCTGTTCAGCTGGAACTGCAGCTCCACCTGGACGGGAGGGAAGCATCAGAGTGTCAGCCTCAGCCTCCACCCCCCCCCCCCCCCTCTCCACCGAGCGAGCGAGACCGCCGCAGCGTCCCTTACATACAGATCTGATGCACTGCCTGCCAAATGCAGCCGATAAAAGAAGACCATGTCCACGTGTCAATTATCAGGGACCAAAACTGACAGAAGTTTTAAAAGCAAAAAAGTAGAAATAAATGTTCAAATACGGAAATAAATAAAAATGGTAATGAGAAAAGTGTTTTTGGATGTATTTATGCATAGATTTATGCATTTATTCATTACCATTATTCACATATAGATCCTGAAATACAGAAAAAAAAAAAGAAAATTAAAAAGAAAATCAAAAATGATTTCATACATTCATACATGTAGAAATACATAAAAAAAAGAAAATCAGTTAATTCATTTTGTCCCTTTCGGTCCCTCACTGTCAGCATTAATGGTTGACAAAGAACAACAACAATGTCCAATGTGCTTTCTCATATAGTTTTTCCTCTTGGAGACTGGAGGACAGCTCCTCCCCTGAAGTCTTGGCGGACCGTGCGGCCATTTCTACACTCCTACTCCATCTCTCGTCTGAAACCTGTTTATAATGCAGTCAAAACGGCCGATTCTCACTGCTGGAGAGCGCTGACATCATGATCCCCCCCCCCCGACAGGTTAAAAACTGTGGACAGGTTGGAGAGTGAGAATCCGGAGGAGAGCGAGAGAGGGGGAAAAACACAATAAAATAAACAAGGCTCAAAAGAAGCCAGAAGACAGGAAGGAGGAGGAAAGTGTGGAAGAGAGACAAAAGCATGAAAGCAGAATAAACAATGAATACAGGAGCAGAAAAGTGTGAGATTAGCGACAGCGAGGAGAGGATGAGACTTCAAGGCTGGCTGGAAAACTGTAAGAAGCCCCAAAAGATAGGGGAATAAAACTGAGCCGGAAGGAGAAGAGGAGGAATAAGAAGATTATGCTCCCACAGTGATAGGGACGAGGCTTGTTTGGATGACTGTTAACACGGGGCCTTTCTTCATTTTCAGACTTCCGGGGCAGAAGAGAGAGAGAGAGAACAAAAGGAGACACCGAGCCGAGGCTGATGGAGATGGAGTCCTTCGATAACGAGACTCTTCTCGGAATCTGAGAACAAAACGGAGCAATCGGCGCTCACATTGGCACACTGGAGAGAACAGCTCCAGCGAAGACTCGCCTGGTCTCAGTGTCTCTGGGTTTGTCCATTTTATCTTTATCATACTGTGTGGCTTCTGAATCTCTCCTCGAGGATCAGGCACATCCACAGGTGAAGATAATCATAATAATATAGGGTTTATGTTGTGCTTCTCTGGATAAACAAAGACACTTGTACAGTACAAAGACACGGATCAGGAGGGAGAGGGTGGGTGGTGCTAGAAGATGATCTACCAGGTGTTCTATGTGGTCTTTTAAGACATACATACTGTATGTGGTCTTTCAAGACTGATGCTGGTCTACCTGTATCTCTCTGTCAGGCAGCAGGCCCAGCTCGTCGCAGCAGTCCTTGCAGATCCTCAGGAAGATGTAGTCCTTGGTCTTCTCCTCGATCACCGCCTCGTACACCCTCTCCTTGACCCCGGAGGGCGGGTGGCCGCCGAAGCCCTCGCGGCCCAGCGGCAGCAGCAGGACCGAGTTCACCTTGGTCATGACTAGCCGCCCGGCTAGCGTGTCCTGAGGCAGGGCAAGGACAAACACGAGTTAATGAGGAATGCCCCCGAGCGGAGGAGGCGCCGCCACGCTAGCCGAACCCCGGCCCAGCCCAGTTACCTCAGAGAGTGTTTCTGTGAGTTTAAAGCGTGCAAAGAGCTGTCCGTTCTGGGCATACTTGGCTCCAACAGAGATGCCTGTCAGCATGAAGCTGGTGACGAGCTGCAGGTTCACTTTGATGTTAAACCTACGAGGGAGGGAGGGGGGGGGGGGGGGACAAAAGGTGTCAGACATGGTTAAAAAGAAGGAAGGACAAGACCGTTTAGAAGTTTAGGTGAGCTAGAGACATCACTACATAGGGTTCCTGCAAGTATACAACACATTCACATGACTATCCATTTCAGGATATCTGTTGTTTTATACAAAAAAATGTTCTTTTAAGTAACAAACAATGATTTTTCAGTGGGATACTTGAAATCAATTGTTGATCTCTTCCAGAACTTTTGTGGTAGACTCATTTTTCCACACTTGAACAAGGTTTGGACCGACATGAGGTGAAATAGGTTAAAATACCGTTCCTCACGAGTAAATGTAATGGTCGAAGAAAGACACAGCTCAGCCTTTTGATACCATAAAATAAAAAGAAATGTGAAAAGAATAAAACAAAAGCACGTCAGCGGGGCTGAGTATTGTCTCAGATCGCCTCTGTGGCCCCGGACATGATGAAACGGGGAAGCAACACGTGTGCCATGAGCTCTGACGGAGGACGGACACACACAGACGAGTCTGTGTTTATGCAAACCGCTGTCGGCCCCGTTCACCCGGCCGACGTGGTAGAGATCTCTTGTTCTGCTTTTGCATCATCTGCTATAAAACACCCCCCCTCCTCCTGAGATGGAAACGAGGAGACGAGCGCCGGAACCAGAACTCCCTCACGCGCCACGTCCGCTCTGTGCTCACAACCAGGTGGAGACCTGGCGCAGGGTGGGAGCACGCACTGTGCTCGATCTGGATCACAATCAGAGGTAGCATACGAACGACTGAGGTAAACATTTAACACACTTACGCCAGAAAAATCACCACGTGCTGGGAGTCAATCAGCCCTGAGCGCATTAGAAACCGAGTGGTTTCATAGGGGGGGGGTTATTCACACGCATAGTGGAGGAAAACGCCGGATATCGAGAGAACATCTCACGCGGCAGGTGATGAAAGAGGGAAAAAAAAATCCATAACTCGATTCCTCTCAGATGACACTGGATGTTCGCTGGATGTTCGAGGATTGAAGCCGCGGACCCGGCACGAGACGGTTAAACTGGTGCCGCGGTTTCGCTTTTTTAATCTGGACAAAAGTGTGGAGAGGAAAGCATCATCTCCCGGCGGCCTGAGACGCAGGGTGGCGGCGCATCTGGCTGCCAGAGCTGCTGGCGAGATGCTCAGCGGCGGGCAGAGCCTGACACCTTGTGGTGGGCCCAGATCTCCCAGCACAGACGGGCCCGGCCTCAGCATTCATCACGTGCTGCACTGGTTCAACAGTGACACATGCAAACCAATGCAATAGAACTGTTGGTTTTTTTTTCTTTTAAAAACCTCTTAGCGAACAGCTGTGGGGCTAACACAACGAGCGGTTTCCATCATGACTGTGATGTGAAGAGTCATGCTGGTTATTTATAGCTCGTCTGCAGACCAGAGGCCATCGTGTCCGGTGGACTGAGGTCTGCTGAAGAGCGTCCACTAGATTTTGGCCGAGATACAAAATGAAGGCACTGTGTTGGTGCAGTATGTTCACCACATCAGACACATACACATAGACACAACTATTAAAATAGGAGACGACTATTCTAACAACTGATCAGTCGATGATTTTAAGAAATTAAGCATAAATCCCCACTTCTCAGCTTCTAATACTTACTGGTTTCTTTAGTCTATGACAGACAAGTGAATGCTATTGATGTTGCTATTATGGCTACAAAGGGTCAGAAAGAGTCCTGCTTTGGGCCCCGTTTTTCCCCAGGAGCATCTGAACTCAAACTTGACTTTTCTAAGGGGTTTAGTAAGAAAAGGTATTATTGTAATTACACATGAAGATTTGATTTCACATATGAAACGTGAAACCTTTACATGTTCAGAGTCAATCCAAGTCTAGGGCTCTAGGTTTGCAAACAAAAAGAGTGACCGTGAGAGGAGCGTGTGCACCGTCTTACTCACTTGCTCACTTCCTTGTACTGTGCAATCTCCTCGATGTAGAGCAGGTCGTGCAGCCGGGCCTGGTAGTTGTCTTTGGTCAGGGACTTGTCGAGGACCGACTGGGTGAAGAGCTGGTCGGCCGACAGAGGGATCTGGTAGCGGGAGAGCAGGCTGCGCTCCAGCTCGGCCATGGTCTCGTTGGGGGTGAACTCCACGATGGTCTTGCAGGACGAGTCCCAGCGCTTGGCCGTCAGCAGGAGCTGCTGCCTGGCGGCCATCAGGTGCTCCAGGTCTGCAGAGAACCAGGCGGGATTTGACTCCATCTGTCAAATATGACTTTAAGAAAAACAAACTATAGACTTTCCAGAGGCGCTACCTTCGATGGAGGCAGCATCCACCATGATCCGCTGCATGAGCACGGGCTCCGAGCCGAAGTCGAAGACCACGGTCTGTCTGAAGGTGCCGAAGATTTCCGTGCTGAAGCCCACGGCCACTTTGTAGACACAGTGGTCCAGGCCATTGTCTGTTTGAGGCGAGAGGAGCAGAGTTAGAGTCGGATTAAGCTGTCACTTCTACATTATTCAGACAGAGGAAAGTAAGAAAATGACACAAAGAGAGTACACCGACCTATGAAAAACCACAAGGCACAAAATGAATGTACATTATTCGAGACATTTTAGAGCATAAAGAGGCAAAGAACTAATTCACAGAATCCAGAACTGAGCTGTAAGACACTCAAGCACTCAATCAACCAATAAAATCATCAATTATTTTGATAATTGATTTAAGCAACTCAAAAAGTTGGGAAAGAGGGAGTTTCTCTGATCTCAGCTTCTAAAACGTGAATGTTTTCTTGTTCCTTTTGACCTTTGGGTCATTTTCTACCCGGCAGTTGAACTCAGTCCCAGACTCACCAACCCGTCCGACTGATCTTAGACGCGGCTAGAACTCTCTGGTGCGGGTTTCCCACCTCTCCACGACCCCAGACACAACCGTCAAAGATCACAGTTTCAAAGAGGTTTCACACAACAACCGACCGCTCCACACACTACCAACAAGCCACTAATGAGTCTACAACCGAGCGTCCCTAAATGCAGCGCAGATCACAGCACCCTTGTTTCTCTCTGCACTTGATTAGCTGTAATTGCTTTACTTCAGAAGGAGGGGTGTGAGACCTTAACTCAGGCGTCAATCAGGCATTGTTAGCAGACATGTTACGGCCGAACAACTCATCGGGTGATGAGGAGAGGGATCCAGAGGTGAATGGACTGTGAAGGGAAGGCGTACCCGCTGTCTCTTCCTCCGGGGTCCACTCCTGCTGGACCTGGGGCAGGGCCTGCAGCTGCTCCCCCGCCGACACGCCGGTGATGAAGAAGTGTGGCCGGTGGGCGTCGTACAGCAGGGCCACGCGGTACAGCTTTCTCGCCGGCTGCTCGGAAGGGGGGGGAAACAAACGTGAGTGGGCCGCGCCGGGGTGTGGACTGCCGCTCTGGGTGCGAACTCGGGGGAGGCGGCCTGACCTTGCAGAACAGGGAGAAGGTCCAGGAGTGGGACGACTTCTTGGTGGTGACGGTGAGAGAGAGGCTGGAGCTGGTTTCCACGGTCACTCCTTCTAAGTAGTCGTTCAGCTGGGGGGAAACAAAACCAGAAAAAAAAGATGCTCAGATTGAATACGTTCACCGGCAGAGATGCTTCCTGTGAGGTTGGGAAGCTAAGAACAAAATCGCCGTCTACAAAAGTTATGAGTTGTGGAGGAGTGAAAGCGACACCAAGACGAGTGCATCTTTACGGCTAAAGAGGCGTCTGAATGCGTTTCCCTCTGTGACTGGTGGACAAATGGCATTTCATTCACTGTGGAGAATGGAACTGTGCCTCTGATGGGGAGCTGAGACCTGCTCTCTTCTAGCTGTGATCTGTGATCCCCCTTGAAAATGCGCAAAACCTCAAGAAGAACTTGTCACAGTAATACCTCTCACAGAACACATCTTTGCACTCTCATGAGGAGGTTTTTCAGATGTCTCGATAAAGAAGTTTATCTCTGGTGTCATGGAAAGACTTTCTGCATTTACACGTCACCCAACGTGGGGGCGGTCACGTGACCGGCTCGATGACAGGATTGTTTAGAGAGACTGGACTTTTTTCTCAATCTAAGTGAAATATGTAATAAAAAAAAAAGTGTTTTTGACATCCATCCATCCTCCTCAGATTTGAGTCGTATGTGTGAGATGAAAATTACGAGATGTTGAGGGAACGGACGACTCACATGGGAAGCAGCTTCAATGGACACACCTACGAGTAGCAACCATGCTTTACTGAAACTTTAGAAATAATGCTTTCATTTTGAGAAAAAAACTGCTATAGAAACATGTTACCCATGTGTGCCTGTCTGAGGTTATGGGGAGCAAAGGCCCCGTTCACTGGGCGACTTCGGAACTTGCAGCACTCACCACTTTCTCCGGGGAGAGCGAGTTCATCCATTTCTCGATCAGAGTCTCTCTGTAGCTCTCGGTGAAGTGTTTGCTCTCCTGCTGCTGCTTGAGGCGGATGAGGCGCGAGGCGTAGCGCTTCTGCCACTCCATCAGCTCCTCCTGCGAGTGGGCGGACGTGCACTGGGCCCCGTACCGACACAGACCCTGCTCCAAGTACCTGGGGCGGGGACGGGGCAAAGCACAGACACTGAGCAAAACGCCAAGATGGGTATTCAGTGAATGAATGAATGAATGAATGAATGCATGAATGCACAATGTGTGGATGTGCTGCATAAGATAGCAGAGGTTGTGGGCAGATTATGTAGGGTATTCCTGTAGTTTAGTAATCAGTCTATTGCATTCTCGCTTAATCGATTCCTTGTTTGGTTGGTAATTGTTGATGTCTGGCTTTGAATGCTGTCTACAAGTTCACATTTCAAATGTCAAATCAAAGTAAACTGTCAAAGTAAGTTGTCAACTTCAAGTTCCAACACTCCTAGAAATAGTGGACAAGCACTCAGACACAGTGCTTCTGTCTAAATTTTGAGGTATGGGTTAAAATGTATGTTCTGTCTTGTTCTCCCACGTGTTTTAAAGTAAGGTTTTTTTATTCATTGGTTTCTATTTAAGTTTCAATAAGTTGCATATTTCAGTGTGACGGGACATTGAAATACACAGGCAGGGCTGTGAGCGTCACTGGTCTACCTGTGTGGCACGTGGACGGGCGTTACCTTTTACAGAGGGTGTACTCCTCGCTGCTGGTGACTCCTCGGGGAGGAGGCCGGAACTGCCAGCCCTCCTGGACCTCTGTGGATCACATGAAACCCGCCCATCAGTAACACCTCGAAACGGGGGCGGAGCTCGCCATCGGGCGCCTCTATCGCTTTAGCAAACACTTTCGCTCACCTTCCTCCTGGTCATCTGTGTATTCCGGCGCCATCTCCCTATTTATAGACTGGGGAAAAACAAAAAGACGAGAGACGTGTCGGGGTGGGGGGGGGGGGGTGGGGGGGAGAAAGCTCGTTACCATCGTATCAAGCACCAGCAAAGCAATAGGAGCGGTACACAGACCTGTTAGGGACAGCGTGGCAATAAATCCACAACAACTAGCGGCCAGCGCATGATATAATGAAGTTAGCGTTGGAATCGGGCCATTAGTCATCTTTATGACCCCGGCCTGCGAGCGCTACAGCGCTGCGTGTGAAGCCAACAGGCTCCGGGGGGCTGGCCGGGGAGCGGGGCCGCCGCGCGCTTACCTCGATTTCTGAGAGGAGCATTTTTAATCTGGTCAGGTCTTTTGCAACGATGCCGTTCTGTGGGCGAAGAGGAGACGGTCGTTACCACAACACGCCGCGATTAGTGCTCCACGCGGATGTCTGTGACTGGGGTACGCGAGTCGGACGCGGCGGGAAGGAGGAGGATGGGGACCTGGGAAGCACGACGCCATGTCCCCACTCACACGCCTAAAATACTCAGTGACCTTGAGGCTGAGAGCAGTGTGCACACTCATCCCTGTGTGTCTCTAGGTGCATGTCCACAAGCCCCGCGAGGGCACAAAACCTAAATGTGGCAACATTAATAACAAATAGTCATACTGGAAATGGATCGTTACAAAGGGAAGCAAAACAAATCATAAAATATCTAACATGATTATGATTTGACCATCCGTCTTCCTCCTTCCTTCCTTCCTTTTATGAAAGCTATGGGATGCTGCAAGAATACACTGATCAAGAACAATGGCTTTTGTCTACATTTTAGAAATACTGCTTCTATTTTGCGAAAAAACTGCAACATTAAAACAACTTGAGTGGAAGTAAATGGGAGCAACACTAAACTATGACTATCTGATGACGCTGAATGTGCAGGCTAGGGCGTCTCCACTATTGGGCAGAACATCGGGAACGTGGTTCGCTCGTTATCGCTTCGTACCATTTGCTCTCCGTACAAGGCTTTTGAGAGGATGCTGACCACCTCCTGCAGGCTGCCATCCAACAGCATGGAGCGCAAACTGGCCTGCAGGGAACCATCTCCCCTGGCCATCTCCTCTGCCAGGACTGGGAGAGGAAGACAAACACCAGGCACAGTTGGTCAGTTGCATGCACTGAGGTGCACGCTCTCACAATTGTGTAGCAAGTCCCACAGTCGCACTGGACATTCACACTGAGTGAACGATTCCATAAAGATATGACCTATGATAAGATATGACAGTTATCTGGATAACTAGAAAAGATATGGATAGATATATAGTGATGGATAGGGGTATATGGAGCAAGACAAAGACAGATATATATGGAGATAGAGATTTAAAGAGATAGATAGATAGAGAAGAGATAGATAGATAGAGAGATAGATAGAGAGATAGAGAGATAGAGAGATAGAGAGATAGAGAGATAGAGAGATAGAGAGATAGAGAGATAGAGAGATAGAGAGATAGAGAGATAGAGAGATAGATAGATAGATAGATAGATAGATAGATAGATAGATAGATAAGATAGATAAGATAGATAAGATAGATAAGATAGATAAGATAGATAAGATAGATAAGATAGATAAGATAGATAGATAGATAGATAGACAGACAGACAGACAGACAGACAGACAGACAGACAGACAGACAGACAGACAGACAGACAGATATTGGAGACAAAGATAGACAGATAGAGATACATAGAGATTGACAGATGTGTGTATATATATATACACACACACACACATCACACACACAGACAGCTGTATAAATAGATCTAGATAGACAGATCCCCCTAAGAAATTCAGGCCTTTTCAGACATGTTTTTACACATTTTTTACACAATCACACATCTTTTTTCCTCCACGCCGTCGTTCGTAAGGAACCGAGGCTGAGGCGCGGGCTCGTCCCGGCTCTTCGTCCGCCGCTACACGCAAACCGCAGCGCAGCTCATCGGCAGGTGGTCCCACTCCCACTACCGCCACTCACCATGTTTGCAGTCTTCATCTGCTTCATCGTAGTTTTTCTGTTGGCAGGAAAAGAGAGGGAAAGAAAGAGAAAGAAAGAGCAGTGAGGCGGTAGCCGTAGCGAAGACAGAACCAAACAGAAAAGGGAACACTTTGTGTCTGAGGGTCAGAGCTGCGCAGGAGCGCCAAGAACGGCTATCTTTGCCTCGCAGCGCAGTCCCCCACACTATCATTACAGGACTTAAGTAGCTTCCATAATCTTAGGGCTTAAGTAACTTGGTGTAATTTTAGTGCTCTGGGAAGATAACATCACAGCACCACGCAGGAGTAAACCGGGGTTTATTGTTCTCATCTCTCTCCCTCTCGTCATGACAACTCATGAGAGGGAGAAGCGCGTCGTCCATTAAGCAGAGACACGTAAATACAAGCGCAGACGTGAGGAGGGACGGGGGCTGGACGGGGTGAGGGGGGGAGCGCGGGGCTCACCAGCTGCACGAAGGCGGCGATCCTGTAGAGCAGGACGCGGCTGCGGAGGACGAGGGACGGGGGGCTGGGCAGGACAGGGCCGCCAGGGGTCTGGGCTTGGGGCACGAGGACCACCAGGGCGTCCGTGCTGTGGCTGACCGCCGCCTCGTAGTCCCGCCTGGTCAACGATCTGCTGGCTTCTTCACATGACTTCTCCGCTCTCCTGTCCGCCATGACTCAGGGACAACACGTCTGAGGGAGGCCAGGAGGGCACAAGGAAGAAAAAACAGATATGTTATCGTCTCTGAGGCGCCTCGACTCGAGATTAGAGCGATGCGATGTTTGCGAGCGCCAGATTAGACGGTCCTGAAACGAGATACATGCCCGTGATGGCCTTTCATCACAGCCTTCATGACGAGTGGAGCGAGGTTTGCGATTGGGTTTCCCGACGCACCAATTGAGCAGGTTGGGGGTAAATGAGACGTACAGCCGACTACTTTTCACAGTCCATCAATCTGTCGATTTCTTGGATTGATCGACTGGATGACTGGTTCATAAAATGGTGCAATAATGGCGATATGAGGTCTCTATCTAAATGTCTTTCGATACTCAATTTTCTGTCCCAGAGGACTGAAGGAAGCGGAAAGTGTTCAACTTTAAGAGGCCGAGCTCGGTTCGCAACAGTGTGCTTTGTGCTGCTTTGCTCTCATGGACTCTATCGCCTGTTTTTACCACTCGGATTCACCTCTGTGCACGCACGCAAACAGGGTCCGCTACCTTATCGAGCAGCTGCTCCCACCCGATGGGAAGCGCCACTCCATCCGTATTCTCAAGGACTCTCCAGATATCTGTCGCGTGCTGAAGGTGGTACGAGTCATCGTGGACGGTATGATACTTGTGGAGACAGATTACGGTATTTCTCCATCACTTCTTGAATGGTTTCAAAATGAATTGGATTCAATTAAAACGTAAAGAATAAAGCTTAAAGTGAGTCATAGAATACTGACTAGTTGATTAGTTAAGTACACAGGTACAGGGTTTTGATCTGGGGATCAATGGACCCATTCCTATCCCCATTATTTTGTAATCCCGTTATAAACGCACCCTCCCGACACAGTTGCAATATGTGATCGAATTGCAAACCAGGTGCAAACAGGATAAAACGGGAGCAGACGAGCAAACAGGTCAAACAAAGTGCTCCAGCCCTGTATTTTACATCATGGCTTATTATTGCTACACCACGCTACCTCCCATTAGAAAGAAGACATGGACCCATCCGGCTCCAACGCAGCCTGGGAAGGCCAGCACGGAGATCTACCTCGGAGAGGCTACCATGTGTCAGATATATAATACAGGAATTAACAGGATTAACAGGATGATCATCTTTGTTTTAATGCTTCTAATGTGAGCAAATACACACACACATACACACACACACACACACACCTTTCTGCTCCCATGTTGACAGCTGTCCAACACAGACATGTTTTCATATTTACACGTCTCATTAAAGTGTTTACACCGACTGCAAATTCAGAACAAATTTCAGAATTGAGCTTGAAGTCAAAACGCGGTCTAGGCTTCCATTCAGTCCAGTCTTGTTGTTTCCAAATGGTCTTGATTCGTTTTGTTCCATTCGTTTGATTTACTGGGCACTGCCACCTTCTGTCTTGTCCTGTAGCCACACTTTGAAAACTGTGAGAAATTAAATCTCTGAGATTAAATGCAAGGCCAAGTCGAGCTGTCCTCATAGCCAGACTCGGGCGACTGTCCTTGTCCCAGTTCACACGCAAAGGGAAAAATCAAATACTGGACAGGAACGTGCCACCTCCTAAACACTAGGTGGCAATACGTGACGTTTTAGTTTGCTCGTATGGACCCCTTTCCGGTTCCTCCTGTCCACCTATTACATTCAGTTCAATATTCAATATTCAATATTCAGCTCCTTCAGCCGAGTTAACACCAGCACGGCCTCATCATCTCTCCAGAAATGGATGTCAATAAGAGCTTCTGCCGTGTTGCTGCTCCAGTTGTTCTCTTGTCTCTGCCTTCCTTCTGTTTCTTCATCTGAGACCGGCTCTCTTGGAGGATGTTGCTCCGGGGTCAAAAGCCAACCCTGGGGTTAGGCAACATGCACACATGCACTGTCCAGTTTCAGTCAGCTTGTGGCGCCCAGATGCAACAGAAAATCACTTTTCGACCACATTACCTGGGTGTTTCAGTGAGATCAGACTAACGCATTTACATGCATTTCAGTTCGTTAAGCGCCGTGTAAACATACTGGACTTGGCAACCAGACTATAAGTATGCATGGTCATCCAGAGGGAATCAAATCTGCAGTGCTGCTCATACACACATATCGGTCAGACCCATCCCGTCTTTTCCAGCTCAACATCGACCACTAATGACGATGAGATTATCTTTGCATGTCGGCGAAACCTGATTGTGGGACGCCTCGTGTAATTTCAGTGAAATCTAATCACCGCAGAAAGACCATGTAAATACTTTTAAAAGGCTTACGTCTGATTCCTTGGCAGGGGAACAATCGAGCATAAAAACCTCCCATAAATGCTTCAAGGTGGAATTTACAGGAAATTAACTTTTTAATTTCCTCCATCTCCCCCAGCAGAGCAAGACAGTAAAAAAGCTGAAAGAAAACGAGGAGGATATCAGGGAAATGGACTGAGGACTCCGCACTTTTGGTCGAGGTTTTTTTTATCTTTTTTTTTTTCCTTCTTCTTTTTCAAAACACTGTGCAACCACAAAATTGTTCAGATGACTAGCTTCAGAAGCAAAATACTGATTCAAAGACAAATTTAAGGCATACATGAGATATGTCAGCACCTTAAGGCAGAGCAAGATGCGTAAGGGTTTGGTTGTGTACATAATAGTACACCATGTTTACGTTTCATACAGTCAACCACTCCTGTCCCTGTCACTCGATTCTTATTGTTAACATCAAGTCAAGACATTAAAATTAAAGTCAACGGTGAAGTAAGTCTGATCTGCATCAACCATGATCATCATCGTGATCGTTTCATAAAGGAGCTCTAAAACAAATAAATAACTCAATGAAGTTAATTTGAAAAGGGAATCTCCTTCCTCACTGGAATCACGGGGAGCATCTTTGTAGCCGTTACACGTGGCACCCTGTGACGTTTATTTTCCTTTCTGTAGTCTGACTTTAGATTAAAACATCCTTTCACTAACATCCAATAACGTGCGTATAACAGTTTGACAGAGGACTGGGTAAACGGAGTCGTATTTCTCTACTTATATAACTGTGAATGATGCATGATAAGACTGAGGGATTGAGATGTCAGCGCGAGACGTCGGAAATGTTCTTTACTCCTATTATGGAGACGCTGCGCTCTGCATGATGCAATGTGAAAGCCTGCTCATCAACAGTCACGTCCCCACGTGGTTGTTTGGTGCCACAACTCACCAGCACGGGAGGGAAGATCACGCTCCGAGAGAGGCTCCGAGAGAGGCTCCTACGTACCTCTCATTGTGGGCCTCAGTTCATATAATAACGTGTGGTCAGATGAGAACCCTAAAAACATTACAGCGCGTGACATGCTACCGATGAGCACAACCTCCAGCCAGAGCAGAGGAATCGAGCCTCTGACGCCGTCCTGAACGGCTTTAACGGCAGATCGTTATCCGAAAAGAAGCAATGATGTTCGATATGAAGGCTGGCACGCACAGGGAAATGGGTGCCGTGACACCTATGTCACCAATATGCTAAAGGGTGCACACACGCACACACACACACACACACACACACGCTCACAGCAAGGGCAAAATGACTGCAACAGCCAAAAGCTGCAAATACAGAGATGGTGCACGAGCAGAAAGCAAAAATCACACAAACGCATGAAAACAAATGCGAGGGAGAACGTCTGTCTAACTACCGGAGCATCCTGCTCATGTTTTGGTCTTAGCCCTGTAGCACTGATGCGCCCCTCAGGTCAGACCCCCCCCACGGGCCTGGAGGACTACCACAGTTTTGGGTAAATATGTTACATCTCCCCTTTACGTTGGGTTTTGAGATTTTCTGGGCTTTTAGTATTTGCAGAATTGTTCCTTTCTGATCTTCTGAGCTTCGAGGGTCTGTTTTTGGGTCGGCATCACTTCCCTGATTGCAGCGTTTCTCAGTTAGTAGATTTTTTCTCTTGCTTTTGGTTTATGTGTCTGTGAGATTTCGGCCGTGCATCATTTCTGTACTTGCAGTGTTTGGCCACTGCAGTGTGTTTTTGTCCTTGCCGACCACTGTATTAAAGTCAGTGCAAATAGGCAAATTACATAAGACATCTTATTTTTTTTAGAGCTTAGTGAATGATCTACTAGGTTTTATCCAACTGTCTATAAGCTCAGTGATATATTAAGTCCGCTACTGTCCTGACAAGACGCAGCTAACAAAACCATCAGATACACTCACTCACAACAATCTTGACAATCGGCGCAAAGCTGATAACAGCTCCTGCATCCTCTGGTGTTTACCTGCTTTCGACCTCCTTGCACTGTGTGTTTTCATCTCTATTTATGTGTGTGTGTGTGTGTGAGTTGGCGTGTCACTTACAATTTACATCGACACACGCATGTTCAAGTGAAACAAGAAACAGCCTTGTGCTTCCTGTGGATGAGGAGGCTGTGTGTGGGCGTGGGTGGTGGTGGTGGTGGTGGTGGTGGTGGGAGGGTGCGCCACTACCAGACGTTTAAGGGACTAAATTTAATTCCAAGGAAACCATTGTGTTCGTTTTTTTTAAGCAAAACTTCTGCACCATTTCCATCCGAATCTCAGGCGGCAGAGACAGCCCCCCCCCCCGCTGTTAAACGACTCGACAGAGAAGTCAGCGAGGGCTGCAAGTCTGGAAATCAGCATCCATTGACCACAACACTGTCTAAGCCACCGATAAGGGGGAAACAAAGCGAAGTTTGAAGTTTAGCCAAGTATAATTAACTGACGACATGAATCTGATCATCTGCAGCGGATGCCAGGAAGGCCCATAAGTGCTAATTGGGAAGCATAATAACGCTTTGTTTCACATTTGGTTTGGTCTGTAAAGGGGATTTCACATCAGTCATTCTCAGACTCGCACCTGTCTGCCATCGACCCCGACGTTTCCACAGCACTGGCTGAATACACGTTAACCTACTATGCATTTGACGTAAGGGAATTATCAGAGCGTTGCGCTGTATAATGTCCACCCCGATGGGCCGTGGGCCCCGGCGTTATTTCATTAATGTCTGGCCGGTATCAGTCTCAGTCTGAGATTACAAGAGGCAGCGTGCACTCTCTCGCCTCACAGATCAGGATAGCGACGGTACAACGTGACCTGCCGGGGGAACACCGGGGCCACAGAGGCTCAACCTTGACCGATGCTCTGGTAACTTTTGGTCCCATTTGCACCTTACTGGTCCCACCATGTGAACCCTATATCTAAACCCAGTACTGGCGCAGAACAAAAAGAAACAAATAAGAGGAAAAGAAAATATATTTTTTTAATGACAAAACATGCTGCTGCAAAAAGCCCCATTGTGGTCGTTTTGTGCAAAGACGGCAAGCAAAACAAACTTCTGGTTGGTAATTAAAATTCCACAACAATTAGCTGATGCTGAATTTCCAATCCAGGCTCTCGCCACAGCAATGAAATCCAGCAGTCTGATTAGGACTGGTTCAAGGGGAGCAGTGACACAATAATGCCATATGCATCTCGTTGCATGAATCAGTTAACTACTGTATGTTAAAAATGCATGAACACTCGAGATGATGCCACATCCTGGTAGGAAGCCTGGGCTCCACTGGAGCACGTTCACTTGGCAATTTAAACATTATCCTTAATTACGTGAGCAGAGGAAACAAACTGGGTACATCTGCCAATTAGTCTTAATTTTGCAATAAAAAGCATATCAACCCAGCAGTAATTGCTTCAAATAGTTGCATCTTAAATACCCAGCAACAGGCGACTATTCCTAACAGCTGCTCTAGCCCAACTGCCAGTGCCTGAGTCAGCCTGTTCTTGTCTCTAAGGACAAGTAACATACAGGCAAATTTTACAAATGACATGCAGTACAAGGATGCATACACAGGCATACAGGTCATAGACTAAAGATGAAGTTGCTGGGAGTGTATGAGAGTCACTATAAAGGTGTTAAACACACAGCAAATAGAAAATAAATGCTATATTTGCACTATAAGCAGTACACATCCATCTCCTCCATCCAACAATTACAAGATGACTTTCTAAGTACTAAACATGATGCACTTTCTCAGAGGTTAGCAGCACTTTCCTGGACATAAACACATTTTTCCACCCAAAGGAAAGGAGAAAAAAAAAGCGAACTACTACTGCTTATGAATTCACTTCCTCACTTTTTTTGTAAATCACAGCAAGAGGCAATGATACTGTACTGCATGACTGAGACACACAATAACAATAAGCAAATGGCTAACTGTGGCAAAATAACATTGCAATGCATATCATTCATTCCATAAGGTCACAAATAGCTTTCTCCAGAATAGCTTGCACAAGAGAGACTGGCTCAGTGCCTGTTCCCTCCAGAAAACGTTCAGGTGCTTGGAACAAAGGGTATTTCAACTGCACTTGGATGGCACACACACGCACACAAACACACACACGCACACATATATATAGGGATGCAGTCATAAGCAATGCTTATGGCATTATATCACAGTGGTGACAAACTCTATATGGAGCATTTGAGATCAACATGTCACCATAACAACCTGGTAAACAAATGACTGAACGGCTATATTTGCATATTTTGCATATTCTGTGTACCAACCTTGGGTGTACTCTACTTATCTCGTGTTGTCCGTTTTTCTGTACCAATCACCGAAGCAAATTTCCTGTTAACTGTAGAGCTGAGTTGTCATAAATCTGACTGTGATTCCGGTGGGTGGCATACAAAATGAGGCAGGAAACCGGTCAAAAGTGATACAAATATAGGGGCAATTTTCCAGACAATGTCTATCTTTTTTTTTTTTTTTTTTTTAAGGGAGATAATTTAAAACCCTGAACAACATGCACCACATTGCTAAGACTGAGGTGTGACATTAAGGTGCTTCCCAGGCAGGACAAAAACAACAACAACAACTAGTTTGGTGGGATACAGTGGGTGGACACCTGCCCTGCTTTTTTTTTTTGGTGGGATCCCACCATGGAAAGACCACTGCAGAACAATCAGTGGAAGGAAAGAAAATAATCCTAATTTTATCATCCTCAGTGCTTTCATCCTGGCATAATGTTATTTGGCTTGACAGTGTCGTTAGCAGCACCACTGTGTGGAAAATACGAGCAAGAGGGGGGGAAACTTCCTCCACGTCTCCCTCCTTCACAGCTCCAATTTAGCAGCTACCGAGGGGGACATCCAGTAATAAACACAAAAAAAGCTTGTAGTTTGGTCGGCAGTTCAAAAAACCTGCTGCTGTTTGATGTAAACTTGTCATGACTGCTGCAAGTCAGAGCGATGACGGCAGAAGCTACAAAGCCACGGGTATGAAGGGGGGAAAAAACAGCGTCCTCACAGTGCTGCTCTTCACTTAGCCTCCAGGTTGATACAAGCTAAACAGCGGTGCCGCTGACCACAGTATCCCCGATAAGCTAACTGCTCGCCCGCGGTACAAAACACGGCCTTTCCTGGCACCGGACCGGCAGCGGGAGACGCTCGGTTTGTCCATGTTAGCAGGCTAGCTAGCTCGGTTCGCCGAAACAAAACGGGTTCGGGCCTGCGATTTCGCCACGGTTGTTTAGGCGCATATCGGGGCTGTGACACTGTGTTGTGGTCCGTGCATGGACTCATCGCATTCGTTATTGTGTTAGTGATTCGTGGAGGGGATCCGTGTGAGTGGCTCGGCGATTAAAGAGGCAACTGCTAGGGCTGAAAATGGGAAGTCAACACTTACCTAGCTTTACTTTCTACGCCATCTTGGATCCACTTGTCAGACCATCGCAAAGCATAGTGGGATGTACTGCTCTGAAGGTTGAGAGGACTGCGCGCGCGCGCGTCTGTGTGTGTGTGTGTGTGTGGATGTGTGCGTGTGTTCGCGCGCGTGTGCGTGTGTGGCCTCTGATGTCAGGGACCTCCATTGTCAAAAATCGTCTTTCTTCATCTCAGTCGTTTATATTGAGGGATAATAGTTCACTGTTCAGTTATTCAGCGACATTTATCATTGTAAAGAGCATTTAAGCACAATATTTGTTATATTAGATTAACATCTTACAAATTCAGTTGCCATCATTATCCTTGTAATATTATAATAGGTATTATTATTATTGTATCTTTCAATTCATTGCACATTCCAGTTTTATGGGCTTTCTACACAAGTATTTTTTTATCATTTTATATTTTATATATATTGATACTGAAATTGTTTTACTAAACAACTAGAGGTAGTCACATATAGATACAGATCGATAGACACAGGCAGACAATTATGATGAATGTTAAACCAGTCTGTAAACTAGTGATCATCACTTCGCAGCAGGAAGATCTTTTGTGACTCCTAGTCAAATTTCATAATGCAATTTCCAACATGTGATTTTATTAGTTACTCATTTAAGTCTAAAATTACTTTCGTTTGTTGTCTGAATTAGATTTTCTGGAGAATGAAATATGTCTCTTATACATCCATCTACTCAATGTGAAAATTTGTATTCCAGATCCAGCTTTCTATTTGGCAAGCAGGTAACAGAATGAATGGATGGATGGATAAATGAACTGACACACACATCGTTCAGATTATTGACCTCTGATGGCCTGATAGATATGTTTTTACAGGCCATTTATCACAGCAGCATTACACTGTTGTGCGGGTTATGAAATGTACATACAACTGTTAACCAAATGTGAGCAGTTTATTGTTTACATTTTTAAGAATACATTTCAAAGGCTTCAGCCATGTTTTCATACAGCAACACATGCTAAACTACTGCGTATAAACCATTAAACAGCAATGGGTGTGGGGGCATACTGTGTTTGTCGATCTGGTCTTTTCTGACTGGGGGGGGGGGGGGGGGGGGGGGCTGCAAAGAGGGGTGTGGATCACATGTCTATTTCCAAAGATTTACTGGATAGTAAAAAAAAGGAACAACGTCGAGGTGCTGTTCACGTGCAGCAAATCTTTCTCCAATGTCGCTGGAGTAATGCTGCGCTCGCAGTCCGCCAGTGTACTGTGTATTCAAAACTTTCCCACAAAAGAAGAAAAAAAAATAAACAGACATATGAACCGAAAGACAAAACGATAATGCACTCTCTTGTTGTTTCACTGCAGGTTGTGGATCATCTCCTCCTTGGCGATGAGATGCGTGGTCTTGTTGACCAGAGACATGAGGGAGTTGAGTTTGTGTGACCAGTCGTTGAGCAGGTCGTTGGGGTCTTTGGGCCTCTGGAAGTTGATGATGCCGGCCAGCCGGTCCACCTTGGCGTAGATGGTCTTGTTCACAACAAGGCTGGAGAGGAATTCCTCAGACTCCTGATGGAATATTTGAACAGACATCAAGCGACAACCTCAGCCTTATCATTAACCTTGAAGAACAGCACGAGTCATGGCTGAATTGAGAGATTTTGCCACAGGAAAACAGTGACATAAACCATCTGACTATGAGTTCTTAAGGGTTTCACTGCATTTAATTAACCTTTACAACTGCACAGTTTGCACAAGAGTGTCACAACCAAACGACTAAACTTGAAACTGAAATTGAAATGCATGTGACTTGCTACTAACCCACGAGTTATTGTTAAACACCAAACTCTCCCGACTTGAACTTCATGCACGAAGCTTATCGGCTTCTCTTACTTACATCGATAGAGAGGTCAAGGAGTCCGGCCATCCTCTTCATTGTGATTCTGGTGTAATATTTAGCCATTATTCTGATGTTCTGGAGGAAACAGGGAGAGGCAAATTCATATAAATACCTGCATGAAAGGATGCATTCAGATCACACACTATCCCCTGCTTTTGTCCTGACTGTGCTGGAGACAGGCTCCAGACCGGTAAGATGATGGATGGATGCTACAGATAACTGTCACTTTAGCCAATGAATCATTACCATCAACCATCATTTTCTCATCCTTCTTGTGCATGCACTGCTCTTGGAGCTAGAAAAACTTTTTCACAGGCTGCATGGACTCATCAGCATCTACAAATGACGTCTTCACTTGAATCTGCAGGCAGATGTCTAATTTCGATTGTGATTTCAGATAATTTCAGAGTAAACATGGAACTAACTAGCTTCTCCAAACTCCCCACACCTCAATAACTCATTTCCAGCTCGGTGGCTGACTGGGAGACTTACATGCTCCACCACTCTGTTCTTCAGGTCCTTCCACCTTTTCTCCCCCTCCTCTGAATAAGAGAAGACGTCTGTGGCCGGGCTGTCAGGCGAGCCCTCTCGCAGCTCCTTGCCGTAGTCCTCCGTCAGGGAGGCCCAGCGCATCAGCTCCATGGTGGTGAACTGCTTCAGGAGGTCCCTGGGAAAGAGAGGAGGAAGAAGCTGTGAATTCCCCCGGGGCCCACACCCTGAACCACAGTGTCTGCACATGATGTCAGTGGAAGGAAAAGTTGCTATAGTCATTCCCCTTCTGAGAGGCCAATACGCATGCTGTGCTGCCAGAGGGGAAAAAATGTGCTGCTGAAAGATTTATCCCAACAGACCGAACAAAGAGTCAGAGAACTTCAGTCAGATCTTGATACAAAAGTACTCTCTCTCCCTCGCTCTATATATATATACACTACATATATATATATATATATTCACTTGATAGAGGCCAATATTAACTATTTGATATTGATATTGATTAACCTCTTAACCACTTCAATTTATTCATTAGTTGTTTGGTTCATAAAATGATGCAGAAAGGGTGAAAATGGCTAATGCCCGTATCACAAAAGCCAAGACAAAGTCTTTAAATGCCTTTTTTTGTCCCTACCTCAATGGACATTACATTTTCAGTCACAGAGGACTCAAAAAAAGAGAAACTGTTCACATTTGAGAAACTCAGATTAGAGAATTTCTCACAATTTAAATGCTAAAATGACCAAAATTGTTCTAGTCGATTTGTTTTTGCAGCTCTACATCTGACAGCCTCAGGCATCGGCTTTCCCCCTACTCCACACACCTCTGCCCTCTCACTTCCGCTGTTAAACACTGTGAAACTGGATCCACGTCACATTGAACCAGGACCCGAGCTGCAATCCTTGTGGTAACAAAAGTTCAGCATGTCTTACTTGTATTTCGGGATTTCTTCCAGTTTCTTGTCTGTGCTGATTCTGTGCACGAGGTCTGACTGCTCATTGTCGTACGGGGAGAGGATCACGTAGAGCACCACACTCTTCAGCGCCTGAAACAACATTTCAGTGGTTCTACTGGTGGCTTTCTGGTACAGTTATGTGGTGTTTGTATTACACTACTGTGGTTTGTTACATTGCAACAAGCAGCTATAATATAAAGGGTCTTCACAGTCCGAGTATGTGTTAAAAATGCTAAAACTTGCTTACCTGTTGCCACTTGCTGCTGTCCTCGAGGATGCAGGGCGTGTCATAGATGGCCCGGTAGTGTTTGCAGATAGACAAGTATGAGCCCTCGTGCTGGTCCACCTGGATCATTAGGTTGTAGTACTTCAGCTTCGACTCCTGAGTTGTTGACATGAAAGGGAGAAGTGTTCAGTTGCACCAAAATGGACTCGCCAGCTTTTTTAACTGTATTATACAACCAAACATGCAGAGAAGCCTTTCCATCATCAGCATCATCACCGCTCCCACACTCACCTCAGTGCCCTCCTCTTGGAAGAATTTGGTGTTTATCTTCTTGCTGATGATCTGGGTTCGAATGTAATCCTTGACGGCAATGCAGAGCCTCATCTGTTCCAAGATGAACTCCACCTTCTCCTTTTTCTCCATGGAGCCATACGTCTCCACCTGACCACGAAAAGTTTGCTCTGAGTGCTTTTTCAAAATGCCAAAGCTGTATCCCTGATTGTCTCAAGCTCAGTTACCCTCTTCGACCCCAGAAAGGAACTTAAAGTCGCCTCATCACTTACCTGCAGTTCCTGAAGAATAGATGCTGCCTCTTTGACCTCTCCACTCTGCTCCTTGATGTTGGCCAAAGTCTTTGTCAGCCTGGCGCGCTCAATCTCTACGTAGATCTGTGAGGAGGAAATGTTTGGTATATAAGCAAAGAGACCCAGTGCAATGTATTAGGTTATCTTGTCACATATACCCCTGACAAATCTTTGGGTGTCTTTTTTTATGGATTCAGACCTTGCCAGCTGTCACTGTGCGGAGTGTGTCGATGAGTCTGAGCTTGATGGTCAGATCGGTCACAGCATCCACGTACTTGTAACACTCTTGCACCATCTTGGCAACAGCCTGATAAGAAGAGAGAGGGCAAAGCAAAGAATACATTGAAGTATTACTGTTGGAAGGTGACTGGTATGTTTGAAAGCTGGTATTTGTTTCACTAAACGTTTAGCATATACATGTCGTTGCAAACAAACAAGCCTAACTACAGCTGATTTAGTATATAAAATAGAATAGTTTGTTAATGTAGTTTCATTTTGTTTTTAATTATGGTACCTACTCAGACAATATTTTGACATAAGGGGCTACCAGAGAGAAAGCATCTGACCTGTTTCAGCTGACTCCTCCTTTTTGAGAGCAACATGATGTTCTCATTCAGGGCATCCCAGTCCTTGGCTTCGTAACACATCTGGACCACAGCCACAAGGATTCTCGAGGTGGACACCATATCTGATGCCTGTGCAGGGATGATAGTAAGTCAGTGGCACATACATTTTAGCAAATAGATGTATTTAGATATAAAAGTCATACACAACTGGTTAACTGGAGATGTTGCATTATAGATGATAGATAGAAATCAAGTAAACAGCTTCACAACATTGGATGCGACAATGACACAAATTAAGCACATGTCGTGAGATTCACACTGCTGAATCATTTCAGTGTTTTGGCATCAGTCTCTGGGTCTCAGTTTTTTAGATTGAGGCCACAACACCATGAGTGCGAAAACACATTTACAGTTCCAGATTATGTGAAAGAGCTCCTTAATTGAGTTTTTAAATATCCAACAGCTAATGAATCTGAGTGGTTTGCATGACATTGTGTGGATGATCATCAGGCAACAACTGACACTGGCAGACACTTACTGTTCTTGTTTGCTTCTCCAATGACAACAAGCTCTCGACGGCCTCCTGTAGCTTCCCTTCCTACAGTATGGAAAGACATAGTGTGGAGTTAAGCACACTCCCTACTAAGATGAAACGGCACATTTCTAACTTTGGACTAGAGCAATATCAAAATGCACCCCAGAGTAGGCTACTTCGTTAGCATTAGCTACAGATGCTGTCAGAGACACAAGGACTTAATAATACAGCCACACGAACAAGCTCAGACGTAAATATAAACATACAACAGCGATAGAAACGTTTCGGCGATTAACAAAAAAAACAATGCACGCTTGGTACGGTGTTAATAGGAGGTTTCCGGGTGGTGCTAAAGCGAATTAGCTCGAATGCTAACGCACAAACGCCGCAGCACCATGACTCAGCCGGCGCTGGCCTCTTTCTCTTTGCGCTTACTTTGGCCATTTTCTCGCATTCCGGGAGACGCTGGTCTACAGTCGAGCTGTAGTCAATCTCCATCTTGACAATTTTGCCATCGGATCGTTCAGATCGCTCCTCAGACATCTTTGCGGTGTATAGAAGTTTGTGATCCGTGCGTTTCTCTTTTCCGACGATCCAACAGCACCATACAGTCTGTCAGAGGAACCGAGCGGAGATGCGACCAATCAGAGAGCAGAACCGGGGAACTGGCTGATGACGACTTCCGGTCTGCTTGTTACGTCACTTTGTTTGTACGGCATATTTTTTAAAACAACAAGCAGCCCGCTCCTCTATTTGTTTGTTGAAATAATTTGTTTGATTTTTTTGTTTAATTTTTTGTCCTATTAAAGGTTTCTCTGAAGATAAAACATAATTTCTTAAATTACCGTTTTTATTACCATTGTATAGCTCATTACGACATTGTTATTACTCATGTCGCTTATTGTTCTTACTTATTATTTTGCTGATTATGTTTTTATATTACTTTACTTTACTTTATTGTTCATTGTTGTTTGCTACTATCTAATATGTACAGTGAAGAGTCTGTATGGATCAGTGTGTTATGTAGGCCTGGTTTTGGGCTCTGCTCTATCTCTATCTATGTTGTTTGTAGATGAATGTGATAAGAACAAGTAATGGGAAAATTTAGAAAACAATAGATAAACAAACAAAGAACAACACAACACCAAACGACAAAACAGAATGCATAGTAAAATATTAGAGGTCAGAGGTGGGGGAGCCTAAGACTGAACTGAAAGGAAGATGATAAGAATAAGATTTTGTTTTTAAAGTATGTATGGTGGGACAAAACTTTTTCCACATTATTCAAGAGTGACACAAGGATGATGCACATAGGGTGAAACATATGCAAATGCATAAATAAATCAGCTCCATCATATTGATAAATTAATTGTATTAATATAAAAACATTTTACTTAAAAACATTCTACTCAGCGATCTTGGGTAACAGCTAAGGAGCTGGAACTCACTTGATTTGGAAACACCCCTCCACTGGCAAACTGTACATCTAGACATATTTTTTTATTAATGTAAACAATGATGGTGATAGGGAGGCTTTTGGGGGTCAAACTGAGTTAAGAGCTTTGGTAAATGATTTGGTAAGAGCTTTGGTAAATGTTTAAGTCAAAACCTACAGTAAATGAACTCAAGAGTAATGTTGATAGTCATAATAACAAGACAAATGGACGAGGAAATGAATGACAATAAAAACAAGAATGCAAGTAAGAAATCCTGAAATACAGCAAAGAAGTGTTCTTATCAATTGGGTGGTCAGAGTGAATGAGGAACATTGTGAATGGACATAATTGTATGAATGAACTCTAGTGCAGTGACAATAATCTACCAGTAGATGTCCCTTCATAGCCTGCAATGTGCATTGTCTCCACACAATCCCCTGCTTTGAAAGGCACCATTGGCCCCATAAACGAAGCTAATGTGGGTCAGTGATTTTTCTGCTCGTGGCGGAGAAAGCCCCTAAGCTCTGGGCTAAAGTCAGTTCGATCACAGCACAGGCTCAGCATAGACCATGGAGAGCGGAAACACTGGAATTGATGCTGCTCCATGATCCAAAATGAGGAAAAATAAAAAAATTAAAAGGCACAGTCAAAGGGCTGAAGGGGTAATATGGACAGGGTGCAGTATATTGACAATGAGAGATATGTATATGATAAAGAAAGAATCCTGGCATGGCACCTGGCCTGTCCTGATTAATACCCATCTGAGGGATGAGTAAATGAATATGGGGAATTGTAGAGCTGGAACACAGCTCCTGAGGCAGGATGAACTTCCTGAGGCAATGCAGAGGGAGTACTGAGCGTGTTCTGCTCCAGGTTGTTCCAACTGCAGTTGTGTGGGTGAACCAGCTGTTCCACCTCCCACTTGGATGCTGACTTTGTCTCCTGATGACAATGAGAAGACCAAAGAATGTGTTGTTTTCACCCTAGTGTTATCAGGATGCCATTTCTTGGTGAGTATGAGGATTTTCTGGCTGGACAACAATTGACAGAATTCAACTTTAACACTAAAACCCATGCAAGTCATTAGTTTATCTTTTAGTTTATAGTTTTGGGGATTATTGACATGACACTGCAGTTCAGATGAAATCAGACTCTAATCTATTTTCCACTCCACACAAGCGTCATTGAAACAGCTCGGTCATCATTAGGTCGTCACTTGTTACTCTGAGATACCACCCACATGAAAGCTCTGTCACTGTCTTGTGGAATTTCAGCCTCTGGGCTTTAAGTTAAGATAAACACAGACAGTCAGAAATGTAATACTGGGCGGGCTGTTCATTATGTAGTGTGTCAAAGAAAATGAATGGGAACTTTGTTCGACGACTCGGATGGTTCTCATTGTGTTTAAAGGAATCTTTTATTGAGATTTCTTGAGGCATCTGGAGGAACTTGGATACAGATGTCAATAAAACTTATAGAGGCTTATGCGTCTTACAGAGGATGTCTTTGTTAAGGAGATGACCCCACGGCTGCTGAGGTTTTTCCCCTTGTGTGCATGTGTCCACTTGTTATTTCATAACTCTGCAGTGTAGATTTGCAGTGTATAGAGCCTTTTAGAAGCATGTCAACACTGAGTCTAGAATTGACAGCCAAATTTAAAGGATTAATGCATAAATCTGCCCCACAATTGTCAGAGATGAAGGCAAACTTGATATATATCTGACTAAATGGACACAAAGTTCATAATTCTCATGTTGTTGAAATTTCACTGAAGCCACTACCTCATAACATTAAAGAACATTTGTCCTTCAGTTGCATTGTTTCTTGTAGTCACCTGTGGTCTGCAATCTGCTCCACTGGCTCTCACTGGAGATAGTTTTCCAGAGCGCAATTATGTCAATTATTTAATTGTAAGTGTGGTTCATTTAATTTATTATGCATAATTAATATGCTACTACACAATGATAAACAATTTACTGGCACCCAAGTGGGAGAGCTAGACTGACGTGTTGTTAACAGGACTAATCAAGCACAGCTTTAAAGCAGGAAACACATACAGTGAATCACATGAAGGACTCTTACAACTGCTTTTAATTTTTGATTTAACTCGCAACTTTGATGTCTCTCACAAATCACACTTTCTGTTTTGTATTCTATTAATCAATCTCTCAATTATTTGAAGGCAACAATAATAATCATAATCATGGTTTCAGTAAGTGATGCCTCGTCTGAATATGCTGACACATATATAGATTAAATCCAAATGCTGTTCCAGGCAGTTTGTCACTCTGCATGAATCCACAGTATGGATTAAACATTGGATGCTCTCTGACAGTGCCCAACACTGTGAGTCAGCATCTTCAAAACAGAATTATGAGCGTGGCTTTTGCTGAGTGGACCCAAATAAGTCAATCAGAAGTGTCAGTGACAGTAGCTGTACAATCGCTACACTCAATAAAACTGACTGTTCATCAATGAGATGATACTGTGAATTGGTAAATAGTGCTGCCACCTCACAGCAAGAGGGTCCCAGGTTGGACTTCCAGCTCTCCTCATATCTGGGTAGGATTTTTCCTTGTTCTCCAGTTTCCCACAATGTTCAGAAACATTAGGTTGATTGGAGACTAAATTGGCAAATGTTGAATGTCTAGGGTGTATTCCCTGCCTTCGACCTATGTGTGCTGGAGATAAGGAGAAGCAGACCCCTAGAACAACATGGGGTAAAATTGGGTAAGATGATGGATGTACTAATATTGATAAATGGTAAATAGAGTAGTTCTTATACAACTCTTTTATAGTGTTCATGACTACTCAACACACAGTCCATGGTCCTGCTTAACCAGTAGTCTTAACCATTCTAACACACACTGATAGGAAAGCATCAGGGAAGTTTGGGACCACCCTTTTTCCAAGGGTGGTTCAACATGAAGGCTGCTGCTGGCTGAGAACGAACCACAGACCCTCCAGCCAATTGACGACCATGCTGCCCCCAAGCCACATCATCATCACCACCAATGAAATCAGCTGTTATCCTATCAGCTTAACACAGCCGTCTCGGGACCAGGTCCACAGTGTCCTCCACATTGATCCCCAGGTGTTTTCGATCCTCTGTTGTCTAGTCATCTGGTGAGGGGTTAGTCATGTGGTTGCTTCCAGCTGGCAGTTCTGAGGTTGAATATGAGGATGGCACGTCCAGTAGGGTGTCATCAGGTAGCTACACTGAGGGTGTTGGTGGTGGGTTCATTCTCAGAGATTAGTGTTATTGACAGGGTGGTGCCATCTGATGTTCTTGATGGTGCTGAGAGCCATGAGCCGCAGTCAATATTTGCAGATGCTTGTTGAATAGATGATGAGCTTAAGGCTATAAAGAAAAAGTCAGTAACTTCCATCATGGTGAGTCGTCTGACCTGTGCTAAGTTCATACACTTCCTGCTTAGCTTTGTAGTTGTTTTCTCAAGTTGGGTCCCCACAATGACAGTTTACAAGAGCAATCCAAATGCATTTAGAGCTATAATGTAATATATTTGTGCCATATCACTGAAAGACATTACATGAACTCATTTGCTATTTTTTTTTACATTTCAGGCTGCATCTAGAGAGAGTCAGAGATGTCCCAACAAGGCTCGATACGCATGCCCTCACACACCTCTCCAGCTAAAGAGTCAGGCAGCACTTTAACCTCATCAGTGTTTCCTGTCAAATCCAGAGTGCTGGAGCGGAGCCAAAAGAGCAGAAACTGTGTCAGCGGCCACTGTGGGACCCGGGCTGAGGCCAGATGTCTGTGCAGCGTGGAGCACAGAGAGAAAGAGAAAGGGAGAGAGAGAGAGAGAGAGAGAGAGAGAGAGAGAGAGAGAGAGAGAGAGAGAGAGAGAGAGAGAGAGAGAGAGAGAGAGAGCTGATGTTTCCTGCGCTGCGGTTGTCTCAGCGTCGTATTTCTGCAGCAGCAGGAGGAGGAGGAGGAGACGGGGGCTGGGGGGCCGCAGTTGAATTTTCCGATGCCTCTGCAGGCTGCTTTCTGAGAAGAGGACGAGCCGGGGGAGCCTCCTCCTTTTCACCCCACACCCAAGCACCCCATTTCCTTCCTTGAAACTTTTGGTGATCAAAGCCGTAAAAAGTTGAGTCTCTGAGGGAGGGTACGTGTTTTTTTTCTTTTAACACTGCATACCTTTGAGAGGAACAGTCTTTATAAATCGGCATTGGAGACGCTCACTTCTAACGGGAACCAGAAGAGAATCGTGCGTGTGAAGTCCGCATCACGCGGACTCACTTCCGTCTGACATCTTTCAGAATACAGGACTCTACTGAAGACCGAAACATCACAAATACTTAATTTATCCCGGAGGAAATTGTGTGGTCACAGTTGCTTGATGCCAGTATTAAGTGCAGTTACAAAACCCCATTTTTTATTGAAAAATGTGCCTCTTACAAACAGAACAAACACAGACTAAGTTAAAGTGAAATGTAAAATACCTTATCAGACAGACCAATACGCAACATGCAAAAAAAAAAAAAAAAGATGTGATAGATATGCAACATTATTAACAATAACATGTTTTGGCATTGGAGTGTGCAAAATATTATCCTGTTCGTGCCACTGAAATTGATTTGGAATCTGAGATCTGCAAATACATGAAGTGGGTGCCTTCCAACATTTCAGCAAGCAAAGAAAAAAAGTAGTTTGCAGTGTCATCATCTCAAAGCATCACAAAACAGTACAGACTATACTTGGGTTTTTAAACTAATATGTTTAGTTTGTGACAAAAGCAGATTATTAGGAGCATGCATAAATAATATCAGCACAACACGTCAAAGTAAGCAACACTGTCTAGTCCTGTCTCAATGTATAAGCCTACTCTTTATTTGGGTTCAGGTCACCAGTTTTAGCTGGGAATCCATGCAGTTTCAGGATACTGACATGTTTCCGAGCCACTTGAGAGATAATATCTCTCCAGTCTGTCTTGGGATTGGGGACTTCTCCCAGATGGTTGCGCCTGAAGCACCGGCACCACATGACATGCCATCGCACTGGGGTCACAACAAGGCAGTGGCACTAGTTCTCCTCTTTTTAATCGTATGCATTTTGCATGCTTTTATTCTGAAGCGCCACAGTCCTTGCGCGCCGGTGCGCTCCGTTGCTAGGTGACGACAACTTGACCGCGCGCTCCGAGAGGAGGGGACAACGCGGAGCAGCAGCAGAGCAGAGCAGAGCGGAGCAGAGAGCTCATTTCTACCCGCACCACAGAGAGTATGTCCTGCTGGTTCCGATGAGCAAAGTGAGCCGTGACTCGGGCTACCTGTCCTAAGCCGGGCTAAACATCCTGCCACATGCGCTGACACGACTCCGGAGCTCACAGACATCCCGTCGCCCGGCGGAGGGACCGATTCCTGGGGCTGGTTTTGACGCACAGTGAGCACACACAGCCAGCAGAGACGTGCAGAGACGGGGGAAGATGTTGCTGAAGGAGTACAGGATATGCATGCCCCTCACAGTGGAGGAGGTGAGTTGCACACTCGTTATTTTTTATTCATTTGTTTCATTGATATACACTTGGTTTAGATTGTCACCCACCGGCTCTGCGATCGAAACAGGTCAGCAAAAAATACGGCTGTGAAATACAGTTGAGATAAACTTGAGACGCTTCAGTGAAGACCTCATGTTTCCCCCCCTCTCTGTCACCACACAGTCTGCCGGCTTCAGGACTCCTGCTTATTCAACTATCCTCCGATCTTTATAGGAAAGCAAAGTGAACAGTTGAGACTGAAACACTTAAAACCATTTGCCTGTAGGTGCGATCAATAGGTAGATCAGACTCGATACTTAGTAATACTTACTCAGCAATGCTGTTTCTGCGCAGCTTCTGTCAGACACACTCGCCCTTCTTTTCTCTCTACGTACACACACACTTGAACAATTATATGTAAATTGGATTGCATGAAACTCACGCTGCCCTATTGAGTGCACATGATGGCACTAACACAATGCAGTGTGTGTGTGTGTGTTTGGAAGAGAGAAAGGAAGAAAATGTATGTGTGTGTGTGTGTGTGTGTGTGTGTGGGGGGGGGGGGGGGGGGGTAGGTTTTCTACTTGCAGTTGCACTTGTGCCGCACTGATTGACATCAAGAAGAAAGCACCATTGTCTGTGTTTGGTCTCGAGGTCTAAAATTAGAAGAAAATGATTGCTCTCCTGTCCTGGCATGAGTGGCGTACAACACGACAGCACCTCTTTCAATTATCACCCCTGTTTGTCCCCGTGGTAATGCGTGGGCGTCACTGTCGGCGCTACACATGAAGAGGGATGCAGGAATGCTTGTCTTGACAGGTGGAGATGAGGTGTGGTCTCTTTGCAATTATTAAATAATGGGCAATTTATTTTTTAAGGGGACGAAGCCTGAAAGCCTCTGAACCTCTGGCATTCCCTCCTCTTTCCACCCGCCATCATCGCTTTGTATGTGATGCAGGGCTCTCCTGGTGCCTGTCTCTCTCACATAGGGGGCGATGGCAGGGAATATAAACTTGACAGGTTGCCAGTCCATTGCACACGCTCTTCACCGAGGGGCGTCTGCAGTCGACCTAAACGTGCACTTGGACTGTGGGACACATGCACAGGGAGTCAGTCCACACAAAGTCAGTATGACCGCGGTATGAACCAGCGACCCTCGAGGCCTTGCTGTGGCCTCATTTCTCATTTATTTCCTAAATTGTCTGTGACCCGCTGCCTTTTTTTTACCGCTCAAAAAGTTATGTAAGAGACAAGATCTTGCGGCTTTAGAAGCCGCCTGAAAGCTGACTTCACACCCACGCGAAACTCCCGTCAAAGGTGGGAGTCGAGACGGACGGCGACTTTGTGATTTCCTGTCGGCCACCAGCGACCGTCCACAGCTGTATTTTCTCACCACGAGCAGTGAGAACGGTGGTAGAGTGCTGACTCATACAGAAACCTGTGGTCACAGTGGAAACATCGCCCTCTTTATACAAAGGTGCTGAGAGAACAGTTGAAGCACATGCTCTCAAATACCTCTGCGTTGTAGATCTATGTATGTGCGTATGTATGTGTGTGGTGCCAGCGAACCACACCTGCACTTTCACATTTTCTTTCCAGTAAATCAACCCCGAGTGGTCCCCCCACACACACACACACACACACACACACACACGCACACGCACACACAGCTTTCCAGCGTGGACGAGCAGCGAGAGCCTCCTCGTCGTGTCCGCTCAGCTCGTGAACAGATGGTTGTTACAAGAGGCAGGAGCGGCATAATTAAAGGTTCAGTCTGCCATCATCTGCCTGTCGTCAAGTTTGGACGCGAGTGTTTTTCCTGCCACCAAGGCGGCGAACGCAGGTTTCAATCGATGGATTGTGCAAACCGGCGACGAGTCTGTGTGTTCGTTTCTGACACACTGATCAAAGCGGAACGCCAGCCGCGTTCGGAGGCGACGCGTTAAAGTCATTATGGACGGACAAACATTAAGGCGCGCGCTCTCGCCACCTGCTCTACAACTTCCTGTCGCTGTGAGAACCGCCTCAGAGAAAAACACTTCCTCCGTAGCGCGGGCCAGGCGTGCACTTTCCTCGTCTTGTGGGTCTAGAAAACAGAATTTGTAAAACGACCTCAAGTGTTCGCATGGCTCTCAGTGGCGATGCTGGGTGCATTAGTCTGACATGTTTTATCCGAGCGGGGAGTGGCGAGGCTGCCGCTCAGACCAGTGCCGCACTTTGCTTCCATTTGTACATCTTGTGCGATGATAAAACCTCATCCGGATGAATCCATGGAGGCGGTGTTGGCGTCATCGTTGGCGGGTCCGGACACAGAAAGAAGAAGTAGGAAGGAGAAGGAGGTGGTGGTTTGTCCTTATCATGGCCGCACACATTGAGCTCAGGGTCGTCCCGCATCTCCTTGAAGTGGGAGTGAGAAGTTTCCTGTGTGGGCCAAATGGGGAAGGAAGGGAGGAGGGAAGGAAAGAAGGAAGGGTGGATGGGAAGGAGTGGATGGGGAGTTAGGGATGAAGTGATTTGGAGGGGATGCGAGGAGGACGAGGATGGCAGAGGAGAGGGGATGGGAAGCGAAGGGGCTGGAGGGGGAAGCCGGGGCAAGGCAGGAACCTCTGGGAGCTTTTTTTATCTTTAAAATTCCCCAGGGTCAGTCCTAATCCTGTGTGTGTATATGTGTGTGTATGTGTGTGTGTGTGCGTGTGTGTGCGCACTAAGCTCTGGAGTCATGGGGACATGCAAGGTCACGTCTCTGTGCGTATTGTCTCTGGGAAGAGATCACTGTCTCCTGCTCGGATGCGTTGCGTCATCACGGCCACCCCCCCCCCCCCCCCCCCCCCCCCCCTCCACCCCCCCACCGCCCCCCCCCCCCCTGCAGATGTTGGACCGGCTGCCCTGCGCGCTGTTTATACAAGTTCAACAAAACACGGCGCTCACTCGAGAAACCATTTAGCAATGCCAGAGCGAGTATGAGCTGTTCTGTGAGTCCTCATTCTTCTGTCGTCTTAATCATCTCCTTCCCGACTGGGTGTGTGTGTGTGCGTATGTCTGGCATGTTGCTCCTGTAACCTTTCTGCTCCATTGTCAGTGTCACGCTGTCAGTTTACTCTTGCAACAGACTACTTTGTATCTCTGTATGGACTCTTGTGATATTTAATTAAAATAATATTTTGAGTTTTTGTTCGATAGCTCCTGCTGTAGCGGAGTAAATGACATGTTGTATCTGGAAACTACAAGTTGTGGAGGGTGTGTGTGTGTGTGTGTGGAGGGGGGGTGTAGGGATTATTGTCTGCTGAAGTTGATGTGAGGTTGTCAGGTAAACATTAGTCGCACCAGGAAGTGACAACTGCAGGCCAGGAAATAGTCCTGGACATGACCAAACTAGTGGTTTCCCCTTGTTTACTGCTTTATCTCAGAAAAAAAAAAGAAAACAAGCGAAAAAAAAAGATTGCTGTAGCTAACCCTTCACTGATCAAGGTTCCTGACCAACACAAAACATATATGAATAATAACAGAGGCACCTTTGCTCTATCTGTTCATAGGTTGAGTGTTTTGCCTTGCTCTGTTTCTGACTTGGTTCATCTTGCGCTGTGTAAAGTGTTAGTAGACAGCAGCAGACTTAAGCCTCAGGGCTTTATTTTTTTTTATGTATGTAATGACTGCAGTGCTGTTTTATATGCATTTTTAATCCTCAAAGAAAGGGATTCGTGCAATCCGCTCTTCCCTGGAAACACAGAAACACATCCTCTGGTCCAGGTTTTATGGATTGGAAAAGCAATTGGACACATCGGACGTGAAAGAAGCAGAGGGAGAGCCAGGATGACTCGGTATAGCTGCGTCAAGAAAAGTCGGGCCGGATAAAGTCTCTATACGACTCGAGACGTTTCAGTCACTGTGCAGCTTCTGTGTTTGAGTGTTGGTGTAAAGTTTCTTCTCTGAGCAGATTTAGATGTAACTCTAACCAGAAGCACTTAGCTAAGAAAAATCATTTTCCCTCCTTGTTCCCTTGAGGCCGACTCTGCACTGTTCTCCTTCTGTGAGCGCGACCATTCATCAGCTGCCGCGCCTCTTTTTTTTTTTTCCCTGGAAAGGATAGAGAGGTGATGCATCACCGGAGACATGGATAGATGTGTTCCTTCTCCTGTCCACCATTATGTCTTTCTCTGCTGCCGCGCCATTCACTCCTTCTTCTGCACCTCCTCCATCCCACAGACTCATTCCCTATCATGTAAATAAAGACTCGCTGAACTAGATCTCCTGTGTTGGCCCTAACACAGCGCTGGCAGATGAATGTTGTTATTAAAGTTTTAATAACAACTTGAGCCTGGTAGAGAAGAGCGTTGGGGTCGATATCAGCTCAGTGAGGAGCGTAGACGCTATCAGAACAGAGGAGAGGAAGATCTGCAGAAAGACAGACAAAAGAAAAACAGTTTCAAAGCTGAACTTAATGAACACTTGTATGTTTGCAGTCTGATCGCTTGCTCTGCCGGCAGCTCGGGGGATTATTGATTTCTGATTATTTTGGGGTGTAATCTGCTCTGTGACCTGTGTCACAGAGGCATAGTAAGACCCAAAGGTGTGAGCATTGTTGTCTGGCCGAACAGCTGGTCCAAAACCAGATCAGTCTTTCCGCCTTGCATATTTATGAGCGCGTGTGTGTGTGAATGCTAAAGCAGGTATAACTTATGGTCGAGTCACAAAGCCTCTAAGACCCTGTTGTGACTTCTCCGGGAGGGAAGTCGCCTGTTTTTGTATCCGGCGGACCAAAGGAGGGGGCAGATGGACGACTTGTAGAAACGGGGAGGATGTGTGCCTGAATGAGCGGCCGGATGGCGGGCAGACTGCAAGGACACCTGGGCTGCTGGCTCACCCGGGGATTTGACAAAGCGCAAGCGGCTCTGCAGGCAACGTCCTCGCCAGAATTCATTAAATAGAATGAGTGTCTCAAAATGCAGTCCCCTCACACACTCACACACACACACACTCACACACACACTCACACACACACACACGTAGTGTATTCACCTTTACTAGAGGCTCATTTGGGCTCACACTGCGCTGGGCAAGTTGCACACCTGCACCTGCACAGTGTGCTACAAGGAAACACACACGAGGCACCGAAAAACCCATTTGTCTGGAAGCAGCTGGCACACAGAGGCACAGTTAACACCTGATGTAGCGGTGTCGTGGCGGACCCATGACGCGCAGTAATGGGATTACAGCCGCCCTGTCCTCCCGTGAGGGATCGTCTGTCATAAATATACATAGAAGCACTCGTGTCATGTTGCCGTCTTATCAGCCACCAGAGCTGCCTTCCATGGCTCGGGGTGTCATTGAATGGAGGGAGTTATGATAGAAGGGAGATATTTCCTGAAGGCTAGGGGTGCATGATGATTATAGGCCCATCATGACATCATGATCAGGCGTTAACCCTCTGTCACGTCACCCATCAGTTTGACTGGAGCCGTTTTTGAAGTCGGGAGTTTGGCTCACAGTGTGTCGCCACCCTGAAAGTTGGAGCCAGAAGACCACCATATTTGGATGGAGAGGAGTAAAGGGCGGGGCTAACTTTTCACCTCTGCCATCCTCAACACTCCCACGTCTCCATATGATTCATACTGGCTCTCAGAGAATAACCTGGCCATACCAGCGAAGTATGACGCAGAACTGGGGAAACCAGTATGAATTGTGAAAAAAAAAAAAGAATGAGTGAAAATGACCCAACCCTAACGCTTTTGATAGGGTGTGTATTGGAGAAAGTGTGTCCTGAGCCAGCCCTTGTGGATCTCGGTGGTATTGCAAGTTAAATCACTTCTGCATCTAATCTCTGGAAGTTACACAACAGAGTAAAGAGAGGGCATATAAAGGTGCCTTAGCAACTAATGCTAAGGCTAATGCTAATCCTAACATTAAACCCAGCAAATTGGCGCCTCGAGCCGGTTCAGTCAATGGGGCATTTGAGTTTTCCTTCTTTAAAATCCTTCTTATTGACTGACGCAACAGAGTGAAACAAGAATAAACGCTTGTTTTGAGCCACAACTGCTCCAGTTTTTGTCGTGATTACAACACTAGCGATGTCTGTTACATTATTTTGATAAGTCAGAGATGTAATGTAAGAGTGATCCTTTCTCACTATATCATTCTTTACCTCACATAAATAATAAACAACTGATCAACTTCTTTCGCTGGTTAGAAAAAATGAAAAAAAAGAGCCTTTTAATAAGGACCTCTTAACAGGATTGGCTGCCATTGTTCGATCCCAGCGTGCGTTTCCATGACGCCAGCGGTTAATTTTGTGCATCCACAGGCAGGCAGGGCTGAAAAGCAGGGAGAACAAAAGTGGTGCTGTCGCTTCTCGAGGAAAGCCTGGCTCCTTTCTAGACAAATCTGACTGTTTTTCTGTGTGTCTTTCTTTTGCCTTTTTCTTTTGGCGAGGTAATTAAAGAAGTGTCCTCGGAGGGCTGGGTGTTCCTGCGTTCGGAGCGAGTGATGTAATGAAGCGCGTTGGAATGTGCAGCGAGAGAGCGAGAGCGCATATTGAGCGACTGCGGTTCCCGAGCGAGGTCACAGGTTATGATCAATTAGGTGGAGGTTTAGGCGAAGGGGTGAAGACCCGGCCCCGTCTCCCAGGTCTCAATCCGCCCCGCTGCACTCGCATTATTATTCCCCCCTCTTTACGCTTGGAGCCACTCCAGGCGTTTGTTTAGAAAACCCTGGCCTGTCGGACGCTGTTTGTTTCTGTGGTGTCATGGCGAAGGTGCAAGGCCTCCGTGCCATCTGGCGTACATGACAATGTCTGTGATTCAATCAGCATCCCATTTACTCTTCTGGAGGAAACCATCACGGCTCGTGATGGACCATTATCCACGGATGCGGCCCGCTCTCATTTCCTAGATGACAGCGCGTACGTGCGCATATGTCAATCGTATCGCCGGAGAGGCTTGTTTCGTAACGCGAGCGCCACGTTGAGATCGCCGCCTCCCTTTTTGATAGGCGCGCTCCGGAGAGGCGCTGCCAGGGTCGTGTTTGTCTCCCCCTCGCACACGCCCTCGCGTCGAGTGTCGGCCGCCGGCGGCCATGCGCGTATCTGGCTCGACTCGACGCTGTTCCGCGATCCTCCTCCTCCTCCTCCTCCTCCTCCTCCTCCTCCTCCTCTGGTGAGGAGCTGCCGGGATGAGACCAGAGATGATCTGCACGCACTGGTGAAATGTGGAGCCGCTCTCACGTGGAGACAAGAGAGTAAAAAGCCTGATGGCGGCTGTTTGAAAAAGTAATTTGCAGCGAAATGAGCCGAGCGCGCTCTCAGTGGGAGTGTGGCTTCGTTCCTGTGCTCCGTGCTAGGGTTGAATTAAACATCTAACGCGCTCAGCCCTGTTACAGGCTCTTTTCCACAGGCTCTTTAAGCATTCCCCAATGCAGTCTTTTCATAAATATCCTATAGATGTATTTAACGGAAAAAACACATCTCAAGGGTTTGTTCAACTCTCTGCTGTGAAATCTGCTCCCGTCACCACAGGAAAAAAACTACGATTTCTCCTCTTTTTCACGCCATTCCAAAAAGCAATCGCAAGAGGTATGAGAGACGTTCTGCAGCAGCGACCATAGTCTGAGGGCGGCTGCTAAATCTGTAACGTGTGGCTGAAAATAGAGACAAAGCAGCCGATTCTTTAGACTGAAGCCACTGATGTCTTGACTGTAGGCTCCACTGTATCCGAAACACACTAAGCCTGGAATAAACGTTTGCTCTGAGCGAGCTGACCTCACATTCGCCGCTCGTTGTGCTGAAGCGGTTTAACCCGAGCACGCACAAAAATGGCGCACGGCTGAGAGGCTGCGGGGAGAAGCCGAGTTAATGGAATTATGTGGGTGATGAAGCTTTGCAGCCACTTTGCAGCACTTGACATTTCAGACCTTCATTTGCCGCTCCGAGCCAAGCACCTCCGAGTGGGCCTCCGCCTATTTCTATTGTCGCTCGTCGGAGGAGACTCCACAGGCTGCGTCTGAGCAACTGCGCTCAGCTGTGGCGTGCGAAATACATCTCTGTGCCAATAGCTGCATGGCCGTACATGTACATGTAAGCCGGAGTTGGAAATGACGAGGGGCAAGTCGACGAAGACGATGACGGTTCTGATGTAATGAAATGACTCATGTGCGGTATTAATATCACGGCGTTGGGACTTGTGGGTTTGGCGGACGGGACGGATCTGGTCAAACGGGTGATTTATGCACACGATGACGAAGGTGAGGCTTTCCCCAGGGAACACTCACCCTATGAGCAATACCCGCTGTTTGGTTTGCACAAAACCTCTTACATCTGAGCAGGAAATGGAATAAAAAGTAAGATGACGGTACAGTATTGTAAGGGGAGAGCCAGTGATTGGTATTTGAACCATGAACATATGTATGGCATTTAGCATACAGCATAAAACCCTTAACATGCACACCAATGTCACAATCCTTACAGTAAGTCATCTCGGTCACTGGGGGTGTCGAGGGCTGCAACAAATGACTAATCATCTGTTCATTACTTTCCCTTTTGATCAATTAGTTGTTGCCTGTTTCACAAAGGCCAAGATGCTGTTTTTGCAAATGCTTTTTTTGTGCTCAGCTCAAAGATATTAACTTTTGGTTATTATCTTATTAGTCAGTTCATAACGGTCCATTTAGTCTCCATATGGTACCTTTTTCAACGGAGATGAAGCCAAATCCTGACGTATCCTTCTGAAAGGTCCGTGTTTGATGTCTGGCTTGTGTGTATGTGTGTGTGTGGGTGTGTGTGTGTGTGTGTGTGTGTGTTTGTGTGTGTCATACGCTGGGATTGGAGGATCAGGGCCATCTTTACTCCATAAGCTATCAGCGACATCTCTCACTGAATGAATCGATGGTTGAGTGAAGTTGGTTAATACCACTGTGGATGCCATCGGAGCCTCCACGTTGCTTGCAAATGACTCGGTCCCCGAACCAGTGGGACTCCGCTCTCCCCAGCAGCTCCCACCCCCACTCCCACACACACACACACACACACACACTGGGATAGCTTTAACTGGTTCATGCTCACGCCGCAGGCCGTCCCATCATTACTTGTCCCGCCACAGTCAAATTTCCGCGAGCGCTTTGTGTTTTAATGAATTATTGAACAGACTCTTGCCAAAAAGCGGAGGGAGGCGGTGGTGGTGGGTGGGGGTGGGGGTGGTGGTGAGGGTGGGGGTGGGGGGTTGTTAGCACTATAAACAGAGTAAACACATCGCTTTGCTGTCAGAGTGAAGTGTGGGAGATTACAATACAACAAGCACAGCAGTGAGCGAGTTTGGATTCCGGCTGCGACGCGAGGGGAAATTGCTTAGACAGAGGGATTATGAAAACACGGGCTGCGATCCGCAGCCCGTGTTTTTGTTTTCCTCCCGAGGTCGTCCCTGGGTGTATTTTTAGCACCGCGTGCCACTAAACACCTTTGATATGGCGCCGTAAAGCCCCCTATCAATATCAGCCGCCTGATCTAGCGCTAGGCCCCAAACTGTGAATGAATGCACTCTCGCAGTGCTTTGTGTTCTTATTATACCTTTCTGAAATAAATATACCACCTTAAGCGACGGGCCGCCTTTCCAGCTGTGGCGGTTCGTCCAGAATACCGGCCTTCTTTGCTCTGCTGAAGGTCACGTCGATACGGAGCGCGCTCCGCCACGCTTCATGACCTCGTGGAGATGATTGGCACGCGGCAGCCAATAACGGTTTAATATGTGCATTTCCATTACAGTTTTTGCACCAAATAGTAAAAGCAGAACGTCTAAAAATACTCTAGAGCACCTGCAGACATCCCATAGCTTTAGGAAAATCTCATCCTGCAAGGCACCAAAAGGTGTTTTTTTTTCATTTATTCAGTTTCTATTATATTGCACATATCAAGGGGAATTCAGCACTCCACACAACGCTCAAGACACCACATATCATGCCATTTTTCTTTTGCTTCTCTCTTTTAGTACTGGATGTAAAAGCATGGGAAGCATCATTACAAAGTCCATATTAACATATTATGCTAACCTATGATATCTCTATTACCGAGACACATTTGTTGCATCGATAGTGCCAGCACCGGAGCATGACCGTGTATTCAAAGTGTCCTCGTGTTTATTTGGCCGTGCTATCAGTGGTCCGCCATGCCTTGTGTGCCCTGACACTGATTAGGGCCTTTGGCTGCACCGGTAACTGTTCTAACGGGCGCCAGGCCTGACGAGCTCCCACCACCGAGGGCTACGGAGACTGAGTTGATCAAATTCAATTGCATGTTCTGCTGGTCCTTTCTCACCCGCCGCTGCCCGGCCTCTGTGTCTTTTTATGTGTGTGCGTGTTCGCAGGCACAGACCTCTCTCTCTACCTCCCTCTCTCTCCCTCTCTCTCTCTCTCTCTCTCCCCCTCTCTCTCCCTCTTTCTATCTCTCCCTCTCTCTCTCTCTCTCTCTCTAAGAGGTGCTACAAGTGCACCAAAGCTGGACTGAGAAGAAATCGCAACATCTTTTTCTCCCTTCTCCTCCCGCCCTTTTGTCTACTCGATTCGTCTGTGCGGAGATGAGAAGTCGAGACGGGACGATGGTGGAGAAACCTGCTGTTAAATGCAATGTGAATGGAAGAAAAAGGAGGGAGGAAAAGAAGCTTGAGTGGTTGCATGAACTATGAATATGGCGAGATGAGTTGGAGAGGTTCTTCAGGGTTTAATGCGGCCGGTGGTTTCCTCACAGAAGCATTAAAACAACGTTTCTGGTCGCGCTTCCAATTCCAGCGGCCTGAAAACATCCCATGAGATCGAATGTTAACAGGTTTGGCTTCGAAAGCTCTCGAAAACGAAAGCAGGTCTCGGCTCCTCAGCAGAGTCCTCAGCAGAGCTGTTTTTGTGTTTCCCCTGCTCGCTCCAGAGAGGTTTACTTTCCCACCCGGTGTTAAGGGAGGGTTACTTTAACACTTGGGATGAGAATACGCCGGCGCACACTGGTGGTGGTCATCACGCTGTTCTGCGATGCCTCCAGCCCACGCGCAGGTGCAATGCATCTTTGGAAGAACTATCAGCTCACAGCCCACACACACACACACACACACACAAATTAGACAGGCTATAGATAGCTATATGCTGACACACTTCATTATCATCTCTCGTTTCTATGGCAACCGCTGCCATCTATCCCTACCATTACCCCCATAGCGGAGTGGATTATAGTGATTATAGCGTAAGGATAACCATCCCTGGGATAACTGTCAAATAATGTGGCAGATGATGGAGCCTTACCTTCCCTCAAGCCCTGGGATTTAGCGGCGGGCGCTCCGGTTCCACCGGGCGCGCTTGCCGCGCTCCGAGCGCAGACACAATAATGCGAAGGTAAATCGTCTGTGCTGATGTTCCAGGTAAACAGAGCCGGTAATCCGTTGCTCTCAGGTGGTCAGACGTCTCCTACGAGCAACGAGGCGAGCGGGGCGAGCGAGGCGAGCGAGGCGGCTCTGTTTGCACGGCGCGTTTCACGCTCCGGGGCAATCCAGAGTGCTTTGGGGGGGCAATAAAATATAAAACATAATAAATGACAGGGGTTTACTTGGAAAGAAAAGAAAGGTGGTGATTAGCGTTTTATGTGTGTTGGCTTACCTGTTAAACATTTGCTTTAAATGCACTTTAAGAGGGTGCCGTGTTCATGCCGGACTAAGTTACAAATTCCAAAACTTGACATCTTCCAGTACAGACACAGCTGATAAGGGGAAAACATGCGTACCGATTAATCGACTCATAAAGTAATAAAGATAATAAAATATTTTAATCCTGGATCAGTTTGTTACAACACTTAAAGAGAATTACCCTAACTCTAACCTGGCATTAACTATTAACTATTGTCACAGTTTTTGCATAGTTTTATAAACCAAACAACTGAAAAGCAATTACTCGACTGCAGAAATAATCATTTGTTGCAGCCCTAAACATGTCAGAACTCCCTGAAAGTGCAGTGGAGTGATGAATGGACAGTTTGAGTTTGAGAGATTCACACTCATCTGCTGTAACTCACACTTTGAGGTCTTTTTGAGGTTCGAGTCTATGGCGTTGAGTCATGACATCACAGAGTTTAGATGCCGATATGCAGATCACACAAACGTGGAGATGTAGAAGAGATGCCGCTAACAGGGATGAGCTGCAAATCACTAATCCTTTTCTGAAACGTGGTCTTTGAAATGCCCTCTTCAACTGCGTCGTTTAAATGTCAAACAAGCCGCTGCGATGTGTTTTCCTGCCAAGGAAAATATGCTGGACGTGGCCTTCACCTCGCCGGGTTACCAATCAGCCTCTCAGCGGCGGCAGAGCTGTTCAAGGAGGCCTGCGCACGCGTACGTGTGAAGACATCTCGGATTGAGTTGTTTTCTGACCTCAGCAGCAGCCTGTTCACTCTATACTTGTTTGTTTTTGTTTATCTAGACTAGACTGGCAGAGGTGAGCGTCCTCCCTCACAGCTACTGTATTGTCAGCGATGTTGTCATTCCCCGAGCTTTCGTGAAAGATGGGTCTGACACGTTTGACATTTCACACGCCGCATCATCACCTCCACCACACGCTCGTTTGCACTTCAAGCGAACGCCCGTCCAAGAGGAGTCTGTGCGGACCCAGGACGGAGTCCACAACTGGTGAAATAATCAAAAACTGTTTTAATACTTGATAGTTCATATATTGTTTTTAAAGGATTTCATAAGTCAGCTTCTTTGATCTTAGACTCTTGAATGTGAATGTTTTCTGGGTTTTGTTTGGTCCTCTGGGGACGGAAAACATTGAGAATCAGTTGTTGCCATCAAGAAAAGAGATAAAACGTGGGAAATTGTGCAATTTATGGTGATCCTTGTCTTACGTTTTTTTTTATATCTTTTTTGATTTATCTGTCTTTGCTGTGTTTTTCTAGTTTCAGAACTTTCATAAGTTTTATAGCTCACAGTTTATAGTCTTGTAGTTTATGCACTGGCTCTGCACTTCTCTTAAAAATCTCAGAGTATGTTACATTTATAAAAGATTATCAAAAAAGGACCTTGGACTAGCCTTTTGCTATCATTGTGTCGACTTATGTAAAACCAATCTACTCACTGACTGATTCATCGACTACAGAAATAACCTTAACGATCCCTAGTTCACAGTAGGTCCCCTTCACTCACACACACACACACTCACACACACACACACACACACACACACACACACACACACACACACACACACACACACACACACACACACACACACACACACACTAAACGGCAGCAGAACGTACGAGAGCCTGACAGAGATGCAAGGTCAACATTTCCTACATTGTTGATTCCCAGATGAAAGAATTGTGATGAAGGAGCACTGTCATCATCATCATCATCATCATCATCATCATCATCATCATCATCATCATCGTCACTGAATGCCCGGTGAAATGAAGCTAATAAACTCCACGTCTTATCTTAATGGCTTCACAGTGAGGGTTGATGTTCAGTCAGTCTGGGCCACTGGCGGAGGAGAGATAGGGCGAGAGTGGGATTTTGTGTGTGTGTGTGTGTGTGTGTGTGAGAGCGGTAGAGGGAGGGAAGAGGAGGGGGGATGTCAAGACAGAGTTACTGTCTCTCACATGATTGTAAAGTAAAGATGGGTCACGTTCTTCCCTCTTAACTGAAAAATAATGTTTTTTTCTCCCCCTCACCGTTTCATGGGGGCATTTGTGTGTGCGTGTGCGTGTGTGTGTGTGTGTGTGTGTGTGTGTGTGTGTGTGTGTGTCATCTGTGTTTAAACCCCCCCATTTTAGTGTCCTCTTCAACTGAGTCAGCCCTGACTGCGGCTGATTTGTTGTGTGATTTAGAGGATTAGGGAGCGAAAATGCCTGCTAAGACGTATTGACTGACGGAAGTGTGTGTCCTTGTGTGTGTGTGTGTGTGTGTGTGTGTGTGTGTGTGTGTGTGTGTGTGTGTGTGTGTGTGTGTGTGTGTGTGTGTGTGGCTATATGTTGTGAAAGCAGAGGGCATGAGAGGGATAAGGTTTGCAGGAACGAAACGGAAAACTGGAGATGATGTTATCTATTAATTTAGATAACAGGAGCATTAATCATATTGATGGCTCCAGGACGTCCGTTTACATGTAAGGATTAAAAACAAAACAAAACAAAAAATCCCTCATCTCTCATTTTTTTGGTCAGATGATGAGCACATTGCTTCCCAAAATGAAATAAAAAGCCATCGATAATTCCCTACAGCCTCAGCTGGAGGCTGTTTTAGCACCTGAGAGACACACAAACAGACACAGAGCAGAGCTGCCATGTATGCGCTGGATGACAACAGTGTTTGTTGTTGCAGGAGGCAGGAGCCTGCGAAGAAGTAATGGCAGCTTTAGGACAGACTTGTGACACGGGGGCAATGGTGAAATCACCTGACTGTGTAACAAGGGTTGCACATGACACAGCTGCAGTAGGCTGATCTATAGGGGCCAACCCCCTCCCCCCATAAAGACATAGTTTAAATGGAGCTTCATTACACTGGAGATATAAAAACATGGATTTTTCTTATTTCAACCTTCATAAACTTGAGGTCCTGCTTATCATTTGGCCTGTGAGGGAATCTGCACCACTTGCCAGGCTCGGTCGGTCGAGGGGCTGGACGACACACTGGTGAGAGACTTCAGCTGGAGGGCTCGCTCTCGCTCCTCCGGAGGGCGGGGGAGAGTACCGCCCAGCACTGAACCACGAAATTCGTGGTCAAAGCTTTAAAGAAAAAGAAAACTGAAGATTAGTCGCAATCTATGAGATTTCAGGTCCACTGGGTGTGTATGGTTCCTTGTGTTACCGGCTTGTTTCTTGGGCCAGTTCTAGTGTTTTTGTTGATTTCTTTTAGAGATTACTTTAACAAAACTAAGGCCATTTGAGGCCACTGCATATGAGGAAAAGAAATTGCCCAATCCAGCTTTAAGGTCCTTACACTGTGTGTTCTTCAGTTTCATAGAGTCTCCATAACAACAGTGTAATGTTTCTCGACAGCCATCTCGAGTGTACCGGCTCATGGAAACACTCGAAGAGAAGGCAGATTTTGTATGTACAGATCCCATTCGGCTCATTTTCAAGCCTGCGGTGCAAACAGTGTAAGTGTGCGCGTCTCAGAAAGACCATCTCGCCCTCTCCTTCATCACGGTTCACCCTCCTTTCGCTTTCCAAGGCTTTACAGCCCTGGAAAGGCAAACAGGTGGCAGATGTGCTGGCTCTTTAAATAGACCTAAAGAGGTTTTAACGGGCAACCTGCTCAGCTCTGGTTCAAGTCTCCAGTCCTCCAGTGTTGTAGTAGTTGCGACCCCCCCCCCCCCCCCCCCCCCCCACCACCACCACCATCCCCACCGCCCACAACTCTCAAGAAATTACAATCAATTACTCTAATTATTCCCAGTTCATTTTGTGGGGAGTGAATGGTTTGTCTGTGTTGTAATAACAGTTCTCATAACAATAATAATAATTCTGTACATTCAACAAAGCAACAAAATAAACACAGAATGTGTGAGGCACTGTAATTAAAAGCAGAAATGAAACATCTAAGGATTTTTTAAATCTTTTTTAAGACAGATTTTAAGTCCCAGACCCCTACGACCCCACTATGATAACGTAAACACAGTCGTGGCCGTGCAGACAAAGCTTCACATCGAGGGCCTTGCATCCTCTTTCTCATGATTCACCCCGTATCGATTGATTTTTTTTCCTTTTCTTTTCCTTGCTTGTTGCCTTCTGACCTATGGTGAAATGTACCGTTTGTTTGGCGCTACCGTGCCGCGGATCGCTTCCCACACACGCGCGCTTCTTTCCTCGTGTGTTGGGCGCGTATGCATGAATCACTTTCATCCCACATCCTTTCTCCGTCCGCATCCGTGCGCCTCAATCCCATCGGAGAGAGGGGAGAAGGGGAGTTGAGTCATTTTCTGGTATGTGGAAAGTGTTGTAAAGAAGCTGCGCAACACTGAAATATATTTAGACATGGCAACAAAAAAAAAAGAAAACGCCCAGCATTAGGCCAGTAATTAGCTCTTTCCTCTCATTTTGACCTTTTGAGTTACACAATCGCTCTGTGTGCGTGAGTGGGCACACACTGTGTGTCCACATGTTTTCTATTTGAGAAAGAACGACGTATGGCGAAGATGTATTTTACCTTTTAGGAAAGAAATTCTGACAAAAAAGTCATCTGTAACAGTGTGAGGTGACTAAGAGAGCCGGTATGCGGCTTTTTCGTTTGTTTTCTTTTCTGCCTGCTGAAGTGATCATCAGAACTAGGCATAGCTGCTTTTTCCCCTTTTTTTGTTTTCCCAGCAACAGCGTCTCGCCGAAAGGTTTCACCCTCTTCATTTAGAAGTCAAACAAACCTCAAAAGTTAGCAAGATGCGACAAACTTCATGTGGAATATTGTAGAAGCAGATGAAGGTCACCCACACAAAAGAGGAGCAATTAAAACATTTGCTAAGTTGCTCTTTCAGTCCACAAAAGTTTTACTAGATCCTGGTTGACAGCATGACCACAGTCTCATGTCCTAAGTCGATGATATACAACCTGATCTTTATTTGACTTTCATGTCCTGCTAAATTGGATTTCCTGGACAACAGTGAAAGACATAACATCACCAAAGATGGTCCGGAGCCAACGTTGCTAAGGTTGAGGTTGGAGTAATGCGGGATCCTGTCAGTTGGACGCGGGAATGGAAAGAAAGGAGACGGTAGTAAAACTGAGCCAAGCCAGCGTTTAACCTTTATCCGAGGCAGGAATGTTGCGCAGGGTAATTAATAAGATATGGGCCTGTCTCGTCTCCATCTAACTCCAAACATTTTCCCCATCCAGCTTTCTTCCCCTCTGCACCCCTAGTGATGTCACTGCACACAGCTTCTCACACACGCATGCACATATCCTGCCTCATTCACACACACACACACACACACGCACCACACGCACACACACGCACACACACGCACACACCCGTTGGCCAAGAATCAACAGTGTAGATATTTTGGAAAAAAAAAAAGCGATTTCTTCAAAATAAAGGGGAAAAAGAGGGATTGCTGCTGGGCTGATTTGGCCTTAATAGGGCTTTGACGTCACCGTGAGGCAGAGCTGGACCGATGTGCATATTTCTGAAAGCTTCACTCCAGAGACCTTAATAGAGGACCTTTTGCAGTCCCTCAGACTTCTCTTGCTTTTGAAACTGCGAAGATTATCACAGTGGGCACTTCGTCTGAGGCTCGTAGGCCAGCGTGTAGTGCTTCATGCGGTGAACTTACATTAAGTGTTAAAACGTAGCTGTTTGTATGATTAGTGAAAGCCAAGGATGCTAGAAGTGTAATTTTGGTTCGTGTGTGTGTGGCTCTTGTTAAGCCTTGTAAACCCTTTTGTTGAGTGTTTTTTTTTCTTTTTCGACTCAATTGGCTTCATAGCAGGGATGGACGTTACCCCGGAGGCTCTGGTGGTGCACAGATTTACTATATCTGGTTCTGGGATTGACCCTAGTCATGGGTGTGTGTGAAAAGCACATTTGCTGCATGTTTGCAGACGGATGACGCAAGCAGCTGGTCAGGGAGTTGGGAACCGGTCCAGAGGGCTGAACTGTAAGCTGAGGCCGACCGTCAAATTCCCTCCTCTGTTTGTTTACCGCCACCCCCCCCACCACCCCCCACCCCCCCCCCCCCCTCTCCTCCCTCCTCCCTCCCCACACTTGGTGGCTCGACTGCAGGGCCGTAGCAATTACAAAAACAAAGTTTTCCTTGGGGTTCTACCAAACAAGCTTATCCCGGTCCATCAAAGGAGAAAATTGTCGGTGTATAGACTGTCGGTATGTCTATAGGTCGGGAGTGCATTGCCGCCATGTTAAAAAGACTCATTAATCACATGATTAAGTGACAATTTTTCAGTAAATTACTGTTTATTTAACGTGTTTTAAGCTGAAAACGTCTTGAAACAACATAAAAGTAAGTAGTTTCACGTTATATCAAAATAAGATGTGTCAATATGGCTTGTTCACACAATTCACTAAAATCCTACTTCATAGTTGGTTTGGGGCGAGATTCTTTAGTTATCCAGTCTCCTAGTGCAGCAAAACAACAAAAAAAAAGTCACTTGTGTCAATGAATTTCACATTTTGGTATTGTTGTCTTGAAATGATCTTGTAATGTGAACCGTATTGTTAAAAAATGAAAAGGCAATTGTTATAACTGTCTTTTCTTTAATATACTTATTCTTTGTCCTCTTTGCAGCAAAACGCTACCATACTATAGCGCTTCATGTAGCAATTATTAGGGCATATGTACTGCACTGGTCCAAATGTTGCAGCTTGGTCCCTCTGAGTGGATACTGAGTGGGTAAAGTAAGAAAGAAAGAAGGATGAAGAGAGCAATTGAGACTGTTTTTCATGGAGAGGGGGAAAAAAAGAGGAGAGGAATAAGTTACAGCCGCTCTGACATCATTGACAGCTGGGGGGAAGTAATTTGTAGAAAGCTGAGGCGGTGCCAAAAAGAAAGTTGGCTTGAAATACGGCTTATATCACAGTATGTGCAGAGAACGTTCCTTGCCCTTGTTGGTATGTAGAGGAAGCTGGAGTTCCATAAATAATCCATGCCGTCGACTTTATTCTTTAGTGAAAACTGCCAGCTCCTCAAATTTTTAGAATCTTAATCCCCATAAAATGCTTCCTCTTTTGCAATTGCTTTTGCAATAAAAACCCCAAACCGAAGAAAGTCTTGTGTTTGTGGGTGCTGGGGGTTGTAGAAAGGGGGAAGTAATATTTCGCTGGAATTCCAATGATGTTTTATACTCTTTACATCTGCAGCGTCTGTCCGTCTGTCAGAGGGATGAGATGCAGAGAGATTCAGCAGGGATCGCTCACGTGCGACTTTGTGCAGTGGTGAAAGTAAAAACTGTGACTTTGTGGCTTTCACGCTCTCGTTTCAGACGCGCAATTAGATTCATGAAGCCACAGAAAAGTCGTGCGTCATGGAAAATTAGGTTAGGGGCTGCGGTCGCCTTTAAGTAGTGTAAAGCCTTTGTGTGCATGAGAGAGCACCATTTTGTTTTTAATGTGTTGGCTCATCAGTGTCATAAAATGACGATATTGGTTCCCAATTAGGAATTTCAATGACCTCTTTTAGATATTTTTCTTCTCGTTTACGTGATTGGAAACTTGTTTTTTCCTTTCATATTTACTTTCTTCTTTTACGTATTTTTCAACCTTGGGGCGACATTGCACAGACTGGGCCATTGTTCAAAACCCTCATATAAACTTCACTGTCGCATACCCCTCAACAAACCACGGACTTGTATGTTTGCCCTCCATAACCAGGATGTGTGTTCGGTTGTTAACCGGCCAGAGACGAATGCACTGAAGGACATTATAACCCGCTGTTTGTGGTAACGCTGCCTTCCTGTTTTAGCCCAAACAGCCCCTATTTTGCAGGGTGTTTGTATACATCCATTGACCTGCATGGGCTGTGGTTCACACATCTGCTTTTGCAACGCGTGGTCTATTTCTAAGCCACTTTTTTGAAAAGTCGACATTATCTGTACACAAAATCCGCTAATGTAAAAATGTGTTCGCCTGAGGCTTCGTACTCCACGTGCACACGCTGTTCCATCTCCTCTTAATATTGTTTCACCTGTCCGCCTCTCATGTTCTGCCTCCTCTCCGCACTGTTTGTGTGTGTGTGTGTGTGTGTGTCCTTGGATCAATGGTCCTTGTCAGCGACACTGTTATTAAAACCGCAGCCGGTTTTCCTTTTAGCCACAGAAACATAGAGACGGGAGGTCAGAGGCATTCAGACGGCCGTCTCTTTCCAATCAATCGGTGTGCTGTGCCAGCTGTTGTTTGATCGACATTTTGACCGATGACGAGTCAGAGCGGCCCGACGAGTCAGCGCCTTTACGACTGTTGACCAAACGGAGAGAGAGGGAGAGAGAGGGAGAGGGAGAGAGAGAGAGAGAGAGAGAGAGAGAGAGAGAGAGAGAGAGCTGAAAAACACCATGACGTCTTCTGATGCGGGTGTGTTCCTTGGAACCGTGCTTGCTTCTACTGTAAACATTGCCTCTGACCTCCATTGTCATTGATCTTTGCTCCTCGTCCTCCTTAACTTATAAACCTGGACATGGTACCTCAGTGAGTTCCATATTCCATTCCATATTATATTCCATATGTATTTCTAGTATATTTTCAAGTGTTTGCTCTTGTTATTGCCCACGTTTCTTCTTTGTTCTGCATTAAGAGAAGAGATGCATTAAGAGAACCTACGCAAATTATACATACAAACAGTATATATACAAAATGTTTGCGTGAGAAATGAGTGGGCTAAGAAAAAAACAACAACTAGCATGCCTATGGGTAGTGGTGGTAATCACTACTTGTATTACTACAAGCATTAGTAATACTTGTAGTAATAGTAGTAGTAGCAGTTTTACATGGTCTTTTTGCAACATAATCCAGCCAGCATAGCAGTGTATCACAACTTTCAAATTTCCCACAAGTCAAGTTTATTATTAGAATAATTATTATTGTTATCATATCTTTCTAGCAATGGAATTAGCCAGTTACTCTCTATGGGAGCGACTCCAGGCCACTGCTGGCTTCGAGCGGACAGTCGGCCATTAAGTAATAAATGTCTCCCGAGTGATTTACAAGGACTGAAATGACTCGTCTTGGCTGCCTTTCTGGCCGCACCACCTTGTGCCTCCATCCTCCCCTTTCTTGTGTCTCTCTCTGACTCAGAGACATAGTTTGCGAGCAACTCCTTACACTCCTTCGGAAAACAAACGCTTCTGCGGGCCCGTCACGCAGCACTTCTGTTTATCTGCTTAAGCCCCTCGCTGCCCATTTTAATCCGTTCACTCCGGTGGCTGTCTGTCTTTGTGGTGGCCTTGCCCTTTTTTTTTTTTGTCCCTCCTCTCCTTTTTGTCTTTCAGCCTCTATATATGGGCCACGTCTCTGCAGGACCTTAGTGCTTCCTATCCGCAATGGCTGACATGTCGCACTTGGTCGGTGACTGTTTCAATGGAGCAAACGTCAGACGGAGTAGGCGTCGCGGCATTGTTGAGGCCTGTAGTCTTATGAGGGAGAAAAGGATGTTTTCCTCCTATTTTGAATAATGGGAAACAAAAGCTGTAATACCAGTTATCAGGTTACATCTAAGATGAAGAATTAACCTGAATTAGCTCAGATTGGCGTCCTTATTCAGTAAAACAATGCACATGAAATGAAGTGTCATTTCTCCCGACCAGGGACCCTATCAAGTTTCCCATTGATATGATATCTGAAACCCAACTGTTACCAACACTGTAATGTATTAATAGATTTGTTGAAGTTAGTCTTATGCAAAACAAGGATGTTGTGTGAGGTTGTGGTTGTGTCACAGGTTGTGACACAGAAGTGCTCAATGTGAAGATAAGGTGAGGAGAAATTAACCATAACCACTGAGAAGTAAACCATTGTTATTGTACTGTTATTACACATATAAATATCACGCTAAATGACGCTAAAAGCTATTTGGTAGACATTTAAGATAAAAGAGCCGATTAGAGTTTGATAAAATGTCTCGTGAACTTTTTATATTGTGTCTGCAAGAAAAACAGCCAAGCACACAAAGCAGCTACTCAGTACTTACTCAGCAGTTTCCAAGACATTCACATACACACTTTGGTACTGTTACCATATTTCTCCCTGCAGCAGAATACCTACTGCCTCACTGTTCTAAACACTTTGGCTCCTTCTTGCCTTATTACGGTATCTGCATATGACATCAGCCCAATCTGACAGAGGCTTTGCATTTCCATCGGCTAACATGCAAAGTTGGTAAAGCTTATGCGTGTTAGCAAACAGTTCCCCCCCACTCTTTCATCTTCGCATTTGTAGAGCAACATTGCTCTTAATCCAGAGGCGTGTCTCAGACCTCCTGGTGATCTGAATCCCTCCAACATACTCTTTCTCTTTTAACTCCTTTTTATCTGCTAATTGCATGCATTTGCCATTTGCTTAATCACTGTCTGTTTACTGTTAGCTTACCATTGTTTGACGTCAGCTTAACTGTTTTATCTGCTGCTTGGGGCTTGGAGGCATATCATAAAATGCATTTGATGATTTTCTTTCTGTGTGTACAGATATCAAAGAGAAGTAATTGAACAATGCCCTTAAAGGAGGCTGGGTGATATTTTCTCCATCTATCGGGGCCTCTCACTTTTGTGTTGTCATTCTCATTTGAGTTGTAGAGTTGTATAGAAACAAGGAGTTCCACTGGCTTTTCATTACCTCTAAAGTGGTCTCCTTTGCTTTTTGATGTTTCAAGATCTTTCCTGTGAATCGCAGATTATGTTTGATGGACATCACATGACTGGCCTGTGTCTGGAGAATGTCCGACTCACATGGTCTCAATACTGGCGCAGGGGCTTATCCGACGCGGAGGAAGCGCTGGTCAACAGGGAATAGGAGCTGACTCGTGCTCTTTTTTCCTTTTTTTTCATGGAATTCTTTCCTTACTCAGCAGTTTGTGAAAGGGAGTCTGTGCTCAGCAATGTCTCGCTGCCTGTCTCTCTGGACGGAAATGTCTTAGATTCTTGTTGCAAGTTTTCATTCACAGCAGCTGTGAGGCACACACACACACACACACACACACACACACACACACACACATAATATCTATACATAGATACCAGGTTGCTTTCTCCGTCTCACAATGCTCTCAGTGCTTCCCCTCCTCCTCGGGGAGCTCCTGCAATGAACGCTCAATAAGGAGAGCTCTATTGAACTACCTGCAGGAGGTAGGGTAAAGTAGAGACCATTATAGCTTTAATAACTGATCTTCCTCAGCCTCCTCCTCCTCGGTTTGCCAGCCATGCGTGCTTGGCAGCCGCTCTGCCCAGGCCAGTCACACGGCCTGTGTGGCGCTCAGTGCTGCTGCATGTGACTGTGCTCCAGGAACGTTGTAACACGTTTTTATTTTTTCTTCCTTTTTGTTTTTTCATATTTCTGACAGCTTTGTGCATAACGCTCGATAAAAACCGGTGCTCAAAGGGCACGTTTATGACTGTTTTGTCTAGAAATAAAACAACAATGGCCACATTTAGCAGACAAGAGACAGATGAGTCCTTTTTTTTTTTAATCCTGCTGTTCATTTTAAAAAGAAGCCCTTTGAAGGTGTGGAAATAGATGTCATAACTTTAAACTTTCAGATGTTCTCCCAGGGATTATTTTTTTCACTTCTGACATTTAATGGAAGCAGACACAGAAACTCCAGATTAAATTGCATGGAGTTGAGGATTTGGGGCATGATAAGGCAGATCACGAGATTCACGGAATTGAACCCAAAACATAAAGACAAAACGCGTAGTTATCCGTGACCTGTGAGGCTAAAAGGTCACTAACAAAGGGCCCAGTAAGGCTTCTAGAAAACTGGCCAGGAGAGACGGGCCGAAATTATCCTGTTGCTCAACATTCCTGACATACTGTAACCCTGCTGACCGTCATTTGGTTGCTGAAAGCTCTTTGTGTGCATCTCAACTTTCAGTTGTGTGAAGAGGTCAATCTTAGTAAAAAAGTAAAGTTATCACATTTTTTATTTTAATTTCCCGACCCCTGACCTTATCCTCGTCGTCGTTACCACGGTGATCACCGACGAGCTCCAATTAGTCGCTTCCTGGAAAATCAAGTCCATTCTTTGCTTTCCCGGAAAGAGGAGTCTCCCAAAAAGAAAGCCAGCGGGGCGATTTGGGGAGGAAAAAAAAAGCTTTGATTCCCGCATTGATACAGTGCCAACCTGAGCTCATTTCTATTCTTCCACTGTGCCTGGGCTCTCGGGCCCTTTATCTCCTCAGTCTTCGCTTGACGTGTTGGCGCTGGCTAATGTGCTCGTGGCTCCGCTGCCCGGGCAGTAGGTCACAGATTGTTTCGAGCTGAGAGGTTTCGGGTGGTGGGAAAACGTGTTTAATCAAGAAGGTAAATGTTAGACAGGGAAGAAAATCTTATAAATATCGATAAATGATTTGCGGTATTGTTCAGAGACCTCTCTTATCCAGTTATAGGGCTAGATCCACTGAAGAAATAGTAGTCACTCACATGATAGAGTAAGACTTGTCGCCAGTCCAGTCAGTCTTGTTGAGAACAATATACGTTCAAGGAAATATGAGCAGAAGACAAAGCAGCAATCCTGCGTCTGTCACAGATGGAACGGATAATTTCACTAATGATGCAGTAATAGTTTTTTTTTCTGTTTATATTACTACAGCTTATAGTTGAAGGTTTTTATGAATGTACAGGGATTGCATTCTAATTAACACAGGACCGGCTTGTATGCAAGTCAAACGTCTAGTTTGAAATTCTTGACGATTAATTAATGACTGAGGATTTTATAATGACGCAGTCCACACTGTGGGTCTGATTGTGTGTGTGTGGGTGTGTGTGTGTGTGTGGGTGAGTGGGTGGGGGGGGTTGTTGTTTCTGTAATAATCCATCACAAACCCTCCCAGGTAAGAGGGGATTAGGGAGGAAATGGTTTTAATTAAGACGCCTTCGGTGATCTGAAGCAGTCCAGGATCACACGTCTGTCCCTCCACGTGACCCGCCGCCTCCGTCAGACCCCACCGGTCCCATGCTTCGACCTGCAGAGCTACTCTTTCTTTTCCCTGTCCCCGAATGCCGACCGCCGCTGACATTTGCCTGTTAAATTCCACGGTGGACGTCTAAGCGCAACGGCACGTAGCTAAAGAAAGACGGCCTGTGTTTTCATATACGCGTACGGGTCTATTTTTAAACACCCTCCTACTCCTTATGTACGGAGCATATGATATAGGGCCTGTTTCTACCACAACACACTGGATGGAAGCTGCTTTTTCCCTTAACGATTTTCTCCTATATTATCTCCTCTGACATTCAACTCCACTCTACGCAGTGTTAACGTAGAAAGGTTTAACTAAACGTTACATCACCTCAACACAGTAATAATACCTACACATTGATAAAATGGCTCATTAATAAAAGGATGTAGGACAATAGTGCACTTCATATAATTTAAAGATATATATAAACATATATAAATGATCATGTGGTATAGAAAACAAAAAAAGTTAGCTCACATCAGTACACATTATGTGTTTTTTAGATGAATCAGCTCATCATTTATATGCTATAGCAATAGATCGTAATCTGCCACTTGGTAAACAATTTAAATTGATTGGCTGTTTTCTCAACATTTGCCATTAGCTAATTTATGTAGATGGAGGGAAATAGTGGTGCCATTTGATAGGTTGAAAGGTTTTCTTCCCCCAATTCCATTAGTCCTATTAGGCTATTAGGCCGCGCTGCATTCCAGTCTCTTAAATCAATACATTTTAATGGAAAATATAAGCTATCCATTTATGCAGGCCCGTACTCTAGTTTACAATCCATTTATTCATTTAATCCGTTATTCAAACTCATAACTCCACTTCAGCCAGCACATGTACAATCATTGTAAGGTCACGGGGATTCATGTCCCCCACAATTTCTTTCTTTTTTTTTTTTTTGCCAGCAGCTGTTTGACTGCACTCTGGGCCTATCAGGAAACTGTCAGGCTGGAGTCCAATTTAAACAGGATTATATTCACAGTGGCTGGCTCTATAATTCTAATTATTATCAATCTATCCACGCTGGTAATCCACTATGCATCTGCCATGTCAGATCTGAGGCAAATTGCCTGCCGGTTCCTCAGTGAACTCTTGAGGTCGTCCGATAATAGCAGTGCAATCAAGCCAACATCTGTGTAACGCAGAAATATGTTGTATTCATGATTCACGATCAGCAAATGCCTCAAATGTGCCGGTAGTAATATTATACCATCAAGTGTAGCGGCATCCTAACCAATTACCATATCCATAACCAATTACCCCTCATATCCAATACCAAAAACCAATAACATTAGTGTAATAGTTGATATACACATGAAGTCTTTCTCCAACTTATAAAAACAGATAATTTTTTTACTGAGCAGAATCTCAGTGCCTCAAATACTTTTATCGATGAGTACGAGACTCCAGATGCTTCTTGTTGCCTTTAGCATTACCATTAGCTTTAGCTTTAGCATTAGCTGCAGCAGCTACACCGTCCTCATATTCTCGCCACAGGCCGGCGTATCGATGTGAACCCTCAAGACTTTGGATGTGATGAAATCTGTGCTCTTTTGGAACTTCAGCTGAGTTTCCAGAGCACATTTTAAGTTTTCAGAAAATGTAAAAAGTAAAAAAGGTCCAAATTGGCGATAGCGACACTGTTTATGTTTGAGGTGACGCGCGAGAGAATAGCAGCATCTGGGAAAACAGTCCAAATGAGAAAAATTGTTGCAGTGTCGGCTAATCATCTGTTGGCAACAAAAGAATATCGTACTTATCGTCATTCTTGTCCAATATCGGGCCGACATGGATCATGATGAGTTTTGATAATTACCGTGTATCCCGTAGTCGTCATACTTGAACAGTTGGCTGCACCCACTTTCCCCTCGGTGTGGAAACCGTAGCTGTCCAGGGTACTGAAGTGTGTTTCCAGCCCAAGGGGTTCGGCCTTGGCACGTTGTGTGGACACGCACACACAAGCACACACCTCGCTGGCAGAAAGTGCTGACCACCACGTTTCAATGGGCCGCCGGCTAAAGGAGGTTGTCATGTGAATTCCATCACTTTCTTCTTTACCTCCCGCTGCCAGAGGTTAACAGTGTGTGTGTGTGTGTGTGTGTGTATTGTATGAGTGAGAGGGACTGCTCACATCCATCTTCATCAAAGTATCTGCAGGACATACAATGCCCCGGCTATGAGCATGTGTGTGTGTGTATGTGTGTGTGTGTGTGAAAAACAGGAGAGAGACCATTTTCCTGTCAGAGTTTCTCCTGCCATCGACATCAACATTTAAAATGAATAGAAAATAGTGGTAAAGTGGAAAATGTACAGTCTGCTTTCTCCACATGCAGGAAAGCCCTGAGGGCAGAGGTTTGTTTACCAGCTGAACTTTACTACAGTGTGCTAATTTAGATTAGAGAGTGAGAGCGCTGCCGAGTGTGGACCCGTGTCAGTCAGCGAGGCGACTGAAGTCTCGGTTTGGCAGCGTTCCCGCTCGGCTCCTTCTTCTCTGCCCCGAGGTAGATTTATTGATGCCAGCCACCTCAGCCTCGGGAGGCCCGGGAACCGTGTCGAGACAGACGACTTCTCAAAGTGAGTGACAGGTGCCGGTGCTCGTACCTGACCGACCGAGACGGAGGAGCACACACACACACACACACACAGTGTGCCTTACATCCTGCCAAGTTTTTTTATACTCTAACTTTTGGCTTTTACTTTCTGTTGTATGCTGTAATTTACTGAAGGATGAAATGGATTAAGCACAAACATGTTTTCCTTATAAAAACAGACATCAAAAACCAAGGAATCAAGGTGGATTTGGCCATTCTAGACTACGGGGTGGCTGCAGATGGCTAATAGTCAATAGTTGATCTGTTTGTTATGTTCTTGATGAATCTGTCTGGTCTTTAAAATGTGTCGAAATATGGTAAAAATATGGTTTGCATGGTTTACAAAGGTGAAGATGGAGACCTCAAGCATCTTTGTTTTGTCCGCGACTGAAAGATCATTGGTTTATTCTCACAGAATTGAAGGAAGAAAGAGCAAAATTGTTTCACTGCTGGAAAGGCTGAAAAGCTTTTTATGTATGAAATTGCTGCCTTCAGCATCGTTTTCATGTTCTCTGATTCTTGTCTTTGTGACCTGCTCCAGATCACAAACTCAAGACCGTGGTGATTGTTTTCTTTTCTGTGCAATCCCCAAAGGGATTACTCTGAATAATTTGCCATTTAAAGTCCTGATTTGAAGTATTTTGTGTGCATATTGCACAGTTTTGTTTCAATAATGTAAGATGGCAGAAAGAGAAGTGTTAGAGGCCTTAATTTATGTTTGCATTACCCAGCCTCAGAGTTGGATTTCAGTCCGTGGCTGTTTCTGATGCATTTCGATGGCTGACGTCACCTCAGCCTCAGTCACTTGAGTTGTGTGTTAATTCCATTCCTGCACCATTTCATCTCAGTGGCTCGGACTCGTTATATTGTCACACAGTGTACTCTCACTGTCAGAGAGAGACAGATACTCTGGGTGGAACTGGAGTGATATTACTTCCAAAAGATATCTCATTATCCACAGTGGTCCCAGCAGAGCCTGCATGTGTGTGTGTGTGTGCTTGGGAGGGAAAGAGAGCATCAGGACAGTTTTAAACATATGGTGAAGACTACTAACCGCTGCATAGCGTCAGACGGGCCAGGTGTGTTCATTTTTACCTGAGCGTGACGTCCGTCGGGACCGATCCCCTCCAGGCGTTCAGATTCATCGACAGCCTCGCTGGAGATAAATTGCCTCGGCCGCCTCGGTCTCTGTGTTTGTCCGTGCGCGACTGTGCCTCGCTATGAGCTCGTGTCCCGGAGTCTGCAGCTATAACTATAATTAGCTCTTGTGTTTTGGTTGCCTTGGTAGCGCCACAAAGTCTGTGCGACCGCGGCCGCGCGTGTGCGTGCGAACGTACGAGTGGATTTCCTTTCCAGCAAGTGCACAGAGGGTCAACCCCCCGCTGCATCGCTGCGCCCGGACGAGGAACCGAACCTGCGCTCTCAGGACGGCGTTTCCTTTGAACACCGGTGGAGGCGTAACTAGATCCGACAGATTCGAATTGATTTTCTTTAGCTTTTTTTCTCAACCCCCCCCCCCCTGCTCCTTCCCTCCATCAGAGGCAGTAAAACTCTCGGAGCGGGTGTTGGTTTCAGATCAGAGCGGCCGCTCTCGTGTTGGATCGGTGGGTGCCAGTTGAGCCCCGGTGGCGTTTCATGGCAACATCCTCTCATTCGTCACGGCTGCGTTTAACGACCGCCACAAGAGCGGCGTTGCAGGAGCCAGTAAAAACCGCGGTCAAACCTCACACCTCTTCCTCCTCTCCTCTTCCTCGCTGCGGGCGCAGAGCGGGGACAGAGCGCAGACGAGGCCCGCGGCGCCTGGTTTTAAGCAAACCGCGGGAGGCGTTTGGGATTCGTTCCGAGCTTCCTCCTCCGACGCCAGAGAACCTGCAACCTGGCAGGCTGACAGCCAGGGTTGCCAGATTTCCGGCCCATCACTTTTGTTCCTTGTTAGTTTATGCTGCATTATTTTTAAAACCGTTCGGTTTATATTACCCGGGGCGGCAGCGTGTCTGTGAAATGTACCGAGTGCGAAAAAAAGAAAAAGAAAAAAATAATCTGCTGTCACGTTGGGGAAAACTTTAGTCCTCACAGTCAAATTCATGGAGGTTTGGCTGCAGCTGCTGTGATAAGATTGGTGATTTGCATGTAAACATTTTTACTAGAAGCTTTGAAGTTTTTATTGTGATACTTACACATTTCTCAGCATGGTGGAAACTCAGCTTCTCTCTCTCTCTCTCTCTCTCTCTCTCTCTCTCTCTCTCTCTCTCTCTCTCTCTCTCTCTCTCTCTCTCTCTCTCTCTCTCTCTGTTATAGGAGGACTTGAATGTAGTCCAAGCTTTGCGTCCACTGTTGTTCCAAAAATGCACCATTGATTTCTCTTAACCCATCAAATTGACAAACGTTTTGTTGTAAACAGGCCTGTTTCACACCAGGGTTCATAAAGCTCACAGCCCCAAACAAATCAATGCTGTTTGATTGGATATCAATACGGCATTATGGCACTGCTGTTATATATTCAACTGTACAGACACAGTACTTGGGCCTGGAGCCTCTGCGTGCTTTTCCACAGGTTTTTTTTGTTATTATTATTTTTTATTGTAGCGTTTCATCAGAAACAAACTCGATCGGGAAGCCCAAACCTCATAACCAGTAATTTGCATAAAAAGTGTCTTTATTTTCTAAATCCACCGAATGTTGAAATAAAACCCCACAAAAGGGATGTGTCCCTGTATGCCAGAGGAGCAATTGTGGTCATAACTGGTGGGAAATTGACCTCAGCTGACCGGCCATGTGCTGTCGTGTTACATCGAGAATCATTAGTGCGTGTAGAATTACTCCGGCGTGGACAGTAACACTATCCGGCCCGTCGTTACGCAATAGCCCAGCGTGCCGCTCACAAGTGCGTCGCATCAGTAATGCACAGGTCATGAGAGGGTGACACAGACGTCAGCGGGTGGTCCGAGTCAAGAGAGGCTGAGGGGAGGGAGATGAACTGCAACACTACCCAGGAAAAGAGGGGAAAGTGAACGCATGCTCGGCTCATCTGCCTGTGTGTGTGTGTGTGTGTGTGTGTGTGTGTGTGTTACTGTGTCTTGGTTCAGTGGGATGCTGGAGAGATGGTAGCTGTTTCTCCTTGACTTTTTGTAGCGAATGCTATAAACGCCACCCTTCTCCACCCTCAGAACCTGAAAATTGAGACAAAAGAAAATTGTGAATGGAAACAACTACATTTTCAACAACTTCTTGAGTGTCACTGAAATATTTTTACCTTTAATGAGGTGGTTTTTCCAGATGTGTCGATGCACACGTGTAGCGTCATGGAAACACTTTTAGCATTGAAGCGTCACTGGATTTGACGTAGAGGGGTCACATGACTGGTTCACTTCAAACCAGAATGCCATCTCGGTGCCTGGAGATAGAGAGTGAACTTTAAACTCCTCATGGGTGGCTGTGAAGTCAAAATGCTTTGCAAAGCTTAAAAAAATGATGCTATCAAGTAAAGTCATAGAAACTCAAAATGTTCACAGGTTTACAGGAATTACATAGCAGAAACTAGGTAGCGATTATAATACTTTCATTAGGTTTGGGAAACATGCAATACGCAGTCATGCTCTCAAATATCGTGATTGCAAAGTGACTTGCAATATATAAACAAATACTTCTCAGGGCGGACATTTAGGATGGTACGGCTCCTCTTATTAGCCAAATACATTGACACGCTGTGCATGAATGTATATAAAGTATTGCACACGTTGGTATGGCAATAACTTGTGCAGCCCTAGTTTTTACCTAGCCAAAAAAAAAAGTATAACAAAAACACAGCCGGTACCAGCAGAGTATCTCATATCCAACAGGATATATACTGTCCATCCAGTTGTCCCTCTGAACAAGTGCTATAATGACCGTGCAGCTGTTTGCACAGCTGGTCCCGTCAGATGCGCTGGGCGTACCTCGAGATGGAGCGCCGAGTGTCTGGCCTGTGTCGCTGGCAGCTACGCCCGTCCACGCCCTCGTCTGTGTTCTGGTTAATGAAGGCGGGCGACGCTGATGAGAGTCGACGTGACGCGTCACGGAGGGAGGTCCTGCGAGCAGGCCCGCGGAGCAAGCAGCTGCTGCCAGCAGAATTGATTATGAGGCGCTGATATTGTTCATAGATGTGGGCCGACACGCTGAGATCGGTCAACCTTTTGCTCATGACGAACATTCGCCCCGCTGTGTGTGTTTTGGGTATGCTCCCAGGCCTCCTGGAGGCTGCTTGTTGTATTACTCCACTGGAGTTCTTTTTCGCTGCTTTGCCGATTGAAAGTCTCCAATGTGAACACAGTGAAACACTCCTTGTTTTCCTTTCTGAGCTATCTTTAGTCAACATGCATGTTTCTAGACTGTGGGAGAAGCCAGGGTACCGGAGAACATATAAACCCTCACCACTCTTTATCTCTTAAACAATCTGCATTAAAAATCCTGGGAATTGTACACAATGTGTGGCTCAAAATCACATAATCACAAGGATGAAGATGTGCAGATTAAGGTACTATGAATATTAATGATCAGTGTATCTTTCTGGTCATTGGATTTTCTTTTCATGAATGGGAATTTAAAAAAAAGGTTAGATTTTTCTTTTGAAATGCAAAAATAAAAGTGAAATTCAAAGGGTTTGTGGTTGAGATTAATGGAGAAGAGGAGTAGAGAAAGATGAAGCTAACACAAAGAGGAGGAGGAGGAGGAGACTGGGAAATTGATTGTCCCTCGTCGATGAAGTCAAACTTCAACCGGCACGTCTAAAAATAGGACACTAGTGGCCTAACACACACACACACACACACACACACACACTATACACTCACACCGCTGTGGGGTTTATCATCAAAGCTGCCTTCACCCTTCCTGACCTTTTCATTTAAGTTGTGTTTGCTCACTCTCTCGCTCTACCATTCACAAGCTCCCAGGGAGATGGAAACCACTCACCTGTTCTCCTTCCCTGGGCCCCTATTTTCACAAACACACACACACACACACACACTTGATTCATCCCCCTTCCCCACTCACGTTCGGCACAGGTCCCACACGGCCTCGTCTTCATACCGACACCCTGTTATTTACACTGCCCTCGCCCGTGCGTTTGGTCGAATGACTCTCACGTGAATTCCCTCGGCTGCTCTCTTTTACCGGAGCGCCAGCCGAGCAGCTAAGTGAGGGGAGAGCGCGGCAAAGGCGAAGGACACGTCGATGCTGGGAGCGCTCGCAGTAACGCAGAAACAACAGGCACAGAGGGCCTCGACGAGTAGAGAGGGGAATTGAGTAAAACGGAGCGATTCCGATTCCACTGTCATCATCCGATTCCTTATCGATTCTCTTCTTTGGGTGAGCGATTGAAAGAGTACAACTGTTGTTTTCTTTTTTACAGCTCATGCTGCTTCAGTGTGTAACATTTTACAATATAATAACAGTGCTCATGTGAAATTGAAGCACTCTATAAGACTCCCGAAGACTGTGATTACAATCTCAGTGTGATGTAAAATCGCGCATGTGAATCCGCTCTCGTAACACATACTGTGGCTGTGTAATCCAGATCGTATCTCTGGGAAAACAAAATAAAGTGACGCAACACGGCTTTTTTTTCTTTTCTCCTTTGCTATTTGCACCAATTAAGAAGCCGTCGTGCTGCCACCACTTGGGCGTGAGCCTAAAATGGAAAACTACAGCGCTCTGCGGGCGTTCAAAAATAGAGCTGTCGGGGGGGAGATGAGGAGCCAGTCGGGCTCAAGATAAGATCGATGCTGAGGTAAATGTGAAAACCCGACGGGCACGTCGCCTGTGATGGCTCCGCTTCTCGTCTGCTGTGGTTAACGCTGAAGAAAGGGAGAAAGGAAGTGGTCGAAGTGACCTCACGTGTGCGCTCGCGCTGCAGACCTGTATCGCTTTTTTTTTTGTTTCAGAGCTGCAAGAAAAAAGCAAAGAGGTTTAGTCCTGATCGGCTCCTGGTCGGTTTTATCGTTCTCCTCTCTCGAGCTTTGCATCTTTGAGAAGTCCTCGGGTCACGGTGACCCCCGGAAGGAAATATGCCTGCGTCATGACGGTATAAAGTGCTGAAAATGAAAGACAAATTGAAAGCCCAGGGAGCGGCCCCAAAAATTGGCATGGAGGTAAAAGGAGAATAATTTGAGAGGGGGTGAAGCGAGAGCAGATAATTGAGGAGTGAATGCAGTGAAGGCACGATTACAGTCTGAGAGAGATGTGACCAGAGCCCAGAGTGACCAGCGCGTCCTGAGTCGTGTTTTGAAGCGTAAAAGCATATAAAAGCCTCTGTATCCTGGCTGACATACTGGGCCCTCCCACCACGTTCTTCTTTGTAAATCTCAGCTTTTTGGGGGCTCATAGAAATCTGCAAAATCCTAAATATCACAATGAAAAACTCACAATGGAAACTTAAACTTTTTAAAACATTTTTATGCTTTTTTTTCCAGTTATGTCGAGTTATGAGGAGCTTTTAGTATACACGTCACTCACAACCAGTTTGCCTCTTGAGACTGAACTATTCCTAAATGTTATTAAAATATCTAATAATATCATAGAAACTTTGAGGAATGTTTCTCTCAAAGTGGAGTCTTGTGAGACGAGATTTTGTGAAAATCGCGGCGTGTCGCTAGAATGAAACAATTACAAGATGCGGTTGTACTAAACTGTAATTGTATTTACATTTCAGAAATATTTTTCAGATTTTGTGGGAAAACTATGATGGGAACAGTTCACGCCCAAGTAGTCTGGAAATCATAGGTAACGTAATGGAAGTTGCATCGGGGCAGTCAGAGGCGTATTCTATCCTCTTCTTTTCTATTCTATTGGAAATTTCTCATCATCACAGAGCTGAAGTTATAAGATAACCTCACTAATCCTTTTCATGTCAAATTAGCACAGAAGAACTGGAGACAGGCGCAGGTGGTTTGATCTAACTGGGTCAGATTTGCTTTTGAACACCTCGAACAGGCTTGTCAGTCCTTTGGTCTGGAATAACTTCAGGAAAAAGAAAGAGCTGACCGGAACGCCGCTCTGGAGTCGAAACGTTTTAGAAGAGCAGCTGCTGTCTCTACTTGACAGGTAGAGTCTGTGTGTTCCTGCCGGAGGGGGGTGGGGGTGGGGGTTGGGGGGGGGTGGGGGGGGGGGGCTGTGAGTCATTTACTCGCACAAGCGGTTTGGACAGGAGAGGGTTTATAATATCTGTCCTTCCCATTTACGCAGAGGGCAGGGAAACAGCGAGGGGGCAGATCTGTAGGAGTGAATGTATTCAGAGTGCCCTTGAAATGTGTGTGGTTGCGTGTGTGTGTGTGTGTGTGTGTGTGTGATTGCACTTATCTTGCAGGCATGCACACTGGTTTACATGTGTGCCCCGCCAAGGTGAGTGTGTCTGCACGTTCACACCTTCCTGCCTGTGTGTCAGTGTATTGTGTTCCTCTGTGTGTGTGTGTGTGTGTGTGTGTGTTTGTGTGTGTGTGTGTAGGGGGGGGTTCTCTGGTAGGACAGGGCTAATGGTTTGTTTACATCCTCTCAAGTTTCGTGAGGGATTTACAGTCCCCGTGTCGGTCAGCGAGGATGAGCTGGGAGGCAGGAACCGTCCTCTTCCTCTGCATCCTCCTCCTCCTCCTCCTGATCCTGCTTCTCCCCTTGCTCCTCCTCCTGCCTTAGGTCTCTCTTATTATGCACCCCTTTATGTTTCTCTTGTCTTGGCTTCTCCATCATTTGCCGTCTTTCCAGTGTCTGTTAATGCAGTGCACCTTGCTCCCTTCTTTTTTTTTCTATTCCCTCCACATCCATTTAACAATCCTCCTCTGCTGCCTGTCTTTCAAATTCCTTCTCGCTCCATCACTCGTGTCATTTATTTCGGTAATCCAGGCCTTTTCTCTGAACGCCCTCCTCCATTATCTCCTTCGCTGCCTTTGTTCCCTCTATTTTGGCTGCGTTCTTCCTTCCTCTCTGCAAGCACCTCCCAACGTCCTCTGTTTATATTTTGTTCCCCTTTTTTTAATGTGCATGGGGCTTTGCCTCCTCTTTGCTTCTTGTCTTTTGTTTAATTTTTTTTTTTGCCTCCCCTCCACGTCTCCGGGGTAATAAATATTAAGACCCTTCACAAATTGGTTATTCTGGAGCCCCCCCCCTTCCCCACCACAGCTTAAAAGTTCTTTTTTAGGCCATTCTCCACTTTCAGATTCCTCTTGAATCATTATTCATCCGCACCGGAGCACGAATCACGACCAGGCATTATCGTTGTCAGCCTTTCAGTGAGATTTCAATTAAAAATGCCTCCATGAAATGAAAATGATTTCCAGTAACACGCAGTGATGGCTGTACTTAGAGAGTAGCCTTTCAAAGGAGGATGGCAATAATAGAAAACTATTGTCTCGCCTACTATCTTTGCCTAATAACGTGTTCAGTACGATACCTGTCCACACTGTGTCCATTTGTCCATTTGTGCAACTCTGCTCCCAGTTTGAGATGGAAATAAACTTATATGATGCTAAAGATGTAAAGGGATCGAAATGTCCTATCGAATAAAAGTAAAAAGCAGTGTAAAGCTTTGACATAACACGGATGGACAGTATTTCTTTTTCCCGTCATCTGTCCTCTTATCTCCCCTGTCAATCATCTTGTCACCCTTCATATTTGTCTCCTCATGCTGACTTATTATTATTGTTGGAGATGGGAAGATGGATGCATAGATGCTTTCTGTTTCCATGTTGATGAAATCTTACACTCTGATTTTGCAGGTTTTGCATTCTTGCCTTAAAATCGACAATCATGTGGCTCATATTGTTGAGAAATTTTCACCAGTAAGCAAACTCTAATCAGCCAACATAGCCATAGCATGTATGTATGGGTTTCAACACATCCAGTCACCTAAGGTCTCCCTTTCAATATGACAGTATATGGCAAGAAAACGAGGATGCAAAAGCTGCTGTGGCTAATGCTAAAGCTAGCATTTAGCTTTAGCTGGAGACAGTCTTAGTGAAACTACTGTTTTTTCACAACCGTTTTTGTTGTTGTGGTATATACAGACTAATAAACCTTGTTATCAGATGTTGGTGGAGGGAAAAAAAAAGTCCCTAATCATTATTGTTGTAGCATTTCATTTTCTGGCAGATTTTTCTAAATTCACTTTTGAATCAGGTGTTTGATTCGGCTGCTTCGACCTGTCGCTCAGCTCATTCAGGTCTCTCCCAAACGGCTGTCCTGCGTCTGTTTTTTTTTTTTTTTTTTTTAGCAAACGTACAGTAGGTCCAGGTGAATTAACGTCTCGCCGTGCACGTTGGTTGAGCCCGTTAATGAGTGCGGTGAATAAAATGACCAGTCAAACTGTGAAAATGAGAGAAAATGTGCCAAAGTGGGTGTCATCGAGGTTCAGGTGGTTGGAAGTGGAAGTGCTGGTGATAGTGCTGTCGAGTGGTGTGTGTGTGTGTGTGCGTGTGTGTGTGTGTGTGTGTGTGTGTGTGTGTGTCACTCATAAAGTCATGTGTGTGTGTGTGTGTCGCACTTCTGCCTGTTTTGAAAAGACAAAGCCAATGACACACGGGTACTGAGCATATGTCCCCCCCCCCCCCCCCCCCCCCCCCCCCCCCACCTCTTCAGCCCACAGCCAACACACACACACAACACAGTGGCATGTTACAGAGTGCTCTTCACACCACTTGTGACACACACACACACACACACACACACACACACACACACACACACACACACAGGCTGTAGCAGCTGTGGGCGCCCATCTGCAATTCATAGCACAACTACCATGACCTTCACCTCGATGCCAGCAGCTCACTGCGTTATAGACCGGGAATTTTTGACTTCCCCCACCTTTCGGGTTCCACCGGGCGTTTTCTCTCAGTCCATTATTCCGATGAGTCGGCATTTCAATTTGACGTTTAAAACAGTTTTATCGTGGAAGGCTTCCAGCGATAGCTTGGCTGTCGGACGCCACTTTTATCTGCCAACCTGCCTCCACGTGACGATGTCAGCGCTTTGTCTGAGGTGAACTCTAATCCAAAAACAATCCAGAGCCACGTGATGCTTAAGAATCTGGTATTTTCCATGACCGTATTCTTATAATCGCAACCTTTGTGTTGATTTTCTTTAGCAATAGGCCAAGATTTGCCTTAATGCTCATGTCGTCACGATCCACATCCACAGGAAAACATTCCTCAAGCCGTCTTTGGCATTGGCTTTGTTTGTATATCTAAATGTGTACTGTGATGTGCCATCGTGTGCGTGTGTGTGTCCGTGTGCGATCACATGATGCATAATAATAGTTTAGCTGATTGAATGGCTCGGTCTGAGGGGAGGCGTGTGTCTCAGCTGGACAGCACTTTGTCCCACATTAGCAGCAACTTGAAGCTGACAGGTATCGGGTTGAGGCACAGGTGGGCATCTCAGCACTGTTTGTTTTACTTAAAGGTCAAGGGAGAAGCCATCAAACTGGATGGACAGCAGGTTAAAATTATTTTTGAACACGCATTTCCCATTCAGATGTCGTCTGTCATGGGCTGTTTGGCCTTGCAAATCTCATCTTGCCTTCTAGCCACAAAATAAATCAGGGCAAGGCAGTTTTTCAGCTTTTTTTCTTTTTATTCATTCATATTTACTGTATTGTTTGTATTTGTAATTCTTGTTCTTGACTCTTGATTAATAGATTACTTGTTTTTTGATTTTCTTTTATAAGGTGACAAATGTTGACCAGTGTTTATCAGCAGTCATTGCAAACATAATCATTGAATTACTTGCAGTATATTTTACTGGCCTGGGCTGATCCGGTGAGTCCACACTAGCATGTCAGACTTTTGGTACGAGTCATTGACTGCCTAGTTAGATCTGGTACGGGTTGGCAGCGTTGCTTTCTCACACTGACAATAAACATGGGTCACAGTAACTGCAGTGTGAAGAACCTGTCTTTTCTCTCTGGTTTGGATGGCTCGCCAAAGGTGCCTGAGCGATGGGAGACAGATGCGTGTTCTGCAGGTGTTTGCCTGTCCTGCACCTTTTACACTTGTGATCATTTACTCTAGCAATTGTCTCTCCCACTCACTCATTCACTCATTCAGTCACTATCTTTGCTGTAGTATTGTCCTCTTGGTCATTTGGCTTTCCTCTCTTTCCTGTACTTCCTTCATACCCATGCACACACACACACACACACACACACACACACACACACACACACACACACACACACACACACACAAACACAAATTACTCTGCTGGTTCACCAATTGACTGTCAGGCCTACAGCTGAAGGATAATCTTATCTGGAGAGAGCAGCCCAGTGCACTGCACACTACTGCCCAGTTGATTAAATGTGTATAGAACAGGAATGTGTGTGTGTGTGTGTGTGTGTGTGTGTGTGTGTGTGTGTGTGTGTGTGTGTGTGTGGGCGGTTGTGTGTGTGTGTTTCTGCCATCATAGGTAATGAAACTGTAAAGTGATGAGCCTATAGCTGTGCCAGCACTATTGAGTTGTGTATGTATGCATCGTGTGTGTTTGTGTGTGTGTGTGTGTGTGTTTGTGTGTGTGTGTGTGTGTGTGTGTGTGTGTGTGTGTGTGTGTGTGTGTGTGTGTTATAAATGGGTGTAGGAAAGCTGCCAACAAGTGTAATCCAACCCACAAACAGAGTAGAGGTGAAATTAATGTTTTTTCCCCCTCAGATTAGCATTTTCAGGGTATGTATCATTTCTGTCCAGCTGCCCATAGTTTGGGTTCATCAGATAAACTGAAGGCAGAAGTCTTTCTTAATGAACTGAGCACATTCTTCTGTAGTATAACCAAAGTAAACCATCGAAAGCTATCGATCACTGAGAGATCTCTGTGCTATGTAATGAAAATTAAATCTTTCTTCTTTATTGAACTGAAGAGAGACAGGTTTTGCTGAAGAAACAAGAAATGTTTGACTGTCACATTAATTCTAATCACAGAGAAATGTCGACGTGTTCCAGCAGTGAGCGAGGTTATTCTCCTCACGTTCCCTCCCGTTTCCTGCTATCGGTCAGCTCGCTCTGCTCTGATATTGCACCTCTGTCCACTTTTCTCACCACCTCACTCCATTACTCAGACCACGATTGCCCTTTTAATGCAGCCATCCATCAGTGTGACTGCATGTGTGTGTGTGTGTGTGGGGGGTAAGAAACACAGTTTATCTTTTGTTTTATTTGATCTTGGAGATTTAGCCACGTTTCTTTTAGCCAGGTTTTATTTATTTATTTTTATAGGAGTCATGACCTGGCCCAAAGGTATTAGTGATATTCAGAACAGCCCAGGGTGATAAGCTGCATGTTATTATATCCAGCATTGTTTCAGTTTGATACCTCTTTTCCACCAAAATGGTTCCAGTGCTGGTGCCAGAATGGATGCTAGTGCTGCTGTACTGCCTCGGGTCTGTTCCCATAACATCAAAATGCATCTCCTCAAAAGCTTGATGGAGTTTCGACTATTTCATCCTTTAATTGCTTGATAGTCTTTCCTCATCTGACATTGCATCACCTCTCTCATATCGCTCATGTAGCATGAACAAAAAAGGCAAATTTATTATCTCTGACATCACCTGGTTCTTACTCCTGGACCAGCAAAGAAGTGGTGCTGCATTGGAGCTAATTTCTGAGGCCAGGGCCAGTTCGTATGTAGTGGAAGCAGAAATAATAGTTACAAACTAAGAACCAGCACAGAACCAGTCCTGGAAGTGTGTTGAAAAGGGTGGAAAAAGGGCCTTCCCAATCACGCTCACCAGTAAAGCTAGTTGTACTATATTAAATGCTTAGAATGAATGTTGTCACATTTGGCACGAACAGACACTCGGACTCAAATGCAGTTTTGGCCTTGTGTCATGGGAATCCCTTTAAACTTGGCACAAGTGTGGACTTGGACTGGAGCGCAGATTACATTTTGATGCTCGGAGGTCAACATCACTGTGACTGCGCAAAACTCGAGCATGCACAGCAAACAGAAACACAGAAAACCCACCCCCAGAGGCTTAAACTACTTTTCTGGCTTTTCTGGTGTATTGAATAACAACACACAACAGTCGTGTCTGCACGGGTTGACAGGGACCACACGACCAAGAAGCGGTAATTCTAGTTATTAAGGGTCCAACACTCTTCCTGTGTGGGCCGCATGCCAGTGGATATGCTGTGAAGGTGATGTCGACGTGGCTATTAATAAAAGAATAGCCCACCACTCTTGCTTGTGTTGCCACAGGTCCTCAGCGTGTGATCGCAATACCAAGATGCCCATGCATGCTTCTCACACTGACTCATTCTCTAGGTAACCAAGGGAAGCATACTGAGCTCATTTGTACAAGCTGAGAGCCGGAGCTATTTTTATGCCGTGGCCGTCATCGCCATAGTTATTTCACTCTTTAAGGTAGGAATTAGCCATTTAAAAATCACTTGAGCCATGTGGGGGGAAAGAAAAGTTTTAACTTGCAGGTACTTTTTTGTGCTACCTGCCACGCAGGGTATGGTTTCTTTGCTTTGTGGAGCTGTGCTGCTCCTGTGGGGCATTAATGTGGCCCTTTGCAAGTGGAACACAGTGATTAGCAGAGCTATTAGTGTGGCTATTGCCTCACACTGACATTCAAATGGAGAGGTGTGCCGACCTGGCCGCTGAGTATCAGAGCTGCCCTACAATGGCTTAATCATCCCCTCGTTGATACGGTTATTGTTCGTAAGCAAGGCCATTTATTCTGCTTCATCTGCCAGGATTATGTTGGAGTGCAAGCCGGAGCGCAATTAGGTGATCATGAGTGTCCTTTATTCATTTTGCCAAATGTTGTTTTTATTTTTTCAAGTTTTGTTGATAATATTCAGCATATTGTACCTGATCTCACATCCTCTTTACAGGTCTGAATTACCATTGTCCATGAATGAATGTGTGCGTGACTGTGCGTGTCATGGTGGTTTGGTGAACGGTGTTGTCGCTTCACAACAGAGTCCATGCTTGGAAACTGAGTTGATTGGAAGAGGGCCCTTCCTTTCTGCCTGGGTTTCCTCTGGTTTCCCTTCACAGTCCCAGAGCGTGCATGTGTAACCTGATTGGAGAATCTAAATCGATTCTGACTTTTCCTGACTTTGTCCGGTTTAAACTGGATATGGGCACCAGCAGACCTTCATACAATTGGGTGCAAAGCATGAAGATAATGGATGGATGGATGGATGATGTGTTTTGCATGGACAAGTCTCACAAAAGAGTCATTTGGCCTCAGTAAATTCATGATATATCTGTATTGTTATATCACGTATAACTGTAATCAGCAAAGGCTTTTACATGAGGATGCTTCTGGTGTCTTAGTATTCACATTCTCCAAAACCAGAGAGAAAAAAACAAAACAAAAACAGAACAGGCTTCTCCTCCAAGTGCTGGAGAGCTGCCATCAATGAATGTCATCATTGTTTTCCAATGTCAGTCAGTGAGGTAAATATTGACCAGATATACCAATGTGTCGGTATATTGAAGCACAGTGGGAAGCACAGATCAGTGTTTTTCAGCAATCCACTTTATAAACAAATGGAATAATTAGAGTAATCAAGGAAATGATTTGCTAGATTAATTGACTCAGGCAGTTGTTTCTGCGACCCTTCGTCCCACTTCCACGTACAGTCAGAAGCTAAAACTGAGACAGTCCATTTGTCTGAGTGGTGAGGCCTGTGGACGGAGGTGTCGTCACGGAAAGAAGAATAATGACGGCGATCATCTCGCAGTGAAGACAAAATGATTCCCCTCTCTCTCTCTCTCTCTCTCTCTCTCTCTCTCTCTCTCTCTCTCTCTCTCTCTCTCTCTCTCTCTCTCTCCTCCCTGTATTTGGTTTATCACTCTCACAGTTCGTCTGTGCACCAGAGCCTGGAATCGCAGTGATATAGCGATGTGCAGCCTGCTAATCACAGCTCCCTCTCTCTCTCTCCTCTTCCTCTCCTCTCTTTCCTGCTCTCCACTCTGTCACATTCTCATTCACTCGATTCTTTTCCCTTTTTTTTGCCCCCCGCTGTCTCCATTCTCACCCCCTTCTAAAACAGCATGGCAGCTTCTCTTATCATTTAATGGTGCCAGCTCGCCTCCTCTCCTCTCCTCTCCTCTCCTCTCCTCTCCTCTCCTCTCCTCTCCTCTCCTCTCCTCTCCTCCTCGCCGCCTCCTTCCCCCACTGTCGACCGTGACGCCGTGGTGTTATCGACTGTGCAGAAATGCTGAGGGAGTCGGGACAGACCGCCGTATTGATTGATACAGCTTAACGCTGCTGTGTTGTTTATTCATATTGTGTTTTCCAGTCCGTCCCTACGTCTGGCCGTCTGACGGCTCGTCTAGACTCTTAGAAATGTGAGCTGTATGCAGAGCTTAATATATTTATTTATGTGTTTATTACTTTCTTCATTTTTTTTTATTGTATCAGTGAATTAAGTTGTTTATGCTTCAGGTTTTATCGGCTTTGCAACGAACTAGGCACTCTCTCTGATCTGTGCTACTACTTAAACACACTTCAGGCCATAATAAATGAGGTGAAACTGTGTGAATGATTTACACAATGTTTAAATCATTCACTGATTGTTGTATCAAAAGTACAAGTACAACAGGAATTTACCTAAATGAGCCTTTTTTTGAGAAATTAATCTTATTTTCATGAGGGCTGCAGCTAATCAATTGATTAATTGACGAACAATATAATAATTTGAATAAACCATTCATCGATTTAAGCATTAAGCACCTTTTTTTTCCAGAATGATTTTCAAGAAATTAAATACAGATTCTCCGATCTCATAACATTTTCTGGTTTTCTTAAGTCGTCCATGACAGGACACTGAATGTTGAAGTGAAGGCATTCAAAGACGTTATCTTGGTCTAATCGACAGATTGATCAGCTACGTAAATGATCACTTGTCTGCCCTCATTTGTGGTATCACAAACTCAGAAAGCTAGATTAAATGACTTTTACGTACAAGTCCATGTTCTGTATGTACATATCTATCTGAGAGGGAGGTGGTGTGAGAACTGCTCGTATAATATTATTTTCTCTGTTGCCAGGACTACCACCTCTGCCTGACCTCTCGTTTTTTTATCGAAACACATTTTGTTTTTCAAAGTTTACTATCTAACCTCTTTACCTCTGTCACCATAAGGCGCCACATTAATATTCATGAGTCATCTCCTGTCCCACAAATATGACAGAAGCTGCTGTTTGTCGAGTTTTAATCTAATCTTTTACGATCTACATCCACTACGAGCAAAGGCACAACAAACCGATCTTTCACACACAATGAAACTCAATGAAAAATGTTTGCGGTCACACTCAACACGAGACCCTAAAATCAGCGTCTCACACATCGGTATTCCATACGTTTGGAGTTGGAGACGCTCGATCGCCTCTCGATGTCGGCCTGTGGATTTAGGTTCCAAACCAACCTCAAAAACCCTTTAATAGAGGGGCGACGATGACAACACCCTCTCTCTCTCTCTCTTTTCCCCTATCGTTAGTGATTAAGGATTAAGAGTGCCTCGCCATCAGACAAATTGAGTTAAGACAGGACGAGTGGCGGCCCTCTTTGCACCGGCTGCGTCATGTGGCTAAATGATCGATCACGCCGCGTGGGCCCCCAGACGGAGCGGGTAGCACTTAAGCGTTGCCGCGCTCCTCTCAAGTGATTGCCTGTTTTACCTCGACGGGGCACTATAACGGGGGCCATTCAGCCAATCAGCACCCCCCTCTCCCCCCTCCCCCCTCCTCCTATTTGTTGTTGTGCGGAGCCGTCTCAGCCCCCCCGTCGGCCCTCGAGCGCGTTCTTCGCGGTGTCCTCAAACATTTCACATTGTCATTCCGGGCCCTCCCGAGAGCCGGGGATAATCTATGCGCGGCCACGGTATTTTTAGAAGTCGGTGACCGCCACAGATCATCGATGACGACACGAGGACATCTCGTGTCTGAACGGATGCTAAATTAGGCTGATGTCACACTTTACTGCCTCTGTAGCCCCGTCGCTTGTCCTCCGCCAGGGGACTCACAAAAAAGAATAAAAAAACACCCCCGTCCCTCTTCTCCTTCTCCTTCTTCTCCTTCTTCTCCCTCTTCTTGTTCTGCCCGGGCTCCGTCTCCCCAGGTCTCATATGTGGCATGAGGGAAAGCGATGGAGCGTGTCTGCATTATTTACAGTGGCTCTTAACCTGGCGTTGCTCGCGCTCACAGCAGAGCTTCAGCTGTTTTTAGAAGCGCTTTGAGGCCTCCAGTCCGCCCTTCGAGACGTCAATGAAAAGGTGAGCTCTTATTAACGGAGCCTACGGTGCGTTCCCGGAGGCCGTGGCCTCAGTCCGGGGAGAGCGGAGGCTCGTCTTGGCTCAGCGTGACGTAGAGAGAACGACGTGTTATGCAATCTGTTCGAGCCGCTCCCGCGTGCTCCGAGAGGGACGGCGGACGTAATGTAATAACTTCGGCTCTCGGATGCCCGCATTAATAAATTAGCACACAAATGGGCAGAGGGCTTTTTCCGTTTTAGACCGAATTACATAAGCTTCTCTAGCATACACTCCGCCATGTTTGGGTTCGTACATATTTGAAAGCGTGCTCATTTTCAGCGGCCATGATATATTCGTTGTGACTGGCTGGACTGTCTGGGAAGACGAACGTGTTACTGGCAGACCGTATCAGACGACCAGGTTTCCTCCGAGTCCGGTCACTGAGACACAAACAGACCTCATTTTTATTAAATGAATGTTCTAACGCAGTTGAATTATGTAGAGCTAAATGGGGTGAAGCCATTAGAGAGTGTGCGGAGACTGATGATTAACTTCAGAGCTGCAGCACCGACCGAATGAATAGGTTAGCGCAGGGTCGATCCTGCCCACACACTTCAGATGTCCTTTAGCCTCGACCTCTGGAGATGTCCTTTCGCTTCATGCCTTTCATAACCTTGCAAAGTGACGGCGAAGCACTTCCACTGAGCTTGGACAAGCTCTGCTCGTACCTTTGGCTGCATGAGTTGTGTATTGAAATTGAAAGAGCAAATGGTTGTGTGATATTCATGAACTAGATAAGTGTTGTTGTTTGTTATAGAAGCTGCCTTAAGTCGTCTTTCAGCCCGCCGCTCCAGTTTGTACTGAAAGACATCTGCGACAGGTTTTGCAACCTGTGGTTAGTTGTTCAGAGCTGGTAGCTAATTACTCTACTTATAAACTCTTTACTTAAGTCCACTTAGTACTTGCAGGTGAATCTACTGTTGGTCTCCGATCTCTCAGCCACAACACACTTCTTCACTGCCATCTCTGGGTGCGTTTCCATTACCCCAATCCAATACTCAATATCACAAAAACATTTTTTTAGGCTTCTATGAGGCCTCTATAACGTAGCGGGTCACATGACCATTTTGCCTCAAACAAGATGGTATGGTGTGCTTGGGCAGAGACGGAGACTGAACCTTTTCTAAAAGTAATTACAATGTCTAATAAAGCTATGAATCACAATTCACAGTCCCGGTTGAACCGTTGCACTTTGAAAACTGAATGTAATGTATAAATCAAGGCAATGCAAGGCCTTCTCGGGCATGGCTACGTGTGTCGGTCTCTGACCTCTCCTGTAACCATCTAGAAGCTGCAGAGTTATTTCGTTGTGAGAGTAGATGAGACACTGCAACGAGGCTATTCATTCTCTGCACCGTACTTATTAAATAGGAATTAATCTCAAGCTCTGATTCATCATTGCGGTAAAGTGGAAGCCTCTGAACGCCGGAGGGAGTTTCCATTTTTCCAATAATTACTGGTGTAGCGGAGGTTTATTAGATAAAGGAGGGAACATACCTGTGCAGTGAATATCAAAATGTTTTATCCGCAGACCAGACTGTGTCGACTGCTCTCCAGACACTGCTCGTCTTGTAAAGCAGAGAGGAAACCATGGGCCGTATATCCCAGCATCGACACGTGTGAGCCTCCTTCTCCGAGGTCTCAGACCTGAGTGCGTCTTAGTGTGTGATGCTTTGTTGATGGAGCCGGACGCTGTCTGCTTAAATAATTGAGCAGAAACAAACCTGCTCTCTCTGACCTTTCTCTAACGACTGTTAAGCTCCGTGTACAGTAGCTGCTCGGCTGAGGGAACCACAGCTTCTGCCACGTCGTTGTGAAACCAGCGTATTCATTAGAGTCATGCCGTAGCAGCAGCAGCACAGCAGCAGTAGCACAGCAGCTCGGAGCTGACTCTGTTTTGTGCACCCCCACCCCCTCTCCTCCTCCCATGGGAGCTATTTTGGGTGAGCACCTTGCATCTCTTCTCCCGACACGCTCTCCTCGCAGCTCGGTGAGAGAAAGGTCGCGGAGCGGAGACGTGTGGCGTACAGTCGGTTTCAGCGCTGCTCGGCTGAGGGAGCGTCTCTGGTTCTGTGACGCATTAAAAGATTATCCCCGCACCTCGGCTCGTTATCAAACAAGCCTCTTTCTCGCCGCTCGCACCTCGATTTCCTCGTCTTTTCCACGCTCTTAATCGCGGCCCGTTGTCACCACGTTAAAGTCGAGTCTCCGTTTTTTTTCCTCCGCCTTTGATTCGCTTGTCGCCCCTCCTTCTCATTAAAACTCCTCAAGTCGTCCTCCTTTGATGCTCCTCGCTCTCAGACTCTCATTCATCTCTTTTTTTTTTCTTTTGAAAAACCATTTGTTCGTTCCCACATCTTTTCATATCTTCCCTCCTGCGTGCCTTTGTCGGCAGCCGAAGCCTCGGATTTAAAATGTGAAGAATGAAACGCAAAAAGCACACAGAGGTGAACAGCCTCCAGTTTACTGAGTGAATGAAGAGAAACTAAACGCTGCGCGGGACAGAATATTTGACGAAATGAGGACGTGTACAGAGTAGTTTAGCCAGAAAGCAGCTCTAATTCTGTCTCATTTTTGACAGTGTTATCTCTTCGGAGCCTTTTGCACAACTATGTCGGGGATGGGGGGGGTAAAGCAACACATGAAACATGGCTCTGTATAGAGAGACAATCGAACTCGTCCAAACATGTGCTTTTGAGGCAGACTGACGAGCGATTTCCTCAGCAGGCTTCAACTCCAGTTTAAAATTTCAACTCCGTACTCGAGCCCGACGTTTTACTTCATGATGAGAGCGAAGCTGACAGAGCTTTTTATATATTGAAGGTGTCTCATGCATTATTGTTGAACCTGAGGTATTTCTTCAGATCTTCAGATCACTTGTAGTTTCAGAAATACGCTTATTTCCGGACTTATTTATTTATTTGACAGATAACAATAGAAATGGAAAACAAACAGAACAGGGAAGAACATTTAATGCATAGTGGGCTGAAGAGAAGATGAAACCCTTCACAACTTAAATATTGTGTATTATATATATCGTATTGCCATTTGGGAATACACATGTGAGGAGATTTTACATTTTTATTCTCAGAACTTTGCTCTATCACACACTTTTGACAGAACGATTTCTCTTCAAAACATTTTCTAAACTGTGGCGTACTTGGCGCCATGAGTCATCTGTATTAGTCATCCCAGGCGTCTCGATTGTCAAACGGCGTGCTAATGTCTTGAATGTCTCGATGATGACCTGTTCCCACGTTGTGTCTTTCCAGTACCGGATCGGGCAGCTGTACATGATCAGCAAACACAGCCACGAGCAGAGCGACCGAGGGGAAGGGGTGGAGGTGGTGAGCAACGAGCCGTACGAGGACCCGGAGCACGGCCAGGGGCAGTTCACAGAGAAACGCGTCTACCTCAACAGGTCAGTGGGACGAAGAGCCTGCGATCCACTCGAATGAGTAGAGTAGGCCGACACTTAGTTGGTGCTTCTTATTGATTATTGTCTCATCGATTCTCATTGAGTGAGGGAATGAAAGGGCACAAATCTTGTTTGATTTGTTTTGTTTTGCATCGACTCTCCTTCTCTGAACAGGAGATGCAGCACACATGCACACACACACACGCAGTGTCTCACAAAAGTGAGTACACCCTTCACATTTTTATGAATATTTCAAGAGGTGAGACTTTATTTACCCCCGAAGGGAAATTACCTCCCCGTGGTCACGATGCACAATGTGATTCAACGTTCACAATCACAACAATAAACACAATAGAATACATAATAGAAAAAAACAATGGCGGTAATAATAGTCCAGTAAAAAAGGTAATTAATTGTATGTAATGCATTGAAAAAAGGAAGCAAATATGAAAGAACAATAGCTGAATGATAACAATAACAATAGTAATGGTAATGGTGATAAAATAACAATAAAATAATAATTTATAATAAATAAACTGTAGAAACAGTGATAGAGTTGATAGATAGGCACACTTTACCCCTGCTTGGAACCATGTCATGAAATGTATATTCGATGATGTTTATTCTGAAAATAAACAGTACAAGGTCAATATGCCAACAAGGTGGTGCCACCCGCAGGAGGATGAGACAAAAGTGATCACAAAACCAAATGGAGTAGAGCGAAAGTGAGCAACCAGAGACTCGGTTTCTTCTTGATGAACTCTCTGCTTCTTCTCCGGGAACAGCTCAGCTCCAACGCGATGCTTAATCATGACTTTTTTGCAAATGCTGGGAAAACCTCGAGTACAAAATACTGCATTGATCTGCATATGAGCCGGCTAAGGTCACAGGCTGTGAAGTTTTGCACTCGCATACACATCCACATGCTGCATTATTGTTACTAGAAGGTTCCCCCAAGTTTTTTTCTCCGCTGCAATTATACAACGCCTCCCCTACATTGATGCATCTTGCTGCATCCAATAACTAAAATCTGGATGAACACACAGTTTACTCGGACATCAAGGAGGAGGTGACGGAGAATAAGAACATACAAGTGAGAAAACGACGTGATGGAGGGAGGGAAAGAGCAGAGTATAAGAGCAAAGGGAGTGAGTGTGGAGAGGTTGTTGGAGGGAGTGGGGGTGGGGGGGTGGGGGCTGGGGGTGTGGTGGCAGAGATGCTGCGGGCCATTTGTTTGAGCACAAATACCTGTGTCAGCGTTCGCAGTGCCGGGGAACTAATTATGTCGAGTCAGCATCGGCCTGCTCGACGGAGGAGAGAGAGAAGGGAGGAGACGGAGGAGAAAGAGAAGGGAGGAGACGGAGGAGAGAGAGAAGGGAGGAGACGGAGGGAGAGAACGGATGAGGGAGGCTGTCGTACAGGCTCCGGTCTCAGGCTTCACAGGAGACAGAGAATCTGCAGTCCTGTCGCAAATAACGAGCGATACGTGGGTCGGTGTCTTCTGTCACGTCACATTGGACACAAGAAACCTTCCTCGTTTAGGTGCATCTCTTTTTTTTGAGATTTTTGTCTGAGATTTTAATTTTCTCACTTCTCCCTTCCTCTGAGGACCAATTACAACTGAGTGAAAGAAAGAGAAGGACAGAATGGACAGTTTGATGCATTCATCCGACTTTAGTTTGTTCGTTTAACAAACCGTGTGGTCTGCGATCTCAGTCAAAATCTGCTCAAAGCTCTTGTAGCGTGTCTCCAGTTTTAGACATGCTCACGCATCCTGGCGCTGAGACAAGCCAGCGATTTAGACAGTTTACTCAGATACCTTCATCTGTGGAGTTATTACAACTGAAGCTGAAGGGAAGAAAGAAAAACAATACACAGAACCAGTCAGATTAAAGTGCTCTGTCTATTTTAGACAGAGCACTTTATAGGCGTCTTAAGTGTGGAAAAAAAAGATTTTGACCTTTCCAGAGGAGCTGACATTTGGTAGAGATAAAATGTTCATTTTGCAGGATGAACAGAGTGGCTGCATAAACACCTCAAAGATAATGTACCGGTTTCCCCAAATAGTGTTTCAGTCCCGCTGTGAAAAGACGAGCGGGGTGGTACGGTTTGTTCTCAAGACAGTAACGCTGAAAGGAAGTATCTGAATACGTCCATCTGTGATGCTCATGAAAAGTGATCACTCCCGACAGGAAAAAAAACCACAAGAAACGAGCAGATTAAAAGCAACGACCACAGCGGCGTTGCGGAGAGGACAGAAGTCTTATAATTCTGCGGTAATATTGAACCTGGTTCGGCCTCCGTTGGCTCCCCAACAGCTTCACATTTCGCTCCCGATCACCAGCAGCGAAGTCAATCTGGACTCGCTCTGTCACGCTGCAGCCCGAACCCCATCAGCCGTCGCAATCTGCCGCCTCTCGATTTCCTCTCCTCCTCCTCCGACCTGACCGTCGACCCTGTCTCTGTCCTCCCATCGTACGGCCAGAGAGGGGAGAGGGACGGGGGGGGACTGAGCGACGTGTTGCTCGGCTCTCGTCCTACCACTAAACGAAACGACGAGGGTTAGGGTTCGTTCCAAAGTCTTTCTAAATACAGACTCGGGCTTTTGGGGCGTGAAAAACTCTGAGCGGCCGCCCACCACCACGCTGGCACACTTGGCACCACGCGACTGTACCAAAACTACCACCACCCCCGCCCCCCCCGCCCCCCACCCCCATCTCTCCCCTCCGCATCAGCTCTTGGCACAGATCTGTAAAAGAACAAGGAGGGAATGGGAGAAATCAACAGATTGGGGTGTAGGAGGAGTGTCAGCCTCTTTTGTTGGGAGAGAGAGGGATGGAGAGAGATGGAGAGAGAGGACAGGCCTGCCAACGTTCACACAATGTGGCCGTCGAAGGGGGTGTTTTCATCCGCAGCCGTCATGATGCGGTGGGCGCCATTTTTGTCCTTCAGAAATTGTTCCCCGCGTCAATCAAAGGAAGTGGAGATGAAGTCCCGCTTGCGTGGAAGCGCTCCTGACACATCTCATAAATGTAGCCTCGGTGTAAGGCTTGGCAGAGCTGCATTCAGAGTCGAATGTGTGTGCGTGTGTGTGTGCATGTGTGTGTGTGTGTGTCTCACACGCTCTCAGTGAACAGGATTTTAAGTGCAACTTAAAAAAAAAAACAGACAGAAATGTGCCTCTTTGTTCTCGATGTGACCTCTGCATCATCAAATCTGTAAACGAAGGAGAAACTGATTGTCAGGCCATGCTGAGTCCCACAGCTACATTACTGTCGATGTCAAATGAGAATGTCGGAGGAATCCAGTGCATTACACAAGCTAGACTCATTGGATTTGGGATTTTATTAAAAAGATGAAAAAAAAGATCTTCTTCAGGGCCGTTCTTTTCACACCCTACGTCAGTTTCTGGACAAATTTTTCACTTCACAGATTGAACAAGCTTTTGAAGACAGTCGTGATGGCGAAAGCAATTTCGTTCTTGTCTGTGCTCCAGTCTCTCTCTCTCTCTCTCTCTCTCTCTCTCTCTCTCTCTCTCTCTCACACGTCTCTCCTCTCTCATCTCTCGTCTCCCTGCAGTAAATTACCCAGCTGGGCTCGAGCGGTGGTTCCCAAGATCTTCTACGTGACGGAGAAGGCGTGGAACTACTACCCTTACACCATAACAGGTGAGTCCAGTCGCCCACTGGTCCCTCACATGGCACAGACCTGCCTTTTCCCATGACATCCCATAATATTCACAATAACTCATCCTACAAGACACCACTTGGAGGAAGATCCAAGTGGTCCAAAATATTTTCTCTTAGATTCTCTTAATTAGTTTTAGAAACAAAATCGAGAAAAGTCTGTTTTGCAGTATCTGCTCTAATGTGAACTGGTCATGTGACCGCCTCATAACCAGTGATTTCTGTGATGAACTTCTGTATAAACACATCAGAAAACGAATCTCATGAGAGCATAAAAAACTGTTTTTATGATATGTGAGATATTTTCTTTTAATTCCTGTGAAATGTGTAATATTTAGGTTTTGCGCATTGTGCAGCCTGGAATAATTTAGCACGGAGATCTTATGAAACACAACACTTATACTCATAAATATTATAAAATGGTGCAAATGATTTTGCCGGGTGTTTTTTTAGAGAGCCTGTTATTTTCACTGTCCATATTTTAAGATCAACCGTTCCTGGCACACGGTTTGGGATTGCTAACTTTCCACTCGCCTTGATGAAATGAATCCTTTAAAGCGACACCTTTAACGGTTCCAAATCAGCAGTTTCTACAGCGTTCTTAAGCAGCATGTAGATTAAATGCAGTAAATCTGTGACCTCCTGAGGACAAAAGTGTAAGGTGGCCTCTGCATTGTGGATCAATAAGGATTTACCTTTTTACCCGTTTTAAAGGTGGTAGCATCGATGGCGGCTCTGGAGCTGGAACAACACTGATTTGCTAGGTCGCGAAGCTGCAGCTTTCCATGTGTCACTCTCAGTTTCTCACATGGTGGGAAAAAAAAAACAAACAACCTCCCCAGACGACATGCTTATTGATGCGTAAACACGTTAAAGCTGACACATGTTTGCAGTTTAACCGTGGAGCATAAGCCTCGCGTCCACGCTGACTTACCAATGAGCGTCTCGGTCGAACAAGCTTCTCCTCGGTTCAGCCGCAGACGGCACAGGCAGCCGGTGGAGGGATTCAGAGCCTCGGTGGCCATATAACGTATAGCTGCAGTAATGATCCAGGAGACCAGAGGCCAGAAGTGCCACAAGCTCAGAAAGTTTCTTTTTTTTTGATGAGGGCGATTTGGAGAAAGTAGATGAGAAAGCCAGCAGAGCGGGGTGGGAAGATGTGAGGTAACACTTGTTACGTGACTCGTCTCTTTAGTTTCTGTATCTCGCGCACATTTTCCTCTAAGCTGCAGACCACTGTGAGAAATCTGAAAAAGCTCCTAACTGTGTTTGTCTTCTCGTCTCGTCCTCTCTCGCCTGATGTCGTCCTGCAGAATACACAGTAAGTATCTTCCTTCACTCGCTTCTTTCATTGTTCCTGATTGTTTTATCTCGTGCACACAACAAAATAGAAAAGACAGAAAGAAGAAAATGAACGTCACGCCCCGTCTGTGCTAATCAGCAGAGCTTCCTGTGCGACCCGTGATTAACCCCCGAGAGCACAGGAAGTTCAACCATCATCAAGTGACACTTTGTTGCAGCCCTTGAGCTTCAGAGCGCATTTGTCATGTGCAGACGTAGACGAGACGCCAGCAGTGAAATGCAATTGTGACGTAGCTGGCACGCTCTTCTTTCATCTGCAAAACAGGAAAGGAGAGAGTGTATGAAATGTGTGAACATATAAATAGAAAGTATAAAGTATAAATACCTGAAGAATCTTATTATGAGCGTTCATCTATGGGCATTAGTCACAAAGAATTATCTATGTACGATCTTATCTAGAAATATTGCAGGGTTATCTATAAATTACTGACAAAAAGGTGAGGATAACACGATGAGTAGGAAAGTTCTCGTTCTTTATTTCAGGTTTTATCTAGGTTTCATGAATTGTTATCACTTATCTTTTTAAGGTTTTTTACTGTTGCTAAAATGTCCTGACATCAACACTAGACTAAGATACATATCTAGATAAAATATACTAGAGTCAAGGCACAATACGTGCATGTTATTTATTATTTATTTTGTCCGTTTATCCTCATAAATGAAGTTAAAGCACTTTAAAAGACTGCTTTTGTTGCTATTGTAAGTCAACTACAATCCTGACAGAAATACAAACCCACTCTACATTACATTATTATCTCTATATTATTATCTGTTATTAGGATAACCAGGTTATATGTAGCTCGGCACATACGTGGCTTTCTGCTTCACACCTCTTGTTCTCCATCCACAGTGCTCTTTCCTGCCCAAGTTCTCCATCCACATAGAGACAAAGTACGAGGACAACAAAGGCTGCAATGACAATGTGAGTATACTGTTCTGTGTATGTATGTGTGTTGGAGGGCTCGAAGGGAAGCTGAGCTGCGTACGAGGCTACAGGCCAAGTTAGTTCATTCCTAATTCCTAAAAGCTCCAAAAGAGATACCTCACTTCACTTTAAATCTCCCTGCCTTTATGTCTTTATTATGATGATGATGATGATAGAAATCAGCGAAACGCAGGCTCTCTCGTGGCAGACATACGGCTGAGGCAGACCTCTGCGGCAGCCCCGAGGCTGAGCGCGTCCAGCCTGATCTGGCATCCCGCGCAGCCCTCCTGTGAAATCCCACGGCACGCCGCCTCTCCAGAGCTCCGCCAGGAACGTCTCCTCCATCGCTCCACGGCTAATTCTAGTCGGGCTGCGAGCCCACTCCGCTCCTCTCCCATGGATTACTGCGCTCTGCGCTTTATGGCGCCGTTAGTCATCCAATGAAACACCGCCTCTCGCCACAGTGAAACGGTGAAACGGCTTCGAGGAGCGGGTCCACCTGATCGCGTGATCGCCTCGACGTGTTCCTCAGATGGTTCCTTCAGTGCTTGTTGAAACGTAGAGCGAGGGTTTAGATTGACGCTTGTTCGTTTTGACAGATCAGATACTTGTTTATTAACTCCAGCAGAGATGGCCCGTAGCCCAAGGAGCTTCTCCAGGAATGTATTTGTGCAGTGTCAGAGTTGACACTCTGACTTGTCCAGTGACTCGGCGGCGCTCCTTTACGGGGCGAACCAACGGGAAGCCCTGCATGTTTCATGACGTTACGTAACCGTCAAGGTGTGTTTACCGTGGAGGACGAGGCCTCCTCTCTGATCGAGTGTCGCGCTTTCATCCGTCCCTCCTGCGGTGGCTTCACGCTCAGGAAGAATGAGGAAGGAAGGAAGGAAGGAAGGAAGGAAGGAAATGAGGAAGTGATGGACGTGTGGACAGGAAATGAATGAATGCAGTCCTACTGCACAGTAGCACCTGGGTATCTGACAAACAATATTTTTTTTTAGTCAGAACTGGTTCACAAAGGCCAAGATAAGTTTTTTTAAACGTCTTTTTTCTCTTTCCACTTGATTCTTATTTTTTTTACATTTTCATATCGATTATTAAAATCATTGTCAGTTCTTTCATTAATCAATTAACGGCTGATGAACAGTTAATGAATGGATGAACCATTCGTTTTTGCAGCTCTGTTAGTGACGTGACATGCAGACTTCCACAGTGTTATGCAGTCACACACGTCACACGCACACACACACACACACACACACACACACACACACACACACGCACACACGCACACACACACACACACACACACACACACACACACACACACACACACACACACACACACACACACACACACACACACACACACACACACACTACACTGTAAGCTTCAACATGTGTCCCGAGGCTCATGTTGCTCTTGTGATCTCTCTCCTGAGCTACATACAGCAGACAGACTGAGAAAACACATCTGTCTCATTCTCTTTTCTTTTCATATGTCTGGCCCTTCCAACCTTTCAAGCCCAGAGTTTGGATAGCAGCAATTAACAGCATAATCTATTGAAACCAAATCAACAAATTTTGGTTTATGCTTAATATGGGTCAATTTGTTTATAATTTATAACGTAGTCAGTTCCCACTACGCAGTCTCTCTCCTCCCTTCTATGCATTCCCACATTCGATTTTCTCCCCCCTCGTTGTAACTCCATCTCTCTCCCCTTATTTCCTCCGCCACCACCCGGTCTCCTTTTCATTGTTTACTTCCTCCTTGCCTCCTCTCATCCACGGCTGCTCCTCTCACTCACTGTGGCCCTGCACCTCGGCTGCAGTGCTCATGCGTGCTGACATATCAGCCTTATTGTGCCAGCAGAGCTCGTCCACACATGACAGGGATGCACCCTCGGAGGAGGGGGGCGGAGAAATACGAGAGGGGGAGAGGGGGAGCAAGAAGCGAGAGTTATGGATGTAACTACGGTTCTGTGAATCCCGAATAATCAGCAGGGATGAGATTGACTGATTGACTGAAAGTTACCCCAACACCCTAACAACATTCACTTTTTCAAGTCTTAGAGGACTCCAGAAACCAGAAAATCTTCACATTTTAGAAGCTGAGATCAGCTAAAATCTGTCTCTTTCCTTTTCAAATGCTTAAAAACGAATGCTTAAATGAATAGATCATTGAATAGTTATCAGTTATTTTGTTAGTTGTAGTCATGATAAAACCCTTTATGGGACCAATGCTTTAAACATAAGGCTAACGTGACTTTTATATATGTCATTCATTATAATATCCCACCAGGCTGCAACAGTGAATAATCCCTTAGATGAAGCATGTGTCCTTTACCCTCACTTTACATGCATGCACACACTCAGACTCATACAGACCTGCCCTTGGGGTTGCATGTCATGCTCAGGTTAAATGGCGTCCTATAGCTTTAATATTATGCATGTTTTATTCATAAAAAATGCATCCACACTGTTATATTATTACACTACGTATTAAATTCTGATTAAATAACAAGGCTGCACTCACTACTTCCAGCTGACTGTGCCTTAGTCCCCCATTGACAAATTGAAAATGTGGCCGTGGAGCGCCACCTAATGGCTGTATAAGCAAGAGCAGCGTGTGTTTGGGCAACAAGGAGACGTACCGTAACGCATAATGTCTGTACATAGACTTGACTGAGGTTTTTGTAATTGTGACCAGTGATTCTGGACCCTTGTGTCAATTCCAAGTTACGGAGTTAGATCAAATCGAACAGGCCTGGTGTTATGGTCTGGAACAGAAACATGCCGGAGGATAACCGAGGGATAACTCGCCTCTGCTTTCAGATCTTCGACACGGAGCTGAAGGAGCAGGAGAGGGAGGTGTGCTTCGTCGACATCGCCTACGACGAGATACCCGAGCGCTACTACAAAGAGTCAGAGGTGAGCATCAAGACTGATATTTGTCTTAATGCATGTACCATTCATTTCAGAGCTTTTGATACATAAATCTGGAATATTGCTGTCCTAAATCAACTCCCTGAATATTCATCCTCATCAACCATTCATAGAGTAGCAATCTGGGTTGATTTGTTTTGGTTGCGGTTTATTTTCTGTTGTCCCTATTGGCAAAAAGAAACAACTATTTGTTATTGTTTATTTACTTCTCGGTTATGAGACCTCGCTGTCAGCCATCTTAGCAGCTGCAGTTCTGAGGCCGCGTGAGAGCTAGTACTGTAGCTCTGTTCGTCGTGACTCAGGATGGGAAGTCTCCATGGACCAGCGGGGTTAATGTGAATGGTATTTAATACTGTCATACAGTCCTGCTTCTAAATTTAGGCTCCGCCTGTCATGCTTCGCTCCACTGGGGTGCAGAAACCATGATGCCTGGAGGTTTCAGTTAATTATTGTGATATTGAGAAGCGTGTGCATTACCCCCCTCCTCTCCCCCCCTCCCTCCCTCCCTCCTTCTCTCTCTACCTCTCTCTCCCTCTCTCTCTCTCTCTCTCCACTCGTCACAGGACCTGAGATATTTCAAGTCAGAGAAGACGTCGCGAGGCCTCCTTCCGGAAGGTTGGAGGGACACCCAGGATCCCATCATGTGCTCGTACAAACTGGTCACCGTCAAGTTTGAGGTGTGGGGTCTGCAGACCCGGGTGGAGCAGTTCGTACACAAGGTGGGACACGAGCTTTTTATATTTCATTATTCGACTAGTTGTTCGGATGGAAAAGCTGTGCAAGATAAAGGTCTTCAAGTGCCTTTTTTGCTCTTGTCTCAATGATATTTAATTATCTGTCCTAGAGGATTAAAGAAACTGTAAAATACTCACTTTCAAGCATCAAACACTTTTTCTATAGCTATAAAATGGAAGTGAATTGTGTCTATGCCAAATGGAATTTCAATCTTCTGAGAAGAAGAGTATTTTAAGTTTGATTCAGTCTGTATTTTTGTCGACAGTTGGATGAATTGGAGGAAAATTGAAATTACTGCTTATTATACGCAATTTATCTGCAGTCAGGGAGCGTCCCTCTCCTCTCCTCTCCTCTCCTCTCGGAGTCACTTTGAGGTTGGCTGATTAAAGCAGCTCCCTCCAATTTAAAAAGACCAAAAGCGAGCAGAAAAGGTTGCACACCCTCAGGCTTGAGTCTAGATTACGGTGCTTTTGAACATCATGACGCAGAACAAATAAATAAATAAACAAACGAATAATATAGGAAGCGTCTTGCCTGTGTTTGTGTTGCCTTCCAGGTGATTCGGGACGTTTTGCTGCTGGGACACAGACAGGCGTTTGCCTGGGTGGACGAGTGGATCGGTAGGTCTGTCGGTTCTGAGCGTACGCACATCCGATGTGTAAGCATCACAGTAGCATTCAGTTCAGTTAAAGAAGAGTGTAAGACGTCTTATCTGTACTCTGAGAACGGTACAATCTCATAGTTAGAGTAGCTCTGAACTTCTTTAGGTTTTCCAGGTTTTACTGTCTTTTTGGATTTGTGTCATGTTATTGTAACTTCATGTAAATTCATGTTAGTTATGCAAAAGCAGCTAAAAAAAAGACTGTATTAACTGTACATTTTGTATTGACCATCCTGTGTGCATGACAAGTCATTTAACCTGCATTTAACCCTGCCACCGCATGGACCCTCCTCTGGGCATCAGCACTAACGACTAATCACATGTCTTGTGATGTGCAGACATGGTCAGCGTTTGTTTTCACGTGCACAGTCAGAAACAAACTCTGAAATCGTGCCCTTTCATGTTTCATGTTGGTAGAAATCAGGATAAAATGGTATATCATGTAATACAGAGGGAGGAGGCTATTTCAGCCTTTCCAAATTATGACTTAAAAATGATTTAAAAGAGAGACAAAGTAACATGAAACATGAAAGCTGCCTGTCCCCCTCTCCCGATCCCTCTCAGCGGCTGTTTTTCCGAAGCTACAAGGGCACAAAGATAACATTATCTTTGCCGTGAAACACTCCATCCCCTCCTGCCCCTCCACCTCCGTCCCCTCTGAAACCACTAACCACTCCTCCTGACAACCTGGAAACACTCCCGAATCCTTCTCACGACAGCTCTTAACGTCGACTCTGCCTGGAGCTGTTTTGCTGCTTCCGTTGATCCGCCCTCTCTCACGGCGTGGATCCACTCGCTTCTACTCACGCCTTCCTTTTACTCTTGATCGTCCTCCACCTTCATCCTTCCTTCTCCTTCCCTTCTTCCTGGTGTGGCTGGCATTGGTTCTTGCTGTCTCCTATAAGCTGTCTTGCCTTATGGGAGACCTTTAACCTTCAGAGCGAGCAGTGATGATCACCCATTAAAAAGGCTGTGTTCACCCTTGGAAATGCACCTTTGCCGCCCTAACCCGCTCCTCCCTCCCACCTGTCCGGCATCTGGAGTGCCATTAAAGAGTTGTTACCAACATTTCGACCCTGGTTCCACCCCTCCCCCCTCGCCCCTTCTTCCAGATATGACTTTGGATGATGTGCGGGATTACGAGAGACAAATGCATGAGAAAACCAACATAAAAGTCGTAAACTGCCACGAGCAGCAGGAGCATTCCACAACAAACCCATCTTCACTGGATGACATAGAGATCCATGACAAAGCAAGCGTATGTCTACTTTTCATTGTCTCCTTTTACTCCATTCCCTCTCCACTGTCTCATGATTGAACCATTGGCGGCCGTGAATGAAAATGATCACGGTTTCATGTAACTGTCCGCATACATCCACTCATTCTCCTCCTGCATTGATTCAGGTCAACACACACAAGTTACTGATGAGTGGACGTGTAGAGAACGCATTCTTTAGGAATCACAAAGGAATCACACACTGTACATCTTGATGGATCACATTTTGAGTGGATTCAAATAATAAAGTTGATTATTTGTTTTACTTTCACTTTTCGCACCCTTTTCCACCAAAACGGTACCAGTGCTGGTTCAGAGCTGGTTCAACTGTGAACCAGCTGAGAACCGGTTTGTTTTCCACCACTCGAGAGCCATGGCTCACAGTATAATCAAGTTCTTAGCATCTTTATTTCATCATGTCTGAAAAAAAATGGTGTAAGTGTTGTTTTTGATATACAAAGATGTCTGTGGGGTCTTTAAAAGTAGAGAGAGTTCCCCAAAAAAGTATAAAGTCTTAATTGCAATTTCATGAGTTAAATTAAGTTAAATTAAGTCGCAAAAGATCTGCATTTATGATGAACAGTTGAGAGTCACCAAAACCAATACTCTACTTGCACCCTATATTAAAGGTACATATTTTATTATTATTCTGTTATTTATTAACTTAATAATAGTAAGTTATTACTGTAAGTTAGAGCTTTGGTCCTTCGTTGCTGATCTGAGGTCTGTTGCATGGTCATGCTGTATAGATTTACGTTTTTTGAAGGTCTTTCTAAAGTCTGAAAAAGGTGTAAGTTAATTTAAGGATTTCTTCAGACACCCTGAAACAACCTCATCAACTGGTTCTTACCCCTGGCTCTACAACGAAGTGGTCCAGATCCAGCTCTGGAACCGTGCTGATGGAAAAGGGTCCTTGTGATGGTCGTTTCTGGACATGCCTGTGACTTTGTTAATCGCCTGCAAGTCTGCTCTGCCAGTTCTTCCTCTTCACTGCTCTCATCTACTCTATTGTTCCTCCAGACATGACGATGGATGAGGTGAGAGAGTTTGAGCGCACCATCCAGGAGGCCACCAACCAGAAGATCGGGATGTTTCCCCCGTCGATCTCCATCAGCGAGACGCCCCTGTCCTCCTGCGCCCTCACTGGCCCCGCCAGCGCCCCCTCCACCCCCATGTGCACCGACGCGCCCGAGTCCCTCTCCGTCCCCAAGGACCGACCCCGCAAAAAGTCCGCCCCGGAAACCCTGACCCTGCCTGACCCCGACCCCGCGCCTCAGGCCTCCAACCTCGGCCCAGCGCCCGCCTCCAACCACCTGCCGCCGTCCCCGCCTCACTCCTCCAGCTCCGATCTCGCTGAGATGGACGAGCAGTGAAGGACCCCTGGGACGTCTCGGCCCCTACGCCTTGCTTTTACTTATTCCTCCTCAGCCCTGTTGTCTTAGTAGCCCGACGAGACAAGCCTAACCTCCAAACACCAGTGCCCAGAGGGTTAAGTTCTTCGAGCCATATTCCACGATTTGCCGTAATCCTGGACACACTCTGCAGCAGTCACTCTAGAAGTCCTCCTCAGTCCTCATCCCGACCATAAAGGCAGCTGTAGGCTCAGCTTAGACCTGTGTCTGAGTCGCACCAGCCACGTGTCTCATTTATCGCAACAATCGCCTGTAAAGTCTAATCAACGCAAAACAGCGTCCAGAATTACTTTTGTCGAGCGGCCATTTCTTACGACGTATTAACAAATCATTTCCAGAGTCTTGTTAGTTAATGTTTCATTAATCAATCTGATTTCACAAAGTTTTTGAAACGTTAACTATAAAGTCGATGCATTACTCAGCACAGAGCTCGCAGTGTTTTTTTTTTTTTCTTTAGTCTAAGTTTCAACATAACGTGCGCAAAATTGAAATGAAGTAAAGGAAATCAGTGTCGCAGAACAAGTAGTAGCACATCAGACCTGGTTTGTTCGACTAACGCGCGCCTGAGAGACAGCCATGTATGCTCAGCCACATTAGCCACATTTAGCCGCCATCTTCTGAGCCCCCTCGGATCAGACCGCTCTCCACGCCTCACTCCAGTTAAAACAACAGATGCAAAATCAGTACAATCACAGAGCGTTTTACACCTCAGGTCTCTCAGACTCTACCTGGCTCACCCTCTCCCAAGGCAGGGATACCACTGGACCTTTTTTTTTTTTGCCCTGCATATTGCCAAACAGCCACATTTTATACCTCCTTCCGATTTTACGATACATCAACTATTGTATGGACTATACCAGTCTATAAAATCCTTAGAAATGTTTACACATCTGAAGGTTTTGGAGCATCCGCAACTCGGAAAATTTAATTTGACGTTGACTGAGAGGACGAGACAACAACAACAAAAAAACAAACAAAAAAAAACAATCTTTTGCCTGAATCTAACGAACCTAATGCTGGACGTCTCATATGACAGAAGCGTGATACTAATACTATCAAATCAGCGAATCACCTTAATGTCGTATGTAGGAACAAGGCCATTTTGGGGGGAAAGTTTTTTTCTGCACTGACCGATGTTTGTTTGCGCGGTTGGAGGTAGTGGGGGGGAAAAGCCGAAGCTCGATCCGAGGGCACATGCATCATGCTGACTTGAGCATGTGCTCGGTTAGCCGCAGAGCATTTCGCAGTAGTGCTGACGCCTTTTGCTTTTGCTTTGCTGCCCGTGCTGCTGGAAAATGTCGAGCCAGCGCCAGAGAGGGTGCGGTAAGAAAACAAAAAGAAGATTCTGACATGGGAACATACTCTGCAGTGACCCGGCGTTCTGGCTGGGCGTGTGTTATAATAGAGTTCAAGAGGGCAGCGAGTGACTATTCAGATCCTTTTGTTTTTTTCTTTCTTTTTTTTTTTCCCTTGTTAAGTGATATTATTTCGAGTTGTTTTTGTTTTGTTTTTTTAAGCTGCATGGAATGTTCACAGCATATATACGTATTATGTGAAGTATATATGTGGATACTGTAAATTAATGAATTGGAATAGTATACTTGGTAATGCAACTGTATGAAAAAATGAATGCCATTCTCCTTTTTCTCCTTTTTGTTTTTTTTTAACTTCTGTCCTACTTTTGTAGATTAGAAAATGCAGATTTCGAGCGAAGCGCAAAGCATGATCAGAGAATATCGGCCGACAAACGCTTTCTACTGAGTGCCTCTGCATGCTACTATTGTATCATGGCCTACACACGTGTGAACCAAAATCTCTTGTTTATCATCTACAGAAACACACACAAACACACACTTTCGACACATTTCTTTGTCTGTTCTCTGTCTCAAATGTATGTATCTCAAGAAAATAAAAGTGGGCATCAACCCCATGATACAGTAGCTGAAGTACAACATAATCATATCAAACTGACTCATATCAATCTACATCACTGAGTTGCTCGAGTAACAGGGCTAACTTGCTATTAAGTTTTGGAAAGTTATTTGTTTCCCCCCCGTCATCACACCAGTCAATTCTAATTCTACAGCTAAAACGCATTTTGCACTTTCCAGTCTTTGACTCCTTATTTGACAATGAAAAAATGTGTTGCATCTTATACAGTGTTGTTGCGTTCGCCGGACCAAAGTCCTGTAGTACAGCAGTGTGACTTTGAAGAGAGCAGATTAGAGAGAAGGAGATGGATAGAGAGATGGAGAGAGAGAGAGAGAGAGAGAGAGTCCTCAGTGGTCTTGCCATTAGATACTGTTAATATGTACAGTTTCTCACTCGCTTTTGTTAAAAAAAATACAAAACAACTTGTAGCTATTTATCTGTAACTGTAGCTTTTGTCTTTTGCCTTTTGAGGAGAAAATGTTATATACCAGTTACTAGCCCTCTGTATCGATCTATTATGCATAGATTATACGTGCTTACGACTCTGGTATTGACCATCTCTCTTGTCAGGAACACAGAGATCCAGGGATATGTTTGATCTACCACGGGCTATTAAAAATCATGCAAACTATCCAATTGCGTAACATTAAGCTCTGCTCTGTTTAAAAGAGTAACATATTAGGTATTGTAAATACTGTTATTAGTGACGAATAGTAGGTTTCTTACATTGAATCCGTTTGGAGTTGCTTTACCAATGTGACATGAATGTGCACAGTGATTTCAGAGAAGCAGAGAAGGATCCACAGACATGAAGCAGAGCCGTGTCTCCATCTTGGGAGTTATTTGCCTCAGTATCTACGAAGTTATTTTCATCCGTTCACGTTCCGTTTACTCCTCCGTATCACGTCTAGCGGCTCCTCAGCGTGGTGGTGCACTTCTGCCTGTCCAGTTGCTTTTTGCCGACCCCGCCGGGTTGAAATCATTTGGTAAAGTCGTAAAACAAAATGAGGCTTTTCTTTTTTTTTTCTTTTTTTTTTAGTGGCTGCTTCGGTGTTTACTTGCCATGTCAAATAAGCGGTGATGGGCTTAGTTTTTCTTTTTTTCGTAGTGATCCTGCTGTACTTTGATTTTGTGATTGCTGTATTCTTTGAAGGAAAAATCTAAATTTGCTGAATGTTACTTTGTTGGACTTATGGACCAAGCTTTCCGCTCTTCCTCCCCCCCCGTTCTGATGATGCAGTTTGCATTCCTCCAGGCTGTTTGTGCTGTCTCTCGATAAGCGGGGCCTGTCTCACCATCCGGGATCACGCTGTTGGCCGGAGAAGAAGCTCCTGCTGTGTGAGACAGGTACCTCTCCAGAGGTGCCATTGGTGTTCAGCTGCTGGAAGTCGCTCGTAGTTCTTCCACTTAAACTGTTATTGTATTTGTTATATTTTTACTGCTCTTTGGGGCTCATTTGGATCTTTGTTGTAATTATCATTTTACTTTTTCTCAGATAGACAAATAAACTTTACTAGCTATTGCAACAGTGTGGCGGGCTCTTCTGTTCACTAGACCACTGATGTGTTGTACACGTGATGAATGTCTTGCACAGGGTCCCATGGCTGAGAAACAGCCTTAAACCACAATACCAATTGAGGTTTTGCCACTTTTCCATTGGAAAATATTCACTAGTTTGGCATTTTGATCGTCTGAAATAAATATTTTTTCCAAGTAACTGCTAGTGTCGTGACATGGCCACATGGTGGTGCTGCTCACAAACAAGGCAGCATCCTTTTTTCTACTGCTGTTCATTGGGAAACTATCCACCATGATGAGATATCCAGATTCTTGCTGCTATAGTATGTGAAAGAGTTCAGAGATGCAAAGTAGCAAAACTCATTTTCTTTAATACAGGAACTCATCAAAATGACACACAAAATTCATACGTCAAATTCAGACTTCACTGCATCATTTCCATCCACACTCCCCTTTTATTTCCAGAAAAGACTTAGGGCAGCACTGATCCAGAGCCAGTGTGACAGGTCCAGAGAGTGTCCCCCAGTGGATGTTGTGCTAGACGGACTTGTCATTTCAGGGGTAAAGCCTCTCAAAGTGCAGGTCCCTACATTTCCTACTCCATCCACAGCGATGAGCTCTGCACTCTCTGAACAGCAGGAGGAGCTGTAGGTGACCACTGTCACGTTCTCGCCCCCTTCTCCTGCCACTGTGTTACTGGTGAGGGTCCCGTTCCCTTGACGGATGGTGACGCTCTCGATGCCAGTTCCGTTGATGCCATCAGTGAAGTTGGCAGTGACCGTCCACATGGAGGAAGCACACGGAGAGGATGATGAAGAACAGTCGGTCGATGAATTGACCACCTGGCACACTGGGCGTGTTACATCCGTCACCTGGAAACAGATAAATTGTGAATAGAATGAGGAGATCGTGCAAATGATAAAGATGGAAGGGTCAGTCGTTTGTTCAGCTCAGGATGGCCTTTTCACATCAGTTAACTGGTTAAAGATTTGAAGGTGCGATGAGAATCGACTCATAACCGATTAACAAAAGAATCAGCAGCTATTTGTCCATTTCTACATTTTCTTAGCTTATCAGCTTCTTTACTTTACTTTCTAAATAAGGGGTTTCATCACGTGGCTTGAACCTCTCACCTCGGCCACCACGGAGAACCTGAGCACAGCGTAGGCGACGTCTTTGGAGTCCTTCGCCTCGATGGTCAGGGTCACTTCCGTCCCCGACTCGGCATTGGTCGGCACTGCCAGGGACACGACGCCGACCCATGATGGACCGGTGGAGGTCCTGAGAGAGGTGACGGTGTAGGGGGGGTGGCTGAAGGCCCTGAGAGCGTAGGACGGCTCGGCAGAACGGTCGACGACTCCGTCGGCGATGGGAACGACCGTGACGGGGAGGGTGACCGTGGTACCGGGCTCTATGCTGCTGCTGTTGACCTGGGCCTGAAGAAGTGAGGGGCAGATAGTGAGGATAAATGTATTTCTATCATTAATTTTTCAAACACATACACTGAAAATTCAATAATATACGATAAAGGAGAACAACAACAATAATCACATAAGTTAAAATTGCAATCCCCAACACACATCACCCACCCCCTGGAACCAGGCTGAGGAGAGCAGGATTTTGTACCTGGTCGAATTGTATTTTGATTATCCTATCATTGGATCTGTGATTGGGGACAGGGAGATGATTGCAGGCAAAAACAATCCAGTTGTCTGACCAACCTTTGTCCAGACAAGTCTGTTACTTCATTAGACATTATTGGCATTCACTAATGACCCAATATTGAAGTGCCTGTCAGCCTTAGTGCTAATCAGCAAAGCAACATGAAGGAAAATATCGACCCTATACACCTAATGTTAACATATTGAATAACATAATGAAGTTATTAAGTTTGCATCAATGCAAAGCCCCTCAAACCTCACAGGTCCTCAATGCATAAGAACAGTAAACAATATGAGAATGTCAGAACTATTTCTTTCACAAACTGTGACACACAGTCACACTGTCTCTACTTGACTGAGGCAGAAAGCCAAACGTTGGCGGACTTACAGTGATTAAGTGATTTGATGTTTTGATTTGGGTGGGGGCCTGTCTCTGGAAGCTGCTTGAGGACAAGCTGCCGCTCAAGCGAACCACGTATTCGCCTGCAGGGACTTTCTGGAATGTCCCCAGAAAGTTGCCACTTCCCAGTGACTGTAGACAGGACACATTAGAAAGTGAGAAAAGCAGCTTAACTACAAGCATATATATATGTGTGTGTGTGTGTGTGTGTAAAGTATAAATACATGCAACAATAATCACTGCTGCAAAATGTAACATTTCACAATCGTTTCCTATTTTATAAGTCTTGCATGTCAACTGAACAAATGTAACAAACTTTTTTGAGGAAAGAAAATAGTTTTCAGAAGTTGATCAGTTTCACTTCCTGGAGTGAAAATGTCAGGCCAGTTACATGACATTGTAAGTGTATATATGTCCTGTCCAGATATTTTAAGTCTTCTTCTGCATGTGTGACGTACTGTACCTGCAGCGATCCATGGACCTGTGTTGGGCCTGAACCATCAAACAGAGTCACGTCTGTGATCTTAACTGTGTCACCTCCTGTCACAGAGAGCAGCAGGCTGACGTTACCACCTGAATGTTATCACACAAGAGAAAGGAAACATTGAGAGGGTCAAGAGGCTTGGTTGGAGGCAGAATAACACATTCCAGGTAATTGTGAATGAAAATTAATTCACAATTACCTGGACTGTGAATCATTCATTCACAGTCATTAGGATATAACAGCTTTGCAGTACCACAAGAGCAAAAAACAAACAAACATGTGGTCTCACCAGAAAGTGGACTTCCCCCTTTGAGACTGAAGTCTTCACGGCCTTCATGAACTTCCACAAGGTGAAAAATAAAGTTCACTGAACTCTGACCTGATGAAATCATACACACACACCAACACATTTATCACTGCCTCCATTATTTCAGTGAAAATCATCCATAGATGAAAGTGTTCAGAATATATGCTCTGGCTGTGGGTGAATTATCATATCACAGACCTGTGACTTTAACAGAGTATTGGCTGGTCGAGTCAACCTGAATTTCCCATGAGCCTGTTTGATTATCGGTGTTGAGCCTCAACCGGCGGAGGTTTCCTGCTGTGGTGATAGATGCCAGAGGACCACTGGTCTGACTGGAAGTCTGAGACTGGCCTGGAAGACAAACAGGCACCTGGTCAAAGTGTACTGTAGTCTGAATGGTTGTCCTAGCAGATGATGGAGGTAAGAGGAGGCCCAAGGTTCTACACACTACAGAGAGTGAGATGTAGAGGCATCTAGTGGTCCATCACTGCAGAAGGCTGAGAGATTTAGACAAAGATGTGAGTATACTCTGTCGTAGAGACTCGAAACAGGTTTACACAATATTCCACCTAACAAAAGTAGGAATTTATTTTCATTTCAGTTTTTTTTTATATTATGTGAAAGTTTTAAATTTTAATATCCACAATGTAACTTGAAAGTGTCTTTGACATTTCTGAGTTTAGGAATTTAATTGGACATGAATGGAAGTGATTGTGTTAAACTAGCATATGACATTGTCTCATATTGCTCATATTGCTTGTCTCATATCATGAATAGATATCGCACCTATGACATCAGCAATTACCAAACATGTTTTTTATTGAGTTGACATAAGTAACACCTCCAGTAGATTCTCCTACATCCCACACACTGCCGTTACCATTTGAGAGGCAGCAGCAACAACAAAACAAACCTGTGGCACTAACGAGTCTGAAGGTGAGAGCGGAGACTCCTGTGATGTAAACAGTCACGTTGCTTAGAGAACCATCGACAGTAAATGTAAAATTATCCGGCCGTCCAGGATTCTTTACAACCTGAAAAACTGTCACCTGAAAGCAGAGGAAACACAAAGTTTACTTTTACACAAATCCTGCACGGCTCCATCTTCAGACTCCTGTGACTTTCTTGTTTAAAGAAACTCACCACAGCACTTGCTGATGAATCCTCTATGATTTTGGTAGCCTGAGAGAGGTCTGACTTGGAGATCTCAATGGCCTGACCTCCTGAGGCTCGGGCCAGGTCTTTGTACAGCTGAGCATCTGTCTGGCTCAACGCCCGTGGGCTCCTTCGCCTCCGACTGGCCAAAACATCCGTCAACATAAAAGTGATCTAAAGTGTATGATGACAGAAGAAGAACTACATCTTTAAAACAGCTTTGTTCGAGATTGTTTACATGTATTCGTCACCCTGTACCCTTACAGTTCATGAGCCAGCATGGTGAAACTCTTACCACAGACTTGCGGCTTTCTATCAGGGCAGTGATGGTGCTTTTCAGATAGCTGTCTTTAGCTGGAGCATCAGTGAAGACAAAGATGTCAGACGAGTCCGGAGCAGCAGTCAGGGCCAGCTGTCAGTTTTCATTCCGGGCCAATGGTGGTTATTCAAAAAAATATTTAATTAGTCAAACATTTTTATTGGATTTATAATAAATAGTACTGGTCTAGCAGCACCTGCAGTCCAGACAAGACCATGGCTGAACCACTCCTTCCACTTGCAGACAACTCGTTGAGCTTGTCTTTGAAGTCGTCTGCATTGGTTGTCGTAATCAAAGGTCCAAAACCTGGATATGGTATGGACAACAGTTGGTTCTTAATATCACATATTTTATGATCAATCTTATTGTGAGACTGTGGCTAAAGTAAACAAACACTTTTTTTCCCTGCATTTGCAGTAAATTTGCATCTCATGTATGTTTCCCCACACCTGGGTCATTGAAGGGAACAAGTATGTAGGCAGAGGGCTCCTGCAGGGTTCCCCTCTTACTGTCAATGATGCTGAATGAAACTCTCTTAGCCTCAGCTATGTCGTCACTCATGCTGCCTGTGGTGTCAATGACAAAACACAGCACAGACGACTGGGAGAGGCCCATCAACCTGGGGAAACCAAAGCAAACAGCAAACCCAGTGACTTAATAATGGGCTTTGGGAAACATTGTCATCGTACTGGATCCTTGTGTTTCTGTATGTTCACAAAATGGTTCAGTTGAAGGTGATCCTTACTCCAGGAAGTTCTTGTCTCCCACAGCTGCTCTGACATCCTCCAGTAGCTCCATAGATGCATCCACAGCTAGATCAGCAGCTTTTTGGTGAAGTGGTCCATGACTCGATCCAATGGTGTCCTTATTGATGCCACCAACCGGGTCCTGTCTGCTTGTCCGGTCAAAGAATCCACCGTGGCTGCATTTCCCTTCAACCAGAGACAAAATGTTTGCTTTGCTGTGTAAAATACCAAGGGTGGAGCACAAGAAAAACTGGGATGCTTCCTTACAGTTACCTGGAGGTTTTGCTGAAGAGAAGACGTTGAAGTAGCCTGAGGTGAGAAGACCTTGCTGCAGCACTTCAGGCAGAAGGTTATTTTCACAATTCCCTCCTGTGCAGCTTCTACAGGTTGCAGTGTTTGGGCCTACAATAAATCAAGCAAAAAGACTAAAAGGATATGAAATGGTTACACTTTTGCAACCACCGAACAAATTGTCATCATTGATCAGAAACCATGAATCAGAAAGGTAGGCAGAATGAATGGAAACAATGGGCGTGTTTATTGAAGAACAGGATACTTTTGGTTTTCCTGCATGCCTTTCTTTACTGCTTATTTATGGCTCAACTCTAAAACATTGAGTCACACCAGAGTGATAACTGCCAACATAACTGTACACAATTAGACAGTCATTGTCATACAGTGTGATATGGCAGATATGATCAACTTACCTGCCAGGTTTACAAGGGGTTGGTCTGGTTTTATGAGAGTGCTGTAAGGAGCATTGTTGCCCAGCTCCACCCAGTTACTATGGCTGTAGAAGTCCTTGACAAAGAGGATAGGAAACACATTACCATTGCTTGTAGCACAGCTCATGCATAAAACAACAACTGCACCTCTCACCTGCAGGGTGTGAAGGATTCCTCCCAGAAGCCACCTCCCAGCCACAAATCTCTTCAGCTTGGCACTGGCCTTCACAGCAGACGCACCTAAAAAATAAAAAGCGATAAGGGCAGAAGACTATAATTTTCATCCTCAATAAATATTTGTCACCATTATTTGTCACCAAACTGGAACTGGAACTTAATCTACTTTGGTACAAAATTCCCCAAAAAACATTTCGCTGATGACCTGCGTACCTGTGGTGATGACTTGGCGTCCTTCTTTGAAGGTCTCATTATCAAAATGATGCTTCCCACTCAGCTCATAAACCATGTCCACTCTTGCGTTGCTGAGGTACATGGTTGTGATGGCAGTGTGAAACCTCATGGACGAGATGAAGGAGGTAGAGGTTCCTACAGAGGAACAGGCTCTCTGCACGTCCTCAGCAGACAGGCAATCACCAATCTGAAGGTAAAGAAATGGTGTTTGAACACATTTCTTTACACTTTTTTCGAATATTGGTATGATCGATATCGCCCGCTATTGCACATTTCTTTATTTTCTTTCATGAATGTTTTAAGAAAGACTTGATATGCAATTTGTTTTTTTATTTGTCTGTTTTATTTCCATTTGCAAAGCACTTTGTAGCATAAGTGTATGCATAACTTTTTTCCATTCCTCATATTTTACACATCCTTACATTTTAACATGCAACAATCAAAGAAAGAGGGGTATTTTGGAACAAAAACCCAAGTAATGAGCGGGCTTCATTTTACAATATTCAGTCAGAATTAGTTACAGATTAATCAAGTTCTAGTTTGCCAAGAGCACGAACTCTACAGGTGTGATTTCTCTAAAATTACAAAAAAAGAACAATACACTACCACTTGATATTAACTTTGTGAGATTTTTGACATTTCCATGGTGACTTTTCCACTCACATTCAAGGTGAATCCATGTCCCAGAGAGGTGGCAATGTCTCTGCAGACCTCAGCTGTCTTTCGGAGGACTGCCCTTTGTGTGATCTCACGGTGGGTGATGGATTTCCGATCAAATGCAAAGAGTGGATTGAAGCTGTAAATGACCCTTGACAGGGAGAGGACCAGCACCGAGAGCAGGAGTGTCTTTCTGGCAGCCATAATGGAAGATGGTGAAAAAGGAGAAAATGTGGACAGAGACCAATAGGCCCTTCTTCCAAACTTTCCTCCCTCTCTGTCTCCAATTGTTCGTGTTTACCAGAGGTAAAAGGATGTTGATTCAACCCACTTGTCTTCTCCACAGTGGGCTGAGGGTTTTCAGTCAAGTCCAACAAGGCAACGAGCAAAGTGAAAACACCTGAGGGGAGAGGAATCAAAGGGAGAGCACAGTGAGCTGCTTAATTTCAGTGTGAACATTGCAGCATACAGTATGTAAACATGTGTTTGCTTGTGGTTTTGTCATAAAGGTTTGTCATAGATACGTTCAAAGTTATTTCATCACACGACAATGTTTCAATGTTTTCAATGTTTCAATATTAATGTTTCAACATCAATAGCATGAAGCTCAGGAGTTTTATTAAAGCTGTCTATACTGTGAAAGTCACAGTAGAAATCAGTAGAAATGATTCCATGTACAAAACTACTGCAGCTACATTCAGTGCAAATCTTTCCTGCATGTGTTCCTTCACAGTGCTTCCTCCTTCAGATGTTTGCTGTGGTTCAATCTCACTATTTCAATAAACCGTTGTACTCAAGTAGATCAAATTGTGCTGAGAATTTTACAATTCCTACATAATCTGGAACCTCCTGTGCGAACTCACACTGCACGATCTACCTACTTATCTATCTTATTTAAAAAATCTATACTGTTTGTTTTCCTGTCGGAGATCCAGGAATCCCAGGACCCCTCAATCATCTTTTTTTTCTTCTGTAGCCATGATTGGCAGCTTGTTGTCATGTCCACTGATGAACCGGGATCTATAGAAGTGGGGCTAAACTTCTGTTCATGTTGTTATAAAAGCACCAAATTTGGTACACCCATTGCTGAATATATATTGAATGAATCTGGATATTAAGTCATTGCAAATTTTTATTGCGATGACAGTTCTACCCTAGAGTTACTGTTTCATGTTTTCAGCACTATAAATATGTCTTAAAGTGGGACAAAGCTTCATTATTTTTAACAGAACAGATATTACAGCCATATTATAACATATCAACCAAATCAAAATGAATGATTGTTGTGATACATTGAGCTTAGCCGCCCTACTATAGCCAAAACACACCACCATTCAGGATTTGAGTCACATCCCGAACAGACTCCTAAAATGAGGAGAACAACGCTGTTCAGTATTTGACCAGCAGAGGGAAGCATACAGTGGATGAACTTGCACCTCCTCCAGAAAGTCCACCCTTTTATTTGGTTAACAGTCACAGATCATGCCTTTTAGAATTTCTAAAACTACATGTACTCGTAGACAAAAAAATGAATTTTAAATATAATTGTACGTACTTACAAATACACAGTAATTGGATCATTGATTCTTCTGCTGTTCTGTTTCTTAGCAAATGCATTGTGCCATGTCTGGTGTGTAACAACAAACACCTGCAGTCCCAAATAAAAACAGCACATTCTGATAAAGTTTACTTGCTGACATGATCTCCTCTACAGTGAAGGCTTTTTGCATCTGGAACATCGCAAATTTGTGGTACAGTGACCAGAGTTTGGTTTCATGTTAGATGTTGCTTACATCTCCAGGGTACCTGTATGAGTTACAGTATGAGAGAGAAAGAAAGCGAGAGGATTGTATTCCTTGCACTTTCAACGTGATGCCTGGATCTTTGTTTTTGGTAGCAAGGGCTACCAAACGAGAAAAACCTGTTACCACATGCAGGTAACTTCCTCTGAGAGTGCAAGAGTTTCCTCACAAAACTAGTGTGGAGCAAGGGCTTGATACACACACACACAAACACAGAGATACAGGCAAGAGTTTGCTTGATTTTATTTTGTAGTGCATAGCCAAAATCCGGATTTAGTTTTCACAATGAAGGTCAGGATTCACGTGGTTGTACCTGTAAGTTCTACAAGGTAGGACTTGGAAAATTTTGCATCTTTTTCTCTTGAAGGAATATCATGCTGCTGTGGAAAGGACTTGGCTGGAGAAAGGTAAGCAAAAAAAAAAGTCAAAAGGACATTTAGATAAGCTATTTATGGAAAACAGTGACATATAAGACATTGAGGAAGTGCTGTGGAGGTGTTGGTTATGGTTCAATGCCCATCTATGTGCATTCTTCTCTTCTTTTTAGTGCATGAATTTTGGCAAACGGCCAGAATGCAAACTGACAGTCCTGAAAGACCTGGTAACCCTTTGTGTGTTACTAGCTGTGGCACTCCTTCTGTATCATGACCCATTTCTACTGCTCTGGTGGCCTCAGAACCCTGCTGAGGTGCGTTTACTTTCTTATTTCGTCAATCAGGCACCATGTTTTTTAGCTTACAATGCTTACAATGACCTCTTCTCAGTGAATTTCACCTCCCTCTACTGATTTGAGCTATTTCTTTTCTGTCCCTGCAGACACATACGGCTATTGGTTTACCCTTGGACACTGCGAAGGATTCCACTGATGACACGTTTGGTGGTTGACGACTTAAAATTGGCTTTGTGATGAACCTGTTTGGTGTGTTTTAGTGGTGCTGCAACAGGAAGCCTGATCTTCAGCTGAAAGCGACTCAAGGAAACCTGTGCACCTGAAAGAACCCCATGCTACTTGTTCACAAAGGAGGAGAATATCCAACGCTGTGTCAGACCAGAAGGGCCAGTTGCTTCTAGCTCCCTGTCGTCTGCAGAACAACTGATGATGAACTGTCTATGGGTACAAACCCATCTACAAAGTGCACAGCACTAGAGGACTAAAATGTTGTTTACTCAGTTTTCAGAGGTTTTCTGCATTTTCTTGAGTTGCAAAATTAGCTTTATCAGTTATTTCTTTACTATGACCGAGAGGCCTTGAACATAACATAACATAAAGCTGTCTAAATAAAAGTCAATTCCTCAGTTTCAACATTTTCATTTTTGCCAAGTCACTGTCAGCAATAGGGCTGGTGCATGATGTAGTGAGCTATCACTGATGAATGTGATCAACGTATCAGTGTTATTCACATTTACCTTAAGTATTTTGCTTTGTGTGCATGTGAACACTAAAAACTTCTAAAATCTTTGAATGTTTAAAACAAAATGGCAACCATTAAAAATATTTTGAATAAATTCATCACTGATTAAACATGAACCCATCTACAGTCAGTCATCCTCCCGGCTACGCGACCCGCCTTCTGTCCCTCGACTCTGAGTGGCAGCCGCCACAACGTGTGATCTCCTCCCGGCCTGGGCGACCATCCCTCCATCTGTTCCCGGTCTCAGACTCACAACGCCTGACTGAATGCAGACGTGAGCCCCTGTGTTGCATTTGGGTCCTTGCTAAAGTCCGCTTTACAGAACAAACCACTGGCAAAAGTGAAGTCACAGTTTCCCTGCATATGAAAATCACCAAAATAGTTCGAACTCCTCCCTTCATGTTGTAAATTTGTGCTTTGCATTTCCTGGCCGATGCCGTTGCAGCACTACAAGGAATGAAAAGTAGCAGAGCAGCATCACAGATATTATGATCACATATTCCACATTTGTGAAAGACTGTCAAAGACAAGAGTCTTTGTCTGCATGCAAAAGCCAGAGTAAAATGCAAAATGGGCTGTGATAATTGTCTATGCTACTATAGAGAAAGAGAAAGCAGCGCAGTATCAGGATTTGTAGCTGAAAACCCAATTTGACTGCTAGCCGACCATTGAATAAGCGATATGATACCATCATCCCTCAGATATTGGCGAACAGCAGTCTGCTTTACCTACAGTACGAGTCAGAGAAATTGGCTTCCTTTCAGTGAATATACATGATCCTCGTTTTTTTTGTGATTTCTGCAATTTCGGTGGTTGCTGTGGTGGTGATTACAGACACTATCACCCCTGTTGCTGGTGTACTTCCGCCAAGGAAGCAGTTTCCTCTCTGCCAAAACAGAGTGACAGGAATCATTAATATATGCATTGGTTTATGTTCCATAACATACAATAATGTGAGAAAAAGTAACGTTGCTGCCTTGAAAATTGTCCAAAAGTGGTTGCCCATTGTCTTTAAGATATTGATGTTTTATACACAGTCAGACTTTTACATTTTGTCGGGTTTACACCCAGTTTTATATGAATCAATCAATATGTTCTGGGTAAAATTGGCTGTGATGGCCTGGCAACCTGTCCAAGGTGTGTTCTCTTCCTTCACCCGATGTGAGCTTGATAATAGCTGGATGAATGGATTATTTGCGCATATTTATTCATTTTGCACAACATAGTGGTCTCTTTTTGCATCTTTTCAAATGGATATTCTCTGCTATACTATGTTCACTTTAAGCTGTTCTAATTGAACGTTTAAAGGGAAAAACAAAACCTACTTCACCTGGTCACAAACACATACTATGTGGAGACATGCGCTGAACATCCTGAACAGTGGTAAATTGAGCTTTCATATCAACTGTTGAGTACCATACACCTCAACAATCCTGAGGTGATATCATCTCTTAAAAAGGGTCATGGATACAGTCAAATTAGGTGCTCATTTCCAAGAACAGGCAGTCTTAAAACAATCTACATAGCATTCGATCATACCCACATAAGATACTATGCGGAGACTGTGCTGACGTGTGAGGATGCTGATCTGACCATGAAGGTGAGGTATATAAAGGGTGTGTACCTGCTGAGGACTGTGCATCTGCGCTGACCTGAGGGACCGACTGAACCTTCTGAACACCAGTGAAGTGAGTTTTGACATCAACTGGTGAGTACCAACAATGTTTGTTCAATATTTCTGAAGTTTTTTCAGTTTTATTTTCCAGCGCATGAGTGCTTCATTACAATCACATATATAATCTGTGACTTGATATATTAATATTGGTTTTAATTTATAGCACTGTGTGACTATGTACATTTGTGTTTACTGATTCAGGAGCTTGTCCTGGTTGCAGTGATGAAGGGAACCATGAAGATCTTTACTCCTCTGTCTATTTTACTCAGCTGCGTGCTGCTTGGAGACACTAAAGTGAGTGGATGACAAAACATAGACATTTTTTATTTATTTATTTTTAACCTGTCCTATCCAGCAGGTCAAGTAAACACTACAGTGGTGAAAGCCTTGTCATGCTAAGCAGATTTTATCTGACAAGAGATGCTGTTTGATATTCACCCCCCGATCCATGGGGCAGGGGAGGAAAGAATGGCCCTCTTTATGTTCTTTACTTTACTGAGGTGGGTGGGCTGGGATCATCACTGGCTGGGCTGACTGCGCTTTACTGGACTGGGAGGCTCAGTTCTGTACCAATGTCTGCTTGCTCGCTCACTCCCTCTCTCTCTCCCTCTTTCTCTCTCTCTCTCTCTCTCTCTCTCTCTCTCTCTCTCTCTCTCTCTCTCTGATTGATTGATTACTTCCACTATAAGCAATACAAACTTTGAGGTACTGAATACAGCCTTGTTATGCATATGAGTATTTTGAGGTGTCAGTTCAGCTCCATCAAAGCTGCAAAAATGCATTTAATATGTGTCGTATGGCTTTACATTTTTCTCTTTTTGTGAGAAAGTTATAATTATGTTATAACAGTGACTCTAACAAATGTGTCTTTTTAACGTCCCCTCCTCTTTTGCCTTTGTTTGCCGAGCAGACCTATCCACTGGACATGGCTGAAGAGTCAGTTGATGACATGTACCATGGCTGCAATGACACAGCAAGGACCTTTGTGATGACAAAGTATGAGGGTGAAAAGAAACGATATGAAACACAATGGGAAGCTGCAAAAAAATGTGTTCAAGACGGGCTACAGCTGATAAAGAATACTGACTTAAATGAACATCACTTGGAGGCCATCTGTATATATACTGGAGATGGAGTGTACGCTGACTTCAATAAAGAAGTTCGGGAATCAAAAAACAAGTATGGTGACGCATTCAAGTTCTACTATTTACATTTCATGCTGACATCTGCCATACAGCTTTTAAATAGCGATAAGACATGTCACACCACCTACAGAAGAAGCAACAGCAGTTTCACTGGAGAAATAAAACAAAGGATGCGCTTCAGTTCCTTTGCCTCCAGCACATATTCAGCAGATATGAAGGCAGATTTCTTTGGTCGTGAAACGTGTTTTAAGATCCAGACTTGCTATGGTGGTCCTCTGAGAAACCTTTCAAGTTATTCAGATGAGGAGGAAGTGCTCATCCCTCCTTATGAGGTGTTCGAGATAACTAATATACGCAAAGGCACGACTCACACTGGGGAACTGAATGATTGTAACCGCGTCTATTTCTTGAACAGTGTAGACGTAAAGAGCAACCTGAACTGTAAGTTGTCTGAACTGTACAAAAACTTGCCCCTGTGAGGGGGGTGGGCACGGGTTGTAATAGTGTGTCAGAATTTGCTTTCTGAAAATGTACAAACCCTTTCTTTTGCTGAGTCAATAAACTTCCTAACGCAGTAATGTTGGTTGTGTGCTCTGTTTCAATATTTTACCTGTGAGCAGCAACATTCAGCAACCTCAAGTAAACCTGTTCATTTCCATTTGTGGAATTGGTGAATAGTGTTGTCATCTCACAGCAAGAAGAAGCTGTTGCACATAGTTCTGGCAGCTCCTGATGATCACATGGTTGAACAATACTGTCATCTGTTGGTCCTCCATGAGTCTTCATACCAGGAGACAGATAATACTGTATGTGGTATGTGCTAGTGACACTCATTAGTGAAATCTGTCCTCTTTGGTGAATTTCTGGACCCTTGTGTTGTGCATGTTACCTGGCTTTCACCACTATTCCCCTTGGAATTACAACAAAAAATAATAATATTGAAAGCAATAATACTAGGTTTGTTTTTTCACTTCTTTTTTTTCTTTCTTTTTTCAGACAAGTGCAAGAATAAATCTAAAGTTGTATCCTGGACAGTGCAAATGCTCAAAGCAACCTACACAGCCAGAGTGCAAACTGACATTCCTGAAAGACTTGGTAACCCTTTGTGTGTTACTAGCTTTGGCACTTGTGTATAATGACCCAGCTACTGCTCTGGTGGCCTCAGAACCCTGCTGAGGTGTGTTCACTTTCTTATCTGGCACCAAACCATATGATTTGTCTGAAGCTTACAATAACCTCTTCTCAGTGAATTTCCCCTCCCTCTACTGATTTGAGCTATTTCTTTTCTGTCCCTGCAGACACATACGGCTATTGGTTTACCCTTGGACACTGCGAAGGATTCCACTGATGACACGTTTGGTGGTTGACGACTTAAAATTGGCTTTGTGATTAACCTGTTTGGTGTGTTTTAGTGGTACTGCAACAGGAAGCCTGAGCTTCAGCTGAAAGCGACTCAAGGAAACCTGTGCACCTGAAAGAACCCCATGCTACTTGTTCACAAAGGAGGAGAATATCCAACGCTGTGTCAGACCAGAAGGGCCAGTTGCTTCTAGCTCCCTGTCGTCTGCAGAACAACTGATGATGAACTGTCTATGGGTACAAACCCATCTACAAAGTGCACAGCACTAGAGGACTAAAATGTTGTTTACTCAGTTTTCAGAGGTTTTCTGCATTTTCTTCATGGCTGAGAGGCCTTTTTCAACATAACATTAAGCTGTCTAAATAACAGTCAAGGTTTCCATTTTGACATGTTTATTCTTACCAAGTCACTGTCAACAGTTGGGCTGGTGCATGATGTAGTGAGCTATCGCTCATGAATGTGATCAATGTATCCGTGTTATTCACATTTACCTTAAGTTTTTTCGTTTGTGTGCATATGAAAACTAAAAACTTTGAATCTTTGAATGAAACTGCCACAAACTGCCAACCATTAAAAATATTTTCCAAGCCATTTTCCATTTTGAATAAACTCATCACTGAATTAACATGAACTCATCTACAGTAGAGAACCTGATTTTTTGTGATGGACAGATTCTTTGCATCAGCTTTGTGAGACTTTCATTAGCAACTGCTGTATGGTGAATTGAGAGGTATGTAGACTGTTTAGTGTTGTAGATGAGCCAGTGTTTGAGTCTGGGACAAGTTCAAGTCTTTAAAGAAAAAAAAAAGAAAACTTTAACAGCAGTGAATGACTCTGCATTTGTTGTTGCATTTGTTTGAGGTGGGTACATGGTTAAACCAGGGGTACATGACTCTGGGTCTCACCAGGCTCAGATGCCTCAAACCAAGCCTCATCACGGGGGACCCCTCACTTTCTGTCCATCCTGTTTGACCAGCTGCCCTCTGGAAGACGCTGAAACAAGTCCCACACCCCCAGACTGACCGACAGCTGAAGCGCAGAGGTCTAGAAGAGGAAGTAGATGTTAACTTTTGATGCATGTGTGTGTGTGTGCATGTGTGCGTGTGTGTGTGTGTATGCGCACATGAAGGATGAGCCTCAATGCACACCCACCCACCATCTTCTAGCTCTACCTTTATGTTTTGGTGAAAATTTAAAGCAGGGTCTCTTTCCCACATTTCATATGTACAAATCAAATAAATAGAATCCAGACATGCACAATCTAAACCAGCGCTGCAAAGTCAATATCATTCACAAAGTTTTTAAAAAGTGACTCAAAATGTATAATAAAGGTGACAGTCATCTCTGTATACGTTGCATAATTCTTCTTATAATTAGATGACTAGATTCTGCAGTTTGTGCATTTCAACATTTCAAGTTGTGCTTTACCTGTGGAACTGACTGTCTGGTGTTATTGTAAAAATGCCAAATTTTCCTATGGCAAAAAATCACTTTGACTTGCTACACTATATACGTAGATGACCCAGTGGTGAGTGGAGAACATCTCTGGGATCACTCAGGAAAAATTAACCGTTTAACTACATGACTCCAAAAACATATTTAAATGAGAGGGTGAGCAAAGTGAAGAAACGTTTTCCTCACCAAAATTGTTGGAACTCTTCTCTTCATGTTGTAAATTTGTGCTTTGCATTTTCCTGGTCGACATCTTTACAGCGCTACAAGGACCTAAAAGTGGCAGAACAGCATCACAGATGTTATGAGCACACATTCCACATTTGTGCAAGATTCTCTCAAAGAAAGTCTGTGTCCACATGCAAAAGCTAGAGTAAAATGCAAAATGTGCTGTGATAATTATCTACGCTCCTGTCGAGAAAGATTGCCTTGAAGGGGTTTTTACACCCGATTTGACTGCTATCCTACCGTTGAATAAGAATTATTATGATAGCATCATCCCTCAGATATGGGCCAACAGGAGCCTGCTGTGCCTACAGTACGAGTGAGAGAAATAGGACGCTTCATATTCAAAACCAGCAGGAACAGAATGATTCCTATCGAGCCTGCACCCTTTACTTCATTTCTTTTTTTTATTTAAAACATCTATAACGTGAACATACTGGAGGAGCGTTCCCATTTTTAAAAAAGAAAAAGACATTTTTATGTTGGACATCATTTGTTAATATGTGTGGATAATGTATAAAATACATAATGAAATGAATGAAAAAAATTGTGTGCCTGAATCCACAGCTCAACATGACGGATTTGATCTCATTTAATCTGACCCCTCTTTACATAATGACTTGATCTTTGTCAGGTGATAGTTGCTGGTTTTCGTGCTACCACTGTTCAGCAACAGCAGTCCTGCAGTGAGAAATGACTAACATTCATTCATTCATTAGGATTTTCCTTCAGTGAATGTATATGATCCTTAGTTTCTGGGTGATTTTTCCGGTTTCGATGGTTGCTATGGTGGTTGCGATGGTGGTTGCTATGGACGTTACTATCACTGCTGTTGATGTACTTCTGCCAAGGAATTACAAATAAATGCACTGATTTATGTTTCAAAACACAGCTTTCCTCACAAGATTAACATTGTAACATTGGAACAGGAGGCGCCTAAAGTAAGGTGAAAGCGAGGATTGAATTGAGCTCTCATATCAGTGATTAAGCGCCATGCAAAACAGTACAATACTCAACAGTTCTGAAGTGGTATCAGCTCTTAATCAGATAACAGTCAAATTAGGTGCTCATCGACATGGCATTCGATGATTCATACGATATGCTATGTGGAGACTGTGCTGATGTGTGAGGATGGTCTATCCGACCAATGAAGGTGAGGTTTATAAAGGGTCTGTACCTGCTGAGGACCGTGCGTCTGCTCTGACCCGAGGGACCGACTGAAGCTCCTGAACACCACTGAAGTGAGATTTAACATTTCTAAAGTTGTTTTAGATTCATTATAATTACATATGTAATGCATGACTTGATATATTGATATCTGTTTTGATTCAAGGCGCTGTGTGACAACATACATTGTTGCAGCGATGAAAGGAACCATGATGTTTTTTGCTCCTCTGTTTTTGCTACTCAGCTGGGTCATGACTGGAGACTGATTTCTGGTGAGAGGATGAAAAAACGTAGAAATCATAGATTGCCTGTCTTTGAAATGTGCAGTTGGTGTGTGTCATCTCATTCATTCATTGTAAAGGGGAGTACTGCATGAGTATTGCTTTGTTGACGGTATTTTTCTTGTATAATTAAACTTGATGTATAAACTTTACTTTATTCTATTTTATTTGGTGTATGGCTTTTAAAATGTCAAAACTAACAATGAATGCTGCAGCTGTGTCTGTTTAATGACCCACCTCTTTTTCCCTTTGTTTCCCTTTTAGTTCTCAAAGAGCAAAGATCTGGATATGGCTGAAAAATCAATTGACGACATGTATTTTAACTGCAAAGAAAACTCCCAACTCTTGATGGCAAAACTCGATGGTGAAAAGAGCAAAAGCCCATTCAAAGAAGCCTGGGATAACTCAGAAAAATGTGCTCAAGGCCTTCCTCAACCAGAGGAGGATGCAGCTCTAACCGTAGACCACTTGAGAGCCATCTGTGTGTATGCTGCCAAGGATGTGTCCAGTGCTTTCAATGATGCCGTCCGGACAAAAGGAGACACCTATGGCTCCACATTCCAGTTCCACTATTTACATTTCATGCTGACGTCTGCCATCCAGATCCTGAATAACAACAACCTCTGTCACACCACTTACAAACGGATGAAGGACAGCTTTGACGGCGATGTTGGTGAAATAATTCGCTTTGGTTACTTTGTCTCCAGCTCCACTAGAACAGATCTGACTCGAGATAAAGACACGTGCTTTAAGATTAAGACTTGCCATGGTGCCCCTTTGGGGGAATATTCATCTCAACCACAAGAGAAGGCAGTGGTCATCCCCCCGTATGAGATGTTTAAGATAACTGATGAAGGCAAAATTAAAGTTGAGGGTCTGACTGACTGTAAACAAGTCTTCATCTTGGAGAGTGCAGGAGTTCATAGCAACCTGAACTGTCAAATTAATAAGAAATAAATGACAGGGAAAATTGTTGATCAGCAACTCTTAAAGGAGAATCAAGTTCAGCTTGACTTCTACTTCTAGCTCTTTCAGACCAAATAAGAAACTATTTGCTAAGATTAAGTGCTTTAAGATTAAAACTTGCTTAGGTGCCTCTGTGGAAGATTATTAATTTTATGGTGAAGAAGTGCTCATGTCCCCTTATGAGATGTTCAAGATAAGATTCACTTGTAAACAAGATAAGATTCACTTGAAATTGTTGTTGAAATTGTTCAGTTTTCTTTCTCTTGATTCATTAAATGTCCCAAAGCAGTAATGTTGGTTGTGTGCTCTCATTTCAATGTATGTAAAAACCTTCAAGGAACAGTTGTCGCTGAACATTTCTGTTTCAGTCACAGATGCTAGATGACATTGGATGCCTCTTCAAAACTGTAAAAATAAACATTACATTAAAAAAATAAATCAGTGAGGGTAAATGTACTTTTGATCTCCTGCTGGCACATATCATGTCTGTGTTGCTAATCGCTCAGTCATAAACCTCAGTCAGAGGCAGACATTGCATAAAGACATACATGTACACAGTCAATAAAGGTTTTATACACTGTGCAGTCATGCAGCATGAACCAAACCAGGCATGTGTGGCATCAGGTCATTTACACCAGAAATTAGAAGGTCAGTGCCATTGTGATTCTTTATTGCTTTTTATATTTTCTGGAATCTGTGAAATTAATTTCTTGTGGTTGCATTTTTTTGGCAGAGGAATCACATTCATCTTCTCGTCTTTTACTGCTGGTTTTTATTACGGCTTTTGTGCTTTGGACAACTCTGTAGTCGCTTGTGCCAACAAAAAAAATGCATCAAGAAAGTTTTTCTGTTTTGTTTTCTACTCAGGAAACATGGAAAACAACAGTGGAACTAATGGAACAAACGTCATGTCTTCAAAGTGCGATCTCTGTCCCACTTTCTGCCTTATATATAGCTTATATAGGTCTGATATGTGTCATGCTATGTGCTGCACCTGGTGATATCATCTCCTGTCTTCTGGACTGAGGGAGGGTATTCTCAGTGTAGTTTGTCATACAGCATCAAAATCGGTACTGACAAGTCACTGTTGTGAACAAATGGCTTTTAAATGTGACTCCTTGCACCATTCTTCTTTTAACCAGATGATCAGATTCTTCTTTCTGTGAGACCTGTGACGTTGAAGATGAAACAAAGCAGCCAAGAGGTGAAATGGAGCCATCCAGTGGTGATTAACAACACAGAGGATAAATCCATAGTTTAGCCCTGCTTTACTTGTGGAACTGAGAGTCTGGACTCTCAGTTCATGATTGTGAAATACCAAAAGAATTGCTTTGTGATTGTGAAGTAATTGAGTCTTTTTTAAAAAAAATATAGAAAACCAGAGGGAAAGAGTGTACTGGCAATTCTATTGTGAGTTATGTCCTGTTCTGAGTTACTACACCAAATAGCTGAGCCAAGGGTCAGTGGACAGCATTTCTGGGTCACTGAGGAAAATGAACCATGTTCATGTTGTAATATTGTGCTTTGCACAACAGAATAATTCACACCATGACACAAGACAAGAGTCTTTGCCCACATGCAAAAGCTAGAGTAAAATGCAAAATGAGCTGTGATAATTGTCTATGAAGAGAAAAGCAGGCGTTGCATTGTCAAGGTTTGTACTTAAGTACCCAATGTGACTGCTATCCTACCGTTGAATAAGCACTTATACCATCATACCTTAGATAAGAGCTTATGGGTCGCCACTAAGTAGCAGGAGCCTCCTAAAGTTTATATACTTACTTAACTTACTATCTAGGTCAAGACATGTCCAGTGATGTCTTCCTTGTTTTCCTACAATAGAGTTTCATCTTGCTCCAAGCTGAGGACCTTTCTTTTTATGTCCAAGCTGGATGAGAGCAGTCAAATATGTTTTCAAGAGATTACATGAGAGACTACATGTCAGGCTTCAACGTCCACTCTGACATCTGTCCCCACGCTCCACACTTCCAAATGAGGCCTTATTTTGACCCCTTAACTGCCCAAAATCCACAGCAAGTGGATAAGAGTCAAATTAGGTTCTTATTTACCTATACAAGCACAGGCATAGTGGTGAAACATCTACCAAGCATTTGATCATACCCACCCTACTACATGGAGACTGTGTTGTGAGGATTTATGATCCGTCTGGCCACAAAGGCGAGGTATATAAAGGGTCTGTACCTGCAGAGGACTGTGTGTCTGCTCTGACCTGGGGGACTGACTGAAGCTCCTGAACACCAGTGAAGTGAGCTTTTACATCAACTGTTGAGTATCAACAATGCTTGTTCTACATTTTTGAAGCTGTTTTAGTTTCATTTACCAATGCATTAAGACCACTTTATTGTTATTTACTGTTATTTATTTCTTATAGTTGCAGTGATGAAGACAACCATGATGATCTTTGCTCCTCTGTCTTTGTTACTTGGCTGGGTGCTGCTTGGAGACTGCATGATGGTAAGTGGATATGGAAACTTTGGGAATCTTCTTTGAAATATGGACTTGATATGCATAATCTCAGGCCTTGATTGTAGAAGGAAGCATAGGTATTGCTGTACTAAATATATTTTTTGTGTGTAATTAAACCTTGATTTCTTACTATTTATGGATTACTCTATCCATTATACACCATACATAAACTGCACTCTACACATGTACTTTGAATTACATGAAATACAGTTTCTAAATGCAGAATAGAATACAATTTATTGAGGTGTCAATTCAGCTCCATCAGAGCTGTATTAATGCATATGGATGGCTTTAACTTTTTTCACTTTCCATGATATATTTTCAACATGAACAGTTTCAAAAGTTGCAAGTGTCAGAACCAACAGTGACTGTAAGAAATGTGTTTATTGAACGTCCCACCTCTTTTGCCTTTGTTTCCCTTTGAGGAGGATGATGCCTCGCAGACCTTTCTCCTGGACATGGTTAAAGAGTCAGTTGATGACATGTACGACGGCTGCTATCCAGATGCAATGACCTATGCGATTGCAAAGTACCAGGATGAACAGAAAGGACATGAAAATGAGTGGAAAGAGGCAGAAAAATGTGCTGCAAAGAAACAAAATGATGCTGATGTTAAGAATTATGCCTTAAACAAATATCAGCTGACAGCCATCTGTATTTATACTGGCTCGAAACTGTTCAAGGTTTTCAACAAGGCAGTCCGGGAACAACGAAACAGATATGGATCCACATTTGAGTTTTACTTTTTACATTTCATGCTGACATCTGCCATCCAGAAGTTAAAAGAGAATCAGGACTGTCAAACTACGTACAGAAGAGTCACTGACAGCTTTAATGGCGATGTCAACGACGTAATTCGCTTTGGTTCCTTTGCCTCCAGCTCTACTGAACCAGGTTTAGACTCATTTGGTAAAGAGACCTGCTTTAAGATTAATACTTGCTTTGGCGCCCCTCTGAAAAAGCTTTCAAGAATGCCAAATCAGGAGGAAGTGCTCATCCCTCCTTATGAAAAGTTCAAGATAACTGAGAAATACAACGGCAAGAGTGATATTGAGGAACTAGATGATTGTAACCGTGTCTTTGTCTTGGAGAGTGAACGAGATCCTAAGAGCGACCTGAACTGTAAGTTGTTTCAACAGAACCAAAACATACAAGGTGCATCAAGTGCCGGGAGGGACAAGCAAAAAAATAAAGGTAAAACAGGAAAAAAGAATCAAAATAATTAAAAGAGGCTTTAAAGTATTACCCCACAGTCAATACAAGATGAGGAGATGCCACCAGCATCCTTTACAAGCCACACAGCTGCAAAGCTGTTAAGTGTTAATATTTCTTGGAGACATGTTGTAACACTTTGTCAGGATTTACTTTTGAAAATTGTACAATTGTACTTCTCTTTCTTCTGCTGAGTCAATAAACATGCACCCGTGCAGTAATGTTGGTTGTGTGCTCTATTTCAGTGTTTTATCTGTTTGCTGCTGTGTGACATTTGAAAAACCTCACGTAAACCCGTTTGTTTTTCAAGTTTCAAAGTTTTCGAAGCATCTGAGTATCTATCTATCTATCTATCTATCTATCTATCTATCTATCTATCTATCTATCTATCTATCTATCTATCTATCTATCTATCTATCTATCTATCTATCTATCTATCTATCTATCTATCTATCTATCTATCTATCTATCTATCTATCTATCTATCTATCTATCTATCTATCTATCCATCCATCCATCCATCCATCCATCCATCCATCCATCCATCCATCCATCCATCCATCCATCCATCCATCCATTCATCCATCTAAATAGCATCAGACATGAACAATTAATTCAAGATCAGTACTGAAAAGTCACAATCACACCATTTTGAGTAAATGGCTTTTAAATGTGAGTTTAAATTTTTTGTCAAGATAACAAGCCCTTGCTCAATTCTTCTTTCAACTAGAAGACACTGAAGATGAAACAAAGCAGCCAAGAGATGGAATGGTGCCATCCAGTGGTGATTAACACACCACGATAGATACAAGGACTGAAAAGTAGTAGAACAGAATCATTGATGTTATGAGCAGACATGTGACATTCTTCAAAGACAAGAGTCTTTGTCCACATGCAAAAGTTAGAGTAAAATGCAAAATGTGCTGTGATAATGGTCCATGTCACTGGAGAGAAGCATGCGCTACACTGTACTTGAATAAGCACTTACACCCTCATCCCTTAGATAAGGGCTTGTAGGAGCCGACTGTACCTTCCTGTAGATGTAATAGGCCGTTACCATCCATTCCCATGGCGGGTTCAATGGTTTTCTGAAGAAATCCTTTATCCTGTGTGCAAAATACGACCAAATTTTGCTCAAACATCAAGTACTATCCCCAATTGCTTACCACAGCAAGAACTTTTTTAAATTCAGAACAAATCAACTGTGTTGATGTGCTAAATGTGCTATTTTCACCAAAATATAACCCCCAGTACTGAAAAAAACTTTGTACTTGCAAATTGCAAATTCTGATGTCATCACTCTTTTTACTTTCTTTTTTCTCAAAAACTGTAAAACTTATTAATCCTACTACAATTTTTGCTCAGTTGAGAACAATCTTCCTACTGTCCCAGACAAATGATCCAACAGTTTGATTGTAAATAATATTTTGCAAATGCACTTGCAAAGATGTGGTAGTTGTTAAATACATTTTAAATGTCCATTTTTAAAAAAAATACTGCATTTTGGAGTCGTTTTGGTAATTGATGCTTGGAAAATTAGTTAATTTTATGTCAGAAACTGACATAATTTTACACATAATTTAGTGCAATTTTTTTTGCACTAATAACCAATGTCTCCATTCTGTCTAGATGCAATCGGTATATTTTGGGATTTTTGTCTTCATAACTGAACAGCCATTTGTAATCTGCCTGTACATGCAAAGAGCTGCTGTGTGTTAGGTGACTGGCTGGCCTCGTCAATTTGTGAAGCTACATCTGTTGCTTCAACTTGCCAATTAGCTCAGTGGGGAAGCGCAAAGTTCTTGGCGTTGACAGTGGGTTTGAGTCTTAGCTTGTGAGAAATCTACCCATTCTTTTCGAAAAGGTCCAGTCCCATGTCAGATGTCCTCAAAAGGAGACACAAGACAGTAGTTCTGATGGTGGTGCTGCAAGCCTCGAAATATCAAAACTTTGAAAGTCAATAACCAATAAACTATATGTGCTACAGCTATAATTTATCAGATTCTTTTTTGTCTGAGTTGGATTAAAATCCAGTCTGCCCAGTGTGTTCAAGATATCAGTGTAGGCCTCACAAAGTCATAATAAATTGGGTTCCGCCCCTCTCTCTGTGTGAGCTGGAGTTAGACACCAGCAGGCCCCTGCAACACCAGCGGGTGTGATAACGAATGGATGGATGGGTGGATAGATTATTTACACACATTAACACGTTTTGTGCAGCATAACCCAGAAACAACACTGGAAAAACAGATGCTCGAAGGCAAGTAGCTTCCAAGGAAAGAGGAAGTCCTCGCCCTTCTCCCTCAATGCAGCTGGTAGCATTCATGTGGGCGGCTCAGTCGATGGGGTTATCTCTCAAACTAGGTTTAATGAGGCTGGAGGTAAGTAAAAGGTCTTGCATCTGAGACTCGATGTCAGGCTTCGAAGTCCACTCTGACATGTGTCCCCACGCTCCATGCTTACAAATTGTGGCCTTATCATGATCCCTTGACTGTTGGGGCCAAAACCCACAGGAACCGGATAAGAGTCAAATTGGGTTGTCATTTACTTATACAAACACAGGCATAGTGGTAAAACAATGACAGAGTATTTTTATGATACCCCTCTCCCTACAAGGAGACTATGCTGTGAGGACTTATGATCTATCTGGCCATGAAGGTGAGGTATACATCATAAAGGGTGTGTACCTGCTGAGGACTGTGCATCTGCTTTGCCCCAGGGAACCGACTGAAGCTCCTGAACTCCAGTGAAGTAAGTTTAAACATCGACTGTTGAGTATCAACGATCTGTTCAGCATTTCTGAGATTTTTTTAACTTCTTTTACCAATGCATTACGAGTCTTTTGATTGTAATTGCATGTATAATGTTGCATTGTTGCTGACTGATTGAGGAGCAGCTTGTTCTGGTTGCAGCGATGAAGGGAACCATGACGATCTTTGCTCCCCTGTCTTTGCTCCTCATCTGGGCTCTGCTTGGAGACTGCTGGCTGGTGAGTGGATGCAAAAATTAAAAACACTTCTTTGTCTTTGAAATATGCAGGAGGTGTGTGTCCTTCCTTCATTGTGAAGTGCAGTACTGTATGAATGTTGATTTGTTGAAAGTTTGTTTTCTTTCATTATTAAACTGGATGTAAAAACACAAATTTACTGTTTTTTGAACGTTCTATCATTATAAACCATACATTAACTGTTCACTACTTATGTACTTTGATATAACAAATCATAAGTCATACACTGTGTTTGCAATCAAACATATCAAGCTGTCAATTCAGCTCCAAAAAAAGCTCCATTGATGCATGTAATATATTATGTATGGATTTATATTTTACTCTTTTTGTGACAATTTTAACATGAACAATTTCAGAAATTATAAAATCTCAAAATGTACAGTGACTGCTGCAGCTGTGTCTGTTTAATGACCCACCTCTTTTTTTCTCTTTGTTTCCCTTTTAGTTCTCAAAGAGCAATAAACTGGATATGGCTGAAAAATCAATTGACGACATGTATTTTAACTGCAAAGAAAACTCCCAACTCTCGATGGCAAAACTCGATGGTGAAAAGAGCAAAAGCCCATTCAAAGAAGCCTGGGATAACTCAGAAAAATGTGCTCAAGGCCTTCCACAACCAGAGGAGGATGCAGCTCTAACCGTAGACCACTTGAGAGCCATCTGTGTGTATGCTGCCAAGGATGTGTCCAGTGTTTTCAATGATGCCGTCCGGACAAAAGGGGACACCTTTGGCTCCACATTCCAGTTCCACTATTTACATTTCATGCTGACGTCTGCCATCCAGATCCTGAATAACAACAACCTCTGTCACACCACTTACAAACGGATGAAGGACAGCCTTAGTGGCAAAATTGGTGAAATAATTCGCTTTGGTTACTTTGTCTCCAGCTCCACGAGAACAGATTTGACTATTGATAACAAGACTTGCTTTAAGATTAAGACTTGCCATGGTGCTCCTTTGGGGGAATATTCATCTCAACCACAAGAGAAGGAAGTGCTCATCCCCCCGTATGAGATGTTTAAGATAACTGATGTGATCAAAAGCAAAATTAAAGTTGATGGTCTGACTGACTGTAAACAAGTCTTCATCTTGGAGAGTGCAGGAGTTCATAGCAACCTGAACTGTCAAATTAATAAGAAATAAATGGAATTGTTGAGGAGCAACTCTTCAAACCAAATAAGAAACTATTTGCTAAGATTAAGTGCTTTAAGATTAAAACTTGCTTAGGTGCCTCTGTGGAAGATTATTCAATTTATGGTGAGGAGGAAGTGCTCTTGTCCCCTTATGAGATGTTCAAGATAAGATTCACTTTTTGAAATTGTTGTTGAAATTGTTCAGTCTTCTTTCTCTTGATTCATAAAATGTCCCAAAGCAGTAATGTTGGTTGTGTGCTCTCATTTCAATGTATGCAAAAACCTTCAAGGAACAGTTGTAGCTGAACATTTCTGTTTCAGTCACAGATGCTGGATGACATGACTGCCTCTTCTGAATATCATAAATAAATTAATAATCATTCTGCATAAATAATACATGAAAAACAGTACATCAGTGAGGCTAAATGAATTTTTGAATTCATGCTGGCAGTTATCATGTTTTCATACTTACATAACTTAACATCTATGTCAAGACCACTCCAGTGCGATCTTCATTGTTTTCCTATGGTAAAGTTTCATCTGGCTCCACGCTGAGGACCATTTGTTTTATGTCCAAGCTGGATGAAGCAGTAAAACACGTTTTCAAGAGATCTGTGATCTCCTAGTACCTTATACTCATTGTCAGGCTTCAACATCCACTCTGATGTTTGTCCCCACGCTCCACACTTTCAAATGAGGCCTTATCTTGACCTCTTGACTATTTGGCACACAAATTACACAGGAACTGGATAAGAGTCAAATTGGCAAAAAGTCAAAGTCACTCTTTACCCGAGTGTCCAAGACATACGGCCGGAGGTCAGATGATACGGCCACAAAGTTGATCATTGATCTCTGGCCTAGGGTGTCCTGGTGCCATGTGCACTGATGGACACCCTTATGCTTGAACATGGTGTTCGTTATGGACAAACTGTTACTGGCACAGAAGTCCAGTAACAGAACGGGTTCAAAGTCCACAGGAACTGGATAAGAGTCAAATTGGGTCTTATTTACCTATATAAGGATAGGCATAGTGGTAAAACATCTACCTAGCATTTGATCATACCCACCCTACTACAGTATATGGAGATCATGATCCATCTGGCCACAAAGGTGAGGTATATAAAGGGTGTGTACCTGCAGAGGACTGTGCGTCTGCTCTGACCCGAGGGACCGACTGAAGCTCGTGAACACCAGCGAAGTGAGTTTTCACATCCACTGTTGAGTATCAACCATGTTTATTCAACATTTCAGAAGTTGTTTTCAAGTTTTCAGTTTCCAGTTTTCAGTTTCATTTACCAACGCATTAAGAGTGCTTCATTATAAGCACATATATAATCTGTGACTTGATATATTAATATCTGTTTTCATTTATAGCACTGTGTGACTATGTACAATGTTGGCTGATTCAGGAGCATCTTGTCCTGGTTGCAGGGATGAAGGGAACCATGAAGATCTTTGCTCCTCTGTCTGTTTTACTTGGCTGGCTGCTGCTTGGAGACTGTGCGGTGAGCATGTAAAAACTTTGAAATCTCCTTTGAAATGTGTATTTGATTTGTATAACCTTAGGCTTAGGCCTTTGATGTATTAGCAGTTAATTATTATTCTATCCATTATAAAATACACAAAAACTGTATTTGATATATGTACTTTGAGATACCGTTTCTCAATAAATCATTGCATTAAAATACATTGAGGTGTCAATTCAGCTCCATCAAAGCTGCATTAATGCATGTAATATGTGTTGTTTGACTTTTTTCTCTTTCCATGACATATTTAAAACTAACGTGTCTGCTGAATGTCTTACCTCTTTTGTCTCTGTTTCCCTTTTCAATGTCGAGCAGACCTTTCCACTGGGCATGGCTGAGAATTCGGTCGATGACATGTACCATGGCTGCCATGACGAAGCGATGAAATTTGCAAAGACAAAGTATGAGGCCGAAAAGACAAAATATGAAGAACCATGGATAAAGGCAGAAAAGTATGGTGTAGCGAAACTAAAGCAGATAAGGGCCTTAACCCAAGATCACTTGCAAGCCATCCATGTTTATACTGGCAATGCATTTTACCGGGACTTCAACCAGCAAGTCCGGGAAAAAAAGGGGGATTATGGCTCCACATTTCCATTCCACTATTTGCATTTCATGCTCACGTCTGCCATCCAGATCTTAAACAGCGATGACAGCTGTTACACGACTTACAGAAGAGTCAGTGTCGGGTTTACTGGCAATGTTGGCCAAATAATTCGCTTTGGTACCTTTACCTCCAGCTCTTTTAGAACAGATTTGAAAAAATACGGTCAAGAGACCTGCTTTAAGATTAAGACCTGCTCTGGTGCCCCTGTGGGAGAGTTTTCACAAGATCGAAGCGAGGATGAAGTGCTTATCCCCCCTTATGAGACGTTCAAGATAACTGAGATAATTGATGGCAATATAAACATTGAGGGACTGACTGATTGTAAACGTCTCTTCATCTTGGATCATTTTGGGGGAAAGAGTGAACTGAACTGCAAAACCTTGAAGTCTTGAAATAAATCAGCAAGCATATTGATTACATGATGATTGAGAGTATAATATAATGAAATTCAAATAAATAAACATGACTGTCCCCGTCCTTCTGTGTTTCATCCCTGACCCACTGTTCATCCTCCCTCAAGTATGTGCACCCTCCCTTGCTCTGTCTCTTCATCCTCTTCGTGTCGCATGTTGCAGACAGTCTTCATACAGTAGTGTTTTGAGTGTGCCGTGACATTCCTTTTGTCTTTAATTTGCATTGAATGATGATGGAAAAACAAAATAAGAAAACTGAAAACCTGTCAGAGCCTCTCTCATCAACATCACATGCATGTACACTGGAATTAAAGTTTTTATACATTGTGCAGTCATCCAATGTGAACTGAATCAGGCATGTGGCACCAGGTCATATCTCTGAAGAGATGCAGGAGACGACAGAACTTTGAATTGCTTCAAAATCAGCATTTTTTAGCCTTGGTTTGTTAATACCAAAGTGTGGTGTGATGCACTCCCCATCATTGTTTCATAATTGTTGCATGCTGTCACAGACACACCATTGAAAACAAAAATGGCTTTTAAGTGTGACTTGAAATCCATCATAAAGGCAACAGTCATCTTTGTATTCCCTCCTCAATTCTTCTTTAAACTAGATGACTGAATTCTACAGTCTGTGAGACCACTTGTGATGAACAGACAGTGATAGATACTAGGACTGAAAAGTTGTAAAAGAATCATTGACATTATGAGCAGACATTTGGCATTCTTCAAAGACAATAGTCTTTGTCCACATGCAAAAGCTAGAGTAAATTGCAAAATGTGCTGTGATAATTGTTTATGCCACTATAGAGAAGCATGCATCAGGGTTTGTACTTGAGTAACTACTTGAATAAGCCATAATCCCATTATAACATCATCCCTTAGATATAGGCTTGAAGGAGGCTGCTGCACATTCCAGTAGATGCTAGTCACTGAGGGTGTGATAGCAAATGCTCCACTGTGCTGGTTCAGCAGGTGGTAGTCTTAGTTAGATCTAGCTCTGCAAAGGTTAAAGAAATAAATCAGTGAGGGTAAATGTACTTTTGAACTCCTGCTGACATATATCATGTCTGTGTTGCCACTCGCTCAGTCATAAACCTCAGTCAGAGACTGACATTAAATACAGACATTGCAAGACATACATGTACGCAGTCAATAAAGGTTTTATACACTGTGCAGTCATGCAGCATGAACCAAACCAGGCATGTGTGGCATCAGGTCATTTACACCAGAAATTATAAGGTCAGTGCCATTGTGATTCTTTATTGCTTTTTGTATTTTCTGGAATCTGTGAAATTAATTTCTTGTGGTTGCATTTTTTTGGCAGAGGAATCACATTTATCTTCCTGTCTTTTATTGTTGGTTTTTATCACGGCTTTTGTGCATTGTAGACAACTCTGTAATCGCTTGTGGCAACAAAAAAATGCGTCAAGAAAGTTTTTCTGTTTTGTTTTCTACTCAGGAAACATGGAAAACAACAGTGGAACTAATGTCTTCAAAGTGTGATCTCTGTCCCACCTTCTGCCTTATGTGCTCTGCTATATGCCGTGCTATGTGCTGCACCTGGTGATATCATCTCCTGTCTTCTGGACTGAGGGAGGGTATTCTCAGTGTAGTTTGTCATACAGCATCAAAATCAGTACTGAAAAGTCACTGTTGTGAACAAATGGAGTTTAAATGTGACTCCTTGCACCATTCTTCTTTTAACCAGATGATCAGATTCTTCTTTCTGTGAGACCTGTGACGTTGAAGATGAAACAAAGCAGCCAAGAGGTGAAATGGTGCCATCCAGTGGTGATTAACACACAGTGCCATTCAGGCCTCCTGTCAATTAAAGCATCAATCTTGAAATCTCACATTTTGTTGTATATTTTACACAATGATCCTAGATTCAGTTAAAGTTGTATCTGTTAAAAACAAACAACAAAACAATAGAGGATAAATCCATAGTTCACCCCTGCTTTACTTGTGGAACTGAGAGTCTGGACCTTGATGATTGTGAAATACCAAAAAAATTGCTTTGTGATTGTGAAGTGATTGAGTCTTTCTAATAAAATATAGAAAACCAGAGGGACAGAGTGTACTGGCAATTCTATTGTGAGTTATGTCCTGTTCTGAGTTACTACATCAAATAGCTGAGCCAGGGGTCAGTGGACAGCATTTCTTGGTCACTGAGGAAAATGAACCATGTTCATGTTGTAATATTGTGCTTTGCACTCCCTTTGCCGATGTCTTTGCACGACAGAACTTTGAATTGCTTCAAAATCAGCATTTTCATTTTTTTTGCCTTTTATTGTGAATACCAAAGTGAGGTATGATGCAGCCTCTCTCGGAACCATCACCTTTTTGTAGTGGAGAGGTTTGCGTGCCCTTAAGACCCCTGAGAGCTATGTTGTCGGGAGTCATGAACTCCTGGTAGGGTCACCCAAGGCAAATTGGTCTCAGGCGAGGGGCCAGACTAAGAATGGTTCAAAAGACCCCTATGGAAATCAGACAAGAGAGGAATGAGACCCTGCCCGGAGGAAGCCCGGGGCCCTCCGTCCGGGCCCTCCGTCTGGGCCTGGCGGCCGGGTCTGTCACGGGGCCCGGCCGGGCACAGCCCGAAAGAGCTACGTGCTATTCCCATCCTCTCTGCTGTCCCGTGGACCCACCACTTGCTGGGCGAATGACTGGGGTCGGGTGCAAAGTGTACTGGGTGGCAGTCGTGGGCAGGGCCCCCGACGGACCAATCCCAGGGCAACAAGTCTGGCTCTGGGTACATGGAATGTCACCTCGCTGGGGGGGAAGGAGCCTGAGCTTGTGCGGGAGGTGGAGCGGTACCGGCTAGAGATAGTTGGGCACATAGTATGGGCTCTGGAACCGAACTCCTTGAGAGAGGCTGGACTCTCTACTACTCTGGAGTTGCCCGCGGTGAGAAGCGGCAAGCTGGTGTGGGCTTGCTCAAAGCCCCCCAGCTCAGCCACCATGTGTTGGAGTTTGAGTTGCGTCCCTCCGCCTTCGGGTAGGGGGCCAGTCCTTAAGTGTTGTTTCGGCTTACGGGCCGAACAGCAGTGCAGAAGATCCGGGTTTCTTGGAGTCCCTGGGAGGAGTTCTGGAAAGTGCTCCAACCGGAGACATCGTCCTGCTGGGAGACTTCAATGTTCACGTCGGTAATGACAGTATAACCTGGAGGGGCGTGATCGGGAGGAACGGCCTCCCCGATCTGAACCCGAGCGGCGTTCTGTCACCATCACACCATGTTCAAGCATAAGGGTGTCCATCAGTGCACATGGCACCAGGACACCCTAGGCCAGAGATCAATGATCAACTTTGTAGCCGTATCATCTGACCTCCAGACGTATGTCTTGGACACTCGGGTAAAGAGTGACTTTGACTTTTTGCCAATTTGACTCTTATCCAGTTCCTGTGGAATTTGTGTGCCAAACAGTCAAGAGGTCAAAATAAGGCCTCATTTGAAAGTGTGGAGCATGGGGGCACATGTCAGTGTGGACTTTGAAGCCTGACATTGATTCTCAGGTGCAAGGAGATCATAGATCTGTTGAAAACATGTTTGACTGCTCTCATCCAGCTTGGATGTAAAAAGAAAGGTCCTCAGCTTGGAGCAAGATGAAACTTTATCATAGGACCTTTTGCATCTACTGGAAGGTGTAGTAGACTCCTACAAGCCCTTATCTAAGAGACAATGGATCATGTCAGTGCTTATTCAATGGTAGGATAACAGTCAAATTGGGCAGTCTTCTTCTTCAAACTACTAATCTGCCATGTTATCGGCAACTTCCACAGAAGCCATTCCTCCTGAACATCAGATGATTTGCACCTACTTTACATGTTTGCCACTGAACGGATAGAGAACGCAGCCTGTGACTTTGATGCGAACAGGCAGGTGTTTGAAGAATGCACAAAATAAATGTAAAAACTGTGTGCAATACACTAGACCCATAGGGAATACACCTGGAGCCACAGACATATCCAAGTAGCATTAGACATGCTACAAGCAGCGGTTAGAATGATCCAATCAAGTCAAACAAGTGAAAAATAGTATTTTTTTGTCACTTTGCTACCAATCAAGGGCCAACTCTTAAAGAGGTCTGGTGCACATTAGCCTGCAGGGGTGAATACCTTTGTAATGTTGAGCAAATTTTATACTACAAGGGAGACAGTGAAATATCCCTTTCACCTGTTTCATGATAAAAAGGCCTCTTGATATCATTTATTTCATAAATGCTGTCTGAAGCATACCTGTATTGATTGACTGAACTGGACCAGACAGTGACAGTGTGTTTACATGGTTGTGTGAACATTTGTGGAAAGTGCATGGTGTTTGCATGCCCAAGGATTTGAGTGGGTGGATGGAGGTTTGTCACTAGACTTGGATGAGTGGTACTGTTTAGTGCATTACTAATACAAAGAGGCACTCCACCAGGCTGGACAAGCTGATCCTTGGCATAGGTGTCAAGTAACAAGGTATAAATACTGTTACCTTACTTTACAACTAATTTTGATTATCCATACTTATACCCAAACACAACATTTCAGTGTTCTAGTGCTGTGCACTTTGTAGATGGATTTGTACCCATAGACATCAGTCTATGGGTACAGTCATCATCATCATCAGTGGTTCTGAAAACTTTAAGGGGAGCTATGAGCAACTGTCCCTTCTGGTCTGCCACAGTGTAGTACCATTAAGGAAATACCTTATTGGTCATCTCAGGTCAAACTGAGATTTATGTTGCAGTGTCACTCAAACACACCAAATAGCCTCATCACAAATGCACTTTGAAGTCGTCAAACATCCAACGTGTCGTTTGGAATTATTTGCCGCATCCAAGGTGTTGGACTTGGTCAAGTGGTTAAAATAAGGCCTCATTTGAAAGTGTGGAGCATGGGGGCACATCTCTTGAAAACATGTTTGACTGCTCTCATCCAGCTTGGATGTAGAAAGAAAGGTCCTCAGCTTGGAGCAAGATTAAACTTTATTATAGGACCTTTTGCATCTACCAAAAGGTGCAGTAGACTCCCACAAACCCTTATCTAAGAGACAATAGCATAAGTGCATAAGTGCTTAGTCAATGGTAGGATAGCAGTCAAATTGGGCAGTCTTCTTCAGGGTGGTGTAGACGATTATTACTGGACATTTTGAATTTTACTATTGCTTTTACATGTGGACAATGTCTCTTGTTTTTGACAGATGTCAAATGCATGTACATAATATCAGTTTCAGTTTCTTTTCTGTGAATATGTTGACCAGGAAAGGACACGGTTTCAACATGAAGAGTTACAATTTCCATGATTGCCACGTGAAAGGAAATTTTTTACTGAAATTAAAGGGGGTTTGTGCAGCCTCTCTTTCAACTGGAAATAGGTTCTCAGTAGAGTTGTGTACGTAGGTGAACAGTTAATATTTCCTGAATGGTCCCAGAAATGGGTCATCTATATGGTCAGGATAGGAAATGGGTGGGGGGAATGGGGGAAACTCTCTTCCTGGCTCATTCATCTCACTCCTTTGTTGATTACGCTGTATTTAAGCTGCTCCTACGTGATGGACAACAGCCCCCGATCCCTAAGACAACTCTCTCTCGTTATCCCTTTCATCCATGACATCTTGCATCTTGCATCTTTCAAACCATCTTTCCAACCAGCCCTCCTTTAGCATCTCTTCCAGTCTCACTAAATTTGGCATTCCCTTTGCCTGGCTTCTAAAACAATTTCTAAGAAGTATCTGGTGTCTTCAAGTTCCTATTCCTGTGTTTGTCCTCCATGGGACAAAACTCAATGGGAGATTATTTCTACCTTAATGCAATCAATCAACCCATTGCCAATAGCTTGCTCACAAAACACAGTGTATTGCCAGATGGGAAACCATGAGCAAAACACATCTACACGGGCTCAGTTCACAGAAGGTGCAGCTCTATCTAGGTAAAGATTTGAACCAGTGAATGAATATAGCAGTAATGAATATAAAGTAATGAAATACACAAAGTAGTCTATTTGTTACTCTACTGTACTCTGTACTCTACTTGAGTATAACGGTTGAAATAGTGAGATTGAAGCAGAGCAACCATCTGAAGGAGGAAGCACTGTGAAGGTACATGTTACGGGCCAGACAGCAAGGTGTTTTGTCTTTGTATGTCTCCGACCCCTTGCCTGCGTGTTTCAAATGACCTGCAAAGAAATACTTTGCTCATGTGTGGGCAGGCCATACAGCTGATTGGTGCTCTCCATCTCCTAGTTGGCCAATCATCAGTTGGGTGGTACCTTTAAAGGAGGACGGGACGAGAGGAGGAGATCAGACAGTGAGGCCTTTTGGTTTATGTGGGTGTAACAAACACACACAGGTAAGATTTGTATTGAATGTGGCTAGTTTGCGCATGGAATAATTTCTAACTGTATAGATGATGTTGAAATAATTGATGATATGTTTTTTTTTGGTAATGTTAGAATTTTGCTTTTTTTTCATAAAGGAACATGGTGACTTTCATAGTATAGACAACTTTGATGCTATTGATGTTAGAATTTTCATATGTGATAAAATAACCATAAATAACTGAATGTATCGATGACAAACCTTTCACAGGCAAACGTAGAAGGGTTTCCATAAGCTACAATGTCCACACTGATATTAAACAGCTCTCTGTGATTGACCTCTCTCCCTTTCTCTTGTCCCTCCATTTTTTCATTTTGCTCGTTGCCTTGTTATACCTAATTCACCTTCTGAAACCCTCAGGCAACTGTGGAGAAGGCAAGAGGGTTGAATCAAGATCTTCTTGCCACTGGTAAATACAACTAGTTGGACTAGTTGGAAAGTTTGGAAGAAGGGCCTAAAGATCTCTGTCGACATTTTCTCCCTTCTCACCATCTTTCATTATGGCTGCCAGAGAGACACTCCTGCTCTTGGTGCTGGTCCTCTCCCTGTTATGCGTCATTTACAGTTTCAGTCCACTCAATGAGAAGGGATCCATCACTCACCGTGAGATCACACAAAGGGCAGTCCTCCGAAAGACAGCTGAGGTCTGCCGAGACATTGCCACCTCTCAGGGACATGGATTCACCTTGACTGTGAGCAGGAAAGTCAAAAATATCACTAGTTAATATCAAGAATTTGCTTTCTTTTTTCAATTTCTTTTTTCTTCTTCAATTTTTTTTTTTTAATTAGACCTGTAGAGTATAACTTTTGGCCATTGTCATGGTAAATCAGAATTTGACTAATATTTTGTTATATCTATAAAATTAATGCTGGCTGAATGTTACAAAAAAACACAATCTCACGTCCTATTTTTCCTTTTTTTATTCAACTGTATGCCGTAAGCCTGCTCTTTCCTTTTGTTCTGACATACCTCTCTTTTTCGGATCGATTGCATGTTAAAACGTAAGGATGTGTAAAACGTGAGGGATGGACATAATTCTTAAATCTATGTATACAGAACTTTTTAAAAAGTTTTTCTTTTAAAAAATGTGATAAAAAGTGTTATCAAAGATTTCTAAAAACGATCATGTAAAATAAAGAAATTTGCAACAATGGGCAATATCCATCATATCATTATATTATAAACAATGTTTGAGGTGTTCATACACCATTTCTTTACTTTCAGATTGGCGATGGCCTGACTGTTAATGATGTACAAAAAGCCTGTTCCTCTGTATGCACCTCCGCCTCCTTCTCGGCCATAAAGTTTCAGGCTGCCATCACGACCATTTACACTAGCAATGCAGCAGTGGACTTGGCGAATATGAAGAGTGAGAGGCACCATTTTGATAGCGAGACCTTCAAGGAAGGACGCCAAATCATCACCACAGGTGCTCAAGCCATCAGTGAAATATGTATTACTATTTTTTTTCTTTTTTTCGATTTTGCATCAGAATTCAAGTTCCAGTTCAGTGACAAAGTGTTTATTGGGAATGAAAAATGTGGCTCAGTCGTCACAGTGTGGATGCGATGAAAACCTGGTGCTTTTCAGGACCAAAACACTCTTCAGTCGTGTTTGAGTTCAGGTTTCTGCTCTTATTTTTATTTTGCTTTGTTTCAGGTGTCTCTGCTGTGAAGGAAAGTGCAAAGAAGCAGAAACTTCAGGCTGGGAGGCAGACTCTGGGAGAAATCCTTCACACCCTGCAGGTGGGAGGAGGTGCAGTTTATGCAGGGGCGGTGCTGGCATCATGTAAAACAGCAAGCACTGGTAATATGGTTACTTTTCTCTTTGTCAAGGACTTCTACAGCCATAGTAACTGGGTGGAGCTGGGGAAAAATGCTCCTTACAGCACTCTTATAAAACCAGACCAACCTCTTGAAAACCTGGCAGGTAAGTTGATCATATCTGCCATATCACAGTGTAGGACAATGTACGACCATCTGATGTGTTCAGTAACGTTGGCACCACTCTAGTGTGACTCAATGCTTTTAGAGCAGAGCCTTAAGTAAACAGTGAACAAAGGCATGCAGGGAAACCAAAAGTATTCTGATAGTGTTCTTCAATAAACAGGCCTATTTTTTTTGCCTTCATACTGCCTACCTGACAATATCTTTGTTGAATGTATTTGTAAAATATTTCTTAATTTCTGATGAATGATGACAATTTGTTCAGAAATTGGAAAAGTGTTTCCAAATTTTTTTTTTCTTATTGCTTAATTTACTGTCCTGTAGGTCCAAACACTGCAACCTGTAGAAGCTGCAAAGATGTGAATTGTGACAATAACCTTCTGCCTGAAGTGCTGCAGCAAGGACTTCTCACCTCAGGCTACTTCGCCCTTGTCTCCTCAACAAAACCTCCAGGTAACATTGAGGAAACATCACAGTTTTTCTTGTGCTCCACCCTTGGTATTTTTAACGTCATGGCAAACATTTTGTCTCTGGTTGAAGGGAAATGTAGTCACGGTGGATTCTTTGACCGGACAAGCAAACGGGACCCGGTTGGTGGCATCAACAAGGACACCGCTGACTCTAGTCATGGACCACTTCACCAAAAAGCTGCTGATCTAGCTGTGCTTGCATCCATGGAGCTACTGGAGGATGTCAGAGCAGCTGTGGGAGACAAGAACTTCCTGGAGTAAGGATCACCTTCGACTGAACCAAATTGCGAACATACTGATATGATAAATGTGTTTGGTTTCTCTCACATGTCCACAGGTTGATGGGCCTCTCCCCGTTCTCTGAGATGTGTATTGTAGGCAGTCATGACATCATAGCCGATGCAAAGGGAGTTTCCCTCAGTAAGAGGGGAACCCTGCAGGAGCCCTCTACCTACACACTTGTCCCCTTCAATGACCAAGGTGGGGAACTTTGTTGTTTGAAAAATGGAGACTCAATAATTGAGTAGAAACTATATGCATACAGTTCTCTGGACAACTAACACTACTTTGCCGCAGTGGTCAAAGTAAGATTAATGATCAAATGAATGCTAGTAATAGTCATCCATACTATATCCAGAATTTGGACCCTTGATTGTGACGAACAATGCAGATGACCTCAAGAAGCACATCAACAGCCTGGCTGCATCTGAAGGAGGAGACAATCCAGAAATGGCCTTGTCTGGACTGCAGGTGACGGAAAAGAACTTTATGAATGTATTGTAAAACACTGAAGCTTTATCTTTATGTCTTTTATAGAGATTTTATACAATGGATTTTATACAATGGCTACAGTAGATGTCTGAATCAGTGTATATATATTTTTTTTTCGCCCTGTATGAAACTGACAGCTGGCCCTGACTGCTGCTCCGGACTCGTCTAACATCTTTGTCTTCACTGATGCTCCAGCTAAAGACAGTCCTCTGAAAAGCACCATCACAGCCCTGATAGAAAGCCGCAAGTCTGTGGTAAGAGTTTGCTGGATCATTTATTGTCATACGGTCACTATTACATGAAACGATCTTTAATAAAGCTGTTCTTTTTCTATCATCACACGCTTTAGGTCAATTTTGTATTGATGGATGTTGGGAGCAGTCGTAGACGAAGCAGCCCACGGGCGTTGAGCCAGACAGATGCTCAGCTGTACAAAGACCTGGCCCGAGCATCAGGAGGTCAGGCCATTGAGATCTCCAAGTCAGACCTCTCTCAGGCTACCAAAATCATAGAGGATTCATCAGCAAGTGCTGTGGTGAGTTTCAAGAAAGTCACAGGAGTCTGAAGATGGTGCCATGCAGGATTTGTGTAAAAGTAAACTTTGTGTTTCCTCTGCTTTCAGGTGACAGTTTTTCAGGTTGTAAAGAATCCTGGACGGCCGGATAATTTCCCATTTACTGTCGATGGTTCTCTAAGCAACGTGACTGTTTACATCACAGGAGTCTCCGCTCTCACCTTCAGACTCGTTAGTGCCACAGGTTTGTTTTGTTGTTGCTGCTGCCTCTCAAATGGTAACGGCAGTGTGTGGGATGTAGGAGAATCTACTGGAGGTGTAAATCACTATTATGAAACAAATTTATGTCCACTCAATGAAAAATGATTCAATGATTATTATTCATTCTTCACAACAAAATCTTAGATCTTTGTCTAAATCTCTCAGCCTTCTGCAGTGATAGACCACTAGATGCCTCTACATCTCACTCTCTGTAGTGTGTAGAACCTTGGGCCTCCTCTTACCTCCATCATCTGCTAGGACAACCATTCAGACTACATTACACTTTGACCAGGTGCCTGTTTGTCTTCCAGGCCAGTCTCAGACTTCCAGTCAGACCAGTGGTCCTCTGGCATCTATCACCACAGCAGGAAACCTCCGTCGGTTGAGGCTCAACACTGATAATCAAAAACGATCATGGGCAATTCAGGTTGACTCGACTAGCCAATACTCTGTTAAAGTCACAGGTCTGTGATATGATAATTCACCCACAGCCAGACCATTTATTCTGAACATTTTCATCTATAGATGATTTCCACTGAAATAATGGAGGCAGTGATAAATGTGTTGGTGTGTGTGTCTGTGTGTGTGTTGATGTGTGTGTGTGATTTCATCAGGTCAGAGTTCAGTGAATTTTATTTTTCACGTTGTGGAAGTTCATGAAGGAGCCCATGGAGACTTCAGTCTAAAGGAGGGACGTCCACTTTCTGGTGAGACCACTTTTTTTTGGGAGGAGGCGGTACTCTTGTGGTACTGCAAAGCTATTATATGTTGGGACTTTATGTCAACTAAACATGGTAAACCTAGATTATTAGCTTATTATTATTTAAGAATTTCGGGGCACCACCCTGCGAACAGGGACCAATAATCTGGTTCGTCAATTTGCCTAGTAAATCAGTCTAAATCTTGGAGGCGATGAGATCCGAGCACTGGCAAGATGTAGCGATAATCATTTGCATCAATAACGACAGGATTCAGTTAGTATAAATAATGACACTTTAATTACAAAACTGAATTAAGCTACATACATTTGTACCTAACTACAAACTAACTAACATAAAATCCCTGAGATGCAGGCTAACATACATACAGATAACATAAAACAGGTAACAAACAATTGTGTGTGTGTATTAGTGCTGGGCGGTTCAGGACTCATCCGGGTTGATCACCCGGATCCTTTAAATGACTCATGAATCATGAATCCGAGGTCTCCATTGAACCGGATCCGCCGGGTCCTAACTGACCGTAATGAGTGGATCCACTGGTTAAACACACCCGGGTCTGTAACAGATCCCGGTGCATTAATACGGATCCGGCGAGACCTGAGTCCGAAACCGCTAACCAACACTAACCCGGATCCGTGCGGATCCGTCGAATCCTGAGTCCTGATCCACTAACCGACACTAACCTGGATCCGTGCGGATCCGGCGAATCCTGAGTCCTGATCCGCTAACCGACACTAACCTGGATCCGTGCGGATCCGGCGAATCCTGAGTCCCTAACCGTAACCGACAATAATGAGTGGATCCACCGGTCAAACACACCCGGATCTGTAAGGAGAGGGGATCCAGAGTCACACCAGGCGTAGCGCATGCACGCACATGAGTTCAATAAATTCGTTTTATATGTGCCTATCTATGAAAGATTTTATTTTATCCACGGAAGACATCATGTGATGTTAATGTTTTTGTCTGTGCTCGAAACGCAGGGAAAGTAGCCTACTGCATGATTTGGAAGCAATTTTCAGACAATGTAGTGTTAGGGCAATGCACAGATAATTACATTTGGTGGTGATCCGGGAACATTGTGCGTCGGGTGTCGCAGCGTTGTCCGCGGGGGTCCTGGTTCGACGTGCCCGGCTGGGCTACTGGAGAGGATGCGGGGGCTGGGTTTCCCCTGGGGATGGCGGGGACCTGGGTCAGTCTCTCCCGTTCAGGACCGGGTGTCCTGGGTAGCGGCTTCGGGCGAAGCGGTTGCTATGTAGGTGAGGTCTGTGGTAGACCTCCAGCAGCGAAGCTGCGGCACGGAAACTTTTGCTCTTCTCAAGGGAATCACTCTTTCTTTTGTTTTTGGGCTCGGAGCCCGTGGTGCTTTCGTCCTGAAGAGGACGCGATAGTCACCACAACGGAGCGCTGAAACAGCGGCTGTAGAGCGGGATCTGGAGTAGCGGCGGCGGCTGGAGTCTCCACGAAATCCTCGGCTCGAAGTGTCGTTGAAGAAAGGTGGGCGAGAAAGAGAAGCTGAGGGGTCCGATTCGCATCCTTTTATCCCCCGGGGTCCCCATGCCTGCGGGTGTGGAGCCCCTGCTCTGAGTCCCGAGGGACAAATCAGCTGGCTGCTTTTGGCAGGGAGCCAGCGGTCAGCTGCGCGCGCACATCTCCGGGGAGGAGTGCTGGGTTCCGGTGTCAACTTACAGGTCCCTGCCCCGCAGAGTCGTCTGGGCAGCGCGTGTGCGCCTTTGTTCTGCGGGGTGGGGGTCGACACAGGACACGAGGCTTCTCCTTTGTCCAGGGCAGAGGTCTTTGTGCCTCTGTGTTTTGTTTGTTTCTTTAATTTGCTCATCTGCAGCCTGTGTGGTCTTGCAGCAGTCCCAACATATATTCTAATGACATTTCATGCATTTTTGTTCTAATTTTAAAAAAGAAGCACATTTTGTAATAACCAACAACTACCTGGTATGGGTCCTAATCATTTTGCCAAGCCTCTTGACCCTCTCAATGTTACCTTTCTCTTTTGTGATAACATTCAGGTGGTAACATCAGCCTGCTGCTCTCTGTGACAGGAGGTGACACAGTTAAGATCACAGACGTGACTCTGTTTGATGGTTCAGGCCCAACACAGGTCCATGGATCGCTGCAGGTACAGTACGTAACACATGCAGAAGAAGTTTCTGGAAGTTTCTGGACAATTTCTGGGCAAGACATAATGTATTATGCACACACTTGTTTGTGTGCGGGGTGTGTGTGCCACAGAGAAATTTCACATCAGTTGACATGCAAGACTTTTAAAACAAGAGACAATCATGACATGTTGCACTTTTCAGCAATAGTTATAGTTGCGTATATTTATTATTTTTATATACATTTTATGCTATACTTGTGCTTATAGTGAAGCTGCTGCTGTTGTACATTTCTCTATCTACTTAAGCTTTTCTAACTCTGTCTGATGTTCCCTAACAATCCATGTTGTCCCGTCTACAGTCACTGGGAAGTGGCAACTTTCTGGGGACATTCCAGAAAGTCCCTGCAGGCGAATACGTGGTTCGCTTGAGCGGCAGCTTGTCCTCAAGCAGCTTCCAGAGACAGGCCCCCACCCAAATCAAAACATCAAATCACTTAATCACTGTAAGTCCGCCAACGTTTGGCTTTCTGCCTCAGTCAAGTAGAGACAGTGTGACTCTCTGTCACAGTTTGTGAAAGAAATAGTTCTGACAGATTCTCATATTGGTTATTGCTCTTGTGCATTGAGGACCTGTGAAGTTTGCATTGACACACTCAAGAATAGTATACATAGATGTTACTTCATTATGTTATTCATTATGTTAATATTACGTTTACAGGTTCAATGTTTTCCTTCATGCTGACAAGAATTTCAATATTTGGTCATTAACGAATGTCAATTAAATCTATTGAATTAATGGATTTATCTGGGCAAAGGTTGGTTGGTCAACTGCATTTGTCTTGGTCTGCCATTGATTCCCTGTCCCGCTTCACAGATCTAGTGATACAATAATCAAAATACAATTTCACCAGGTATACAATGTCAACATCTTGCTCTCCTTAGCTCCCCCTGGCTGCTGTAGCACCTCAAATTCTCCCCATTGTGGGATTAAGAGAACACTCTCTTTCCTTTTCAGTGTTCCCCTCATTTTCCCTGTCTTAAGTGATATTTGAATAAATGATGAAGTGAAACGAAATAGTATTCACTTGTTTATCGTGGTTAATGTGTTCTGGGACCCCTGCCAAAGGTGAAAATCTGCAAAGTAGAGACATGCTATTTATTTGACTATTCACGTATATTTATGCATATTTTTGTGGACATATTTGCCTTGTTTTGCAGAATAAAATATACAAAATGAATTGATTACAACTACCCCTCACTGCCCCTCACCTCTTCAGGCCCAGGTCAACAGCAGCAGCATAGAGCCCGGTACCACGGTCACCCTCCCCGTCACGGTCGTTCCCATCGCCGACGGAGTCATGGACCGTTCTGCCGAGCCGTCCTACGCTCTCAGGGCCTTCAGCCACCCCCCCTACACCGTCACCTCTCTCAGGACCTCCACCGGTCCGTCGTGGGTCGGCACCGTGTCCCTGGCAGTGCCGACCAATGCCGAGTCGGGGACGGAAGTGACCCTGACCATCGAGGCGAAGGACTCCAAAGACGTCGCCTACGCTGTGCTCAGGTTCTCCGTGGTGGCCGAGGTGAGAGGTTCAAGCCACGTGATGAAACCCCTTATTTAGAAAGTAAAGTAAAGAAGCTGATAAGCTAAGAAAACGTAGAAATGGACAAATAGCTGCTGATTCTTTTGTTAATCGGTTATGAGTCGATTCTCATCGCACCTTCAAATCTTTAACCAGTTAACTGATGTGAAAAGGCCATCCTGAGCTGAACAAACGACTGACCCTTCCATCTTTATCATTTGCACGATCTCCTCATTCTTTTCTCAATTTATCTGTTTCCAGGTGACGGATGTAACACGCCCAGGGTGCCAGGTGGTCAATTCATCGACCGACTGTTCTTCATCATCCTCTCCGTGTGCTTCCTCCATGTGGACGGTCACTGCCAACTTCACTGATGGCATCAACGGAACTGGCATCGAGAGGGTCACCATCCGTCAAGGGAACGGGACCCTCACCAGTAACACAGTGGCAGGAGAAGGGGGCGAGAACGTGACAGTGGTCACCTACAGCTCCTCCTGCTGTTCAGAGAGTGCAGAGCTCATCGCTGTGGATGGAGTAGGAAATGTAGGGACCTGCACTTTGAGAGGCTTTCCCCCTGAAATGACAAGTCCGTCTAGCACAACATCCACTGGAGGCAGGGCCGGCTCCTCGCATAGGAAATTTAGGCGGTCACCTTGAGTGCCCACTGCTGGAGGGTCGCCACCACAGTCACCCTTGTCCCAGAGGAAGAAGTAAATTAATATATATAAATATATATAAATGAAGAAATAATTTCTGATGCCCATTGGTACCGACCCCCCTTGTGGATTGTGTCCGGAAAATAACAACTATTAACAAATATATAAACAATGATTGAATTAAACTGTTGTGATTGTTCATTTGGCTGTCAATTAATTGCGTATGTGCGTGTGTGTGTGTGTGTGAGTGTGTGTTTTTTTTAAAGAAAATGAGTTTAGGGTCATTAGTAATGGCGTCTCTGAACTCTTTCACGTACTGTAAGAGCTAGAATCTGGATTGCTGATCATCATGGCAGATAGTTTGCCAATGAACAGCATTAGGAAGAGATGCTGTGTTTGTCTTATGTTACGATACTAACAGGATACTAAGCATGAAAAATGGAAAAATGTTTCAAGTTGTTCAAGTTGTCCTCTGGAAGTATCCGCCAGTTGAGTTGAGAGTTGAAAAATATGCAGGCCTTCGAGTCTATCTACAAGAAGTATTCGCACATCAGAAAAATGTAAAAACAAAGTACAATTTGAAACTTTCCTAGGGCTAAGGATTCGGTTCAATAGCAACATCTGTTTGGAACGCTACCTTGCTGTTGTACACCCTGTGTTGAACCTCAGGTTTAGATCAGGATGAGTTTTTCTTGTATTTCTTGGCTGCAAATTGCAAAGACTGGTAGGCTCCACATTATTTTCTGCCATGAACGTTTGATGTCATTGTCCTTTAGAGTAGCATCTGTTCTGTCTCTAGCATCAATGATTTCTGCTGCATACTACTCAAGACTCTGAAAAGCCCATACAAGGGCAAGGGGTATTTTGAGGGTATTTTCTCATATGCATTCAATAAATACGGTATGTCAAGTAATCAAGATCAGTAATGGAAAGTCACAGGCACACCACTGTGAACAGAAATGGACCTGTGACATTGAAGAAGAAACAAAGCAGCCAAGAGGTCAAACGGTGCCATCCAGTGGTGACTAACACCAGGAATCCTCTCAATGAAAGCTGGCCCAGCGTCACACTTGATCTTGAACCAAAGGTTACGGTGAAACTTTTACAGAGCTGATCCTAGGCTAAAGTTGTATCTGTGTAAAAACCCACCAAACTCAATTAGCTAATTGTGTCATGCCTTATTTGCCTTTATTTACCGCCTGGGTTAGGGTTAGGGTTAGGTCAGGTGGTTCGGATTTAGGGTAGTATCCCATCTTTTCTTTTTCTTTTTGTTGTAGAAAGGTTAGGGATCCTTAGTCTGGTTTTGTTTGTTGTGTTGGGCATTTATTTTCTCATCTCTAAATAAAAAGCCACTCAAAAAAAACTGAGTTTTGGAATGGGCCACCTTCTTGGGGATGAGAGGAGCGAGGGGAGCTTTAAAATCATGTTACCTACCACATCTCCTACACTGGGGACGTAATACCAGAATTAAGGAAACAAGAGAGAAAGAGATCACTGACAATGCTGTTCAAAATTCAGCAAACATTTTCCTCACAAAATCATTGGAATGGTCACAACTCTTCTCTTCATGTTGTAACTTACCATTGGTGTAACCACCATTTGACATTGCGATATTTGCAGTGCTGAAAGGACTGAAAAGTAGGAGTACAGCATCACTGATATCGTGAGCACACAATTGACATTCTTCAAAGAAACGAGTCTTTGTCCACATGCAAAAGCTAGAGCAAAATGTAAAATTTGAATTTGACTGCTATCCTAGCACTGTATAAGCACATGAATCCATCACCCAGATAAAGGTCTGTTGAAGCCTACAAGCATTTGTGATACATGTATCCAGCAACAAAAGCCCTGCAGTGAAGAATGACTCATCCGTACTTATTTTTAAGTTTTCCTATGTCCAAGTTGGATGAGAGCAGTCAAACACGTTTTCAAGAGATATCTTTGCAAAAAGATCTCCTTGCGCCTGAGACTCAATGTCAGGCTTCAACATCTCCCCACGCTCCACACTTTCAAATGAGGCCTTATCTTGACCTCTTGACTGTTGAGCCCAAAATCCACAGGAACTGGATAAGAGTCAAATCGGGTTCTTATTTACCTACACAAGCACAAGCATAGTGGTACGACATTGACGTAGTATTCTATGTTACCCATAGCATTACATGGAGATTGTGCACTGAGGATTTATGATCTGTCTGGCCACAAAGGCGAGGTATATATAGGGTCTGTACCTGCAGAGGACTGTGTGTCTGCTCTGACCTGGGGGACCGATCGAAGCTCCTGAACACCAGTGAAGTAAGTTTTTACATCAACTTTTGAGTGTCAACCATGTTTGTTCAACATTTATGAAGTTGTTTTAGTTTAGTTTACCAACGCATTAAGAACATTTTATTGTTCTTTATTGCATTTCTAATATATGATATGCTGTTGACTTATTTAGGACCTGCTTTCTTCTTGTTGTAGTGATGAAGGGAACCATGATGATCTTTGCTCCTCTGTCTTTGTTACTCAGCTGGGTGATGCTTGGAGACTGTGCACCAGTGAGTGAATGTGAAAATGTAGAAATCATAGATTGAATGTCTTTGAAATGTGCAGTTGGTGCGCGTCATCTCAGTCCTTCACTGTAAAAGGAAATATGTAAACTTTATTTATGAAGTCCAATTTACTACATTTTATTGATTATTCTATCCAGTGTAAACCATTTGATTTTTGATATTCTACATCATGCAGTCATAAATCTGTTTGCAACAAAACAGACTGAGGTGTCATATCGGCTCTTTGAAACCTGCAATGACCCATACATTATTTGTTGCATGACTTTATCTTTTTTTCGTTTTGAGACTTTTAGTGTGAAAAGCTTTAAACATAAAATGTCAAAACGAACAGCAACTGTTAGAACTGTGACTGTTTAATGAGTCAGCCCTTTTCCCTTTCTTTCCATTTAAGCCTCCCCTTAAAGAAGAGTTGGACATGGCTGAAGAGTCAGTTGATGACATGTACGATGGCTGCCATGATCAAGCAAAGACAGTGATCGAGCAGAAATATTTTGAGGAGGAAAAAAACCAACAACTATTTGGAAATGCCTGGAGAGATGCAGCAGATTATCTTTTAAGACGAAAAGAGCTGATAGAGGAGTCCAAAAATAAAAAAGGACAGACAGAAAAGTCGAACCAAGATGACGGTCTAACCAATGATCACTTGCAAGCCATATGTGTTTACACTGGATCAGGAATAAATGACAAATTCAATGATGCAGTCCAGAGAGGGAAAAACATATATGGATCCACATTCCCGTTCCACTATTTGTATTTCATGCTGACGTCAGCCATCCAGATCCTAAAGAGAAATCAGGACTGTCACACAAGTTACAGAAGAGTCAGGTTCAGCTTTACTGGCAAAGTCAATGAGATAATCCGCTTCAATTACTTTGCTTCCAGCTCTTTAGAACCAGTTTTGGATCAATTTGGTCATAAGACCTGCTTTAAGATTAGGACTTGCTCAGGTGCCTATTTGAAAGATTATTCATGCGTAGCAGGTGAGGAAGAAGTGCTCATCCCCCCTTATGAGACGTTCAGGATAACTAAGATAATCAATGGCAAAAATAATCTTCAGTATCTGACTGATTGTGAACGTGTCATCATGTTGGAGAATGTAGGAGTTCATAGCAACCTGAACTGTAAAATTACAAAGAAATGATACTTCTTGGAAACATGTTGTAAAACTATTCAACCCCATCCTTCTCGTGGGTCATTAAACTTCCTGATGCAGTAATGTTGGTTGTGTGCTCTCATTGTTGTGTCACAGGTGGTTGATGACGTTGTCTCCCTCTATAGAACTCTCAATAAATCATATACAAATAGATACATTGTTGAGGGTCAATGAATATTTGATATATGGTGAAATATATCAGTAAAGAATATACAGTTACTATGTTATCATTGATAGTTTGTCATTTTATTTGTTTAGAATTTATGTTATTTCCTATCTAGAAGTCTTTATGTACAGTGGTCCCTTGTTTATTACGGGGTTGTGTTCTAAAAACAACCCATAATAGACAAGGTAGTCATCTTTATTTTTTACAATTATAAGATATGTTTTACTGCTGTTAAAGTCCTCACCAGGCTATAAAAAAGCTCTCTTCTCTCCCGTCCTGCCTCTCACTGGCTACAGATGTACTGAGTGACAGGAATCGCTCCTAGGTTAGCACTAATGAATGCATATGTTTATGTTTCATAATATGCTTTTTGTTACGACATAAACATATGTTGCTGCCCTGCAAGACCTCAAAAATGTCTGTGGGTCGAGGTTAAAAGTCACCACTTGAGGAGCAGCAGCTGCCCAGAGTTTTCATACCTACATAACATACTGTCTATGTCAAGACCAGTCCAGTGGTGTCTTTATTGTTGTCCTGATGATAAAGTTTCATCTTGCTCCAAGCTGAGGACCTTTCTTTTTACATCCAAGCTGAATGAAAGCAGTCAAACATGTTTTCAAGAGATACAGTATGCGATCCCCTTGCACCTGAGACTCAATGTCAGGCTTCAACGTCCACTCTGATCTTTGTCACCACGCTCCACACTTTCAAATGAGGCCTTATCTTGGCCTCTTGACTGTTTGGCCTAAATCCACAGGAACAGGATAAGAGTCAAATTGGGTTCTCATTTACCTGCACAAGTGCAAGCATAGTGGTAAAACATTGATGTAGCATTCAGTGTTACCCATAACATTACATGGAGACTGTGCTGTGAGGATTTATGATCTGTCTGTCCACAAAGGCGAGGTATATAAAGGGTCTGTACCTGCTGAGGACTGTGCATCTGCTCTGACCTGGGGGACTGACTGAAGCTCCTGAACACCACTGAAGTGAGTTTTCACATCAACTTTTGAGTGTCAGCCATGTTTGTTCAGCATTTATGAAGTTGTTTTAGTTTCATTTACCAACGCATTAAGAGTATTTTATTGTTATAATACATGGTTTCACAAATTACTATATGTTTTTATTGAATTGAGTGCCAAAATGCATTGTTGTTGCTTGGTTCCCTCACAGCTTTCTTCTTGTTGTAGTGATGAAGGGAACCATGATGATCTTTGCTCCTCTGTCTTTGTTACTCAGCTGGGTGATGCTTGGAGACTGTGCGCCGGTGAGTGGATGTGAAAATCTAGAAAACATAGATTGCATTTTGGTGCATTTCATTTCATTCCTTCATTGTAAAAGTTAGTATGACTGATCTATAAACTTCACATATAACTGCAATTTACTACATTTTATTGATCCAATGTAAACCATGTACTCTATGTATGTACTTGGATATTCTACATCATGCAGTCATACATCACATAGTCTCTGTTTGCAATAAAACAGATTAAGGTTTCAGATTGGCTCTTTAAAACCTGCATTGATGCATGTAATATTTGTTGCATGACTTAAACTTTTTCTCTTTTGGAGACTTTTAGCATGAACAGTTTCAAACATAAAATGTCAAAACTAACAGCAACTGTCGCAACTGTGTCTGTTTAATGACCCAGCCCCTTTTTCCTTTTTTTGCCTTTTAACCTCCCCTTAAAGAAGAATTGGACATGGCTGAAGAGTCAGTTGATGACATGTACAATGGCTGCCATGACCAAGCTATGATAGAGATTCACGTAAAAATACTTTGAGGGTGAAAATGAGAAGGAAACATTTGGAAAAGCCTGGAAACTTGCAAAAACATATCTTTCAGATACTCCACAATCTAAAGAGAACACTAAACAGGAAATAAAACAGGCAGAAAAGGCCTCATCCTCTTCGGATGCCCTTACTAATGATCACTTGCAAGCCGTATGTGTTTATACTGGAACTGGGATAAACAATATATTCAATGATGCAGTCCAGAGAGGGAAAAACATATATGGATCCACATTCCCATTCCACTATTTATACTTCATGCTGACGTCAGCCATCCAGATCCTAAATACTAAGCAGGGATGTCACACCACTTACAGGAGAGTCAGTGAAAGTTTTAATGGGAAAGAAAATGATACAATTTGGTTTAATTACTTTGCTTCCAGCTCTTTAAAACCAGATTTGCATGACTTTGGTCATAAGACCTGCTTTAAGATTAAGACTTGCGCAGGTGCCTATTTGAAAGATTATTCATGTGTAGCAGGTGAGGAAGAAGTGCTCATCCCCCCTTATGAGATGTTCAGGATAACTAAGATAATCAATGGCAAAAATAATCTTCAGCATCTGACTGATTGTGAACGTGTCATCATGTTGGAGAATGTAGGAGTTCATAGCAACCTGAACTGTAAAATTACAAATACATGATATTTCTTGGAAACATGTTGTAAAACTATTCAACCCCATCTTTTTCCTGGGTCATTAAACTTCCTGATGCAGTTATGTTGGTTGTGTGCTCTCATTGTTGTGTCACAGGTGGTTGATGACGTTGGCTCCCTCTATAGAACTCCCAATAAATCATATACGAATAGATACATTGTTGAGGGTCAATGAATATTTGATATGTGGTGAAATATATCAATATAGAATATACAGTTACTATGTTATCATTGATAGTTTCTCATTTTATTTGTTTAGAATTTATGTTATTTCCTATCTAGAAGTCTTTATATACAGTGGTCCTTGTTTATTGTGGTTACATCCCGAAAACAACCCGCAGTAGGCACGGTAGTCATCTTTATTTTTTTACAATTACTATATATGTTTTAAGGCTGTAAAGGCCCTCGCCAGGCTTTTTATACACTTTTCTCAGACATGTATTAACATTTTCTCACATTTCTCTCTTGTTTAGTCACTCAAAGTTCAAGCCTTTGATTAAAAAGAAAAACATTTCTGCAAATTTGGCGAGCTGGACACAGGCAAGTGTTTACTGTGCAGAAGATATGGCAGAAGAGTCACTGACATAGCCTTGGCAGCCGGGATTCAGTTCAATAGCAACATCTCTTTGGAACGCTGCCTTGCTGTTGTACACCCTGCGTTGAACCTCAGGTTTAGATCAGGATGAGCTTTTCTTGTATTTCTTGGCTGCAAATTGCAAAGACTGGTAGGCTCCACATTATTTTCTGCCATGAACGTTTGATGTCATTGTCCTTTAGAGTAGCATCTGTTCTGTCTTTAGCATCAATGATTTCTGCTGCATACTACTCAAGACTTTTAAACAGCCCATACAAGGGCAAGGGGTATTTTGAGGGTATTTTCTCATATGTATTCAATTAATACAGTATATCAGATATGCATAATTAACTCAAGATCAGTAATGGAAAGTCACAGGCACACCACTGTGAACAGAAATGGACCTGTGACGTTGAAGAAGAAACAAAGCAGCCAAGAGGTCAAACAGTGCCATCCAGTGGTGACTAACACCAGGAATCCTCTCAATGAAAGCTGGCTCAGTGTCACACTTGATCTTGATCCAAAGGTTACGGTGAAACTTTTACAGAGCTGATCATTGGCTTATTGAAGTTGTATCTGTGTAAAAACCCACCAAACTCGAATCCCTAATTGTGTTATGCTTTATTTGCCTTTATTTATCACCCGGCACCAGCCTTCTATCTCTTATCTCTCTCCTATCTCTCTCCCTTGCTCATCCCCAAAAATGGTTTCATGTGTGTGTGTGTTTGGCTCTGTGAAGCTTTGCTTTAAGTTTGAAGTAACTGTGTTTAGGAGTGAGAGGCCCTTTTCTTTAAACCATTGTTCTCCTGTTTATGGTTAGGATTAGGGTAGCATCTCGTCCTTTTTTTTCTTTTTGTTGTAGAAAGATTAGGGATCCTTAGTCTGGTTTTGTTTGTTGTGTTGGGCCACCCTCTCTGGGGATGAGAGGAGCGAGGGGAGCTTTAAAATCATGTTACCTACCACATCTACACTGGGGACGTACGGTAACACCAAAATTAAGGAAATAAGAGAGAAAGAGTGCACTGACAATGCTATTCCAAATTCAGTTTACATTTTCCTCACATTTTCCTCATCACTGATATCATGAGCACACATTCGATATTCTTCAAAGAAAAGTCTTTGTCCACATGCAAAAGCTAGAGTAAAATGTAAAATGTGCTGTGGTAATCTGAACCTGAATGCTATCATACCACTGAATGAGGACATTATGCCATCACCCCTTGGATAAAGGTTTGTAGGAGCCTACAAGCTTTTTGTGATACAGGTATCCAGCAACACAAGCCCATACTTAATTTTATATTCAGTGAATATATAGTTAATACAATGCTATTTTTTCTGGTTTCTGTGGTTGCTATGGTGGTTCTTGTGGATGCTGCTATCACTGACGATGTACTGACTGACAGGAATCGCTCCTAGGTTAGCACTGATGAATGCATATGTTTATGTTTCATAACATACTCTTTCTCACAACATAAACAGATGTTGTTTTGCTTTTTACATCCAAGCTGGATGAAAGTAGTCAAACAAGTTTTCAAGGGATCTGTGACCTCCTTGCACCTGAGACTCAATGTCCGCTCTGATCTTTGTCCCCACTTTCAAATGAGGCCTTAACTTGACCCCTTGACTGTTTGACCTAAATCCACAGGAACAGGATAAGAGTCAAATTGGGTTCTTATTTGCCTATACAAGTGCAAGCATAGTGGTAAAACATTGACGTAGCATTCAGTGTTACCCACCCTACTACATGGAGACTGTGCTTTGAGGACATACAATCTACTGTATCTTACCATGAAGGTGAGTTATATAAAGGGTGTGTACCCACTGAGGACTGTGCATCTGCGCTGACCTGAGGGACCGACTGAACCTTCTGAACACCAGTGAAGTGAATTTTCACATCAACTGGTGAGTACCAACAATGTTTGTTCAATATTTCTGAAGTTTTTCGAGTTTTATTTTCCAGTGCATAAGAGTGCTTCATTGTAATCACATATACTGTATAATCTGTGACTTGATATATTAATATTGGTTGTAATTTATAGCACTGTGTGACTATGTACATTTGTGTTTACTGATTCAGGAGCTTGTCCTGGTTGCAGTGATGAAGGGAACCATGAAGATCTTTACTCCTCTGTCTATTTTACTCAGCTGCGTGCTGCTTGGAGACACTGCAGTGAGTGGATGACAAAACATAGAAATCTTCTATCCGTCCATCCATCTTCTTCCGCTTATCCGGGGCCGGGTTGCGGGGGACGTCCAGACCTCCCTCTCCCTGGACACTTCCTCCAGCTCTTCCAGGAGGATCCCGAGGCGTTCCCAGGCCAGCCGGGTGACATAGTCACTCCAGCGTGTCCTGGGTCTTCCTCTGGGTCTCCTCCTGGGACATGGCCATGAACACCTCCCTAGGGAGGCGTCCAGAAGGCATCCGATACAGATGCCCGAGCCACCTCAGCTGGCTCCTCTCGATGTGGAGGAGCAGCGGCTCTACTCCGAGCTCCTCCCGGGTGACAGAGCTCCTCACCCTATCTCTAAGGGAGCGCCCCGCCACACATAGAAATAATAACATGAATATAAATGAAATAAATAAATAATAAATAAATAAATAATAAATAAATAAAATAACATAGAAATCTTATTTTATTTATTTATTTATTTTTAACCTGTCCTATCCAGCAAGTCAAGTAAACACTACAGTGGTGAATGCCTTGTCATGCTAAGCAGATTTTATCTTACAAGAGATGCTGTTTGATATTCACCCCCCGATCCATGGGGCAGGGGAGGAAAGAATGGCCCTCTTTATGTTCTTTACTTTACTAAGGTGGGTGGGCTGGGATCATCACTGGCTGGGCTGACTGCGCTTTACTGGACTGGGAGGCTCAGTTCTGTACCAATGTCTGCTTGCTCGCTCACTCGCTCTCTCTCTCCCTCTTTCTCTCTCTCTTTCTCTCTCTCTCTCTCTCTCTCTCTCTCTCTCTCTTTAAGTTATTTTAGTGTGTCTAATTAACCTGAATATTTGAACTTTAAAGTATTACTATTCATTGATTACTTCATCCACTATAAGCAATACAAACTTTGAGGTACTGAATACAGCCTCGTTATGCATATCAGTATTTTGAGGTGTTAGTTCAGCTCCATCAAAGCTGCATAAATGCATATAATATGTGTCATATGGCTTTACATTTTTCTCTTTTTGTGAGAAAGTTATAATTATGTTATAACAGTGACTCTAACAAATGTGTCCCCTCCTCTTTTGCCTTTGTTTGCCGAGCAGACCTATCCACTGGACATGGCTGAAGAGTCAGTTGATGACATGTACGATGGCTGCCATGACACAGCAAGGACCTTTGTGATGACAAAGTATGAGGGTGAAAAGAAAGGATATGAAACACAATGGGAAGCTGCAAAAAAATGTGTTCAAGACGGGCTACAGCTGATAAAGAATACTGACTTAAATGAACATCACTTGGAGGCCATCTGTATATATACTGGCAGGGGAGTGTACGCTGACTTCAATAAAGAAGTTCGGGAATCAAAAAACAAGTATGGTACCACATTCAGGTTCTACTATTTACATTTCATGCTGACGTCTGCCATACAGCTTTTAAATAGCGATAAGACATGTCACACCACCTACAGAAGAAGCAAGGACATCTTTACTGGAGAAATAAAACAAAGGATGCGCTTCAGTTCCTTTGCCTCCAGCACATATTCAGCAGATATGAAGGCAAATTTCTTTGGTCATGAAACCTGTTTTCAGATCCAGACTTGCTATGGTGGTCCTCTGACACACCTTTCAAGTTTTTCAACTCAGGAGGAAGTGCTCATCCCTCCTTATGAGGTGTTCGAGATAACTAATATACGCAAAGGCACGACTGACACTGGGGAACTGAATGATTGTAACCACGTCTATTTCTTGAACAGTGTAGACGTAAAGAGCAACCTGAACTGTAAGTTGTCTGAACTGTACAAAAACTTGCCAAGTTCCAGCAAGAACCAGTAAAAAAAATGAAGCTAACACAAGAAAAAAAGGATCAAAAGAAGAAAGGCTCCGAAAGTATTACCCTACAGCCCCTTGTGGGGGGGGGGGGGGGTTACAAGGGTTGTAATACTGTATCAGAATTTGCTTTCTGAAAATGTACAAACCCTTTCTTCTGCTGAGTCAATAAACTTCCTAATGCAGTAATGTTGGCTCTGTGCTCTGTTTCAGTGTTTTGTTTGTGTGCTGCTACCTGACATTTGAAAAACCTCAACTAAACCTGTTTGTTTCCACTTTTGGCCATTCTTCTTGGCACAGTGAATTGGTGAATAGTGCTGTCCTAAAATAGACATAAAGGCTGTTAACTAGCACTTAAAAAACATATAGTTGAAGTTTAAGTTGAAAGGTGACTATGGAATGTATTATGTTTACTTTTATATCATTACTTTATTTCATGTTATACTCATTCACTGGTTTATATCTTGACCATTTGGAGATGCCTGGAGAGATGCAGCAGATTATCTTTTAAAATGAAAAGAGCTGATAGAGGAGTCCAAAAATAAAAAAGGACAGACAGAAAAGTCGAACCAAGATGAGGGCCTAACCAATGATCACTTGCAAGCCATATGTGTCTACACTGGATCAGGAATAAATGACAAATTCAATGATGCAGTCCAGAGAGGAAAAAACATATGTGGATCCACATTCCTGTTTTGCAAAATCTCTTCATTTGTGTACCACGTGGTACCGGCTCGGTTCTATCTCACTCCGCTTTACTCGACCGCGCACGTTTCCATTACAAAGCGGTGCCCGGTCGTCATAGCAACACCGTCATCGTCAACATTATTGTCAATGCGACACTGCTGACCGCCGCTCAAAAGTAGGGGGAAGAAAAACAACAACAACGATAGGCATGTTTCAACATGGTCATGTGAAAATGGTGTAACGATCGGTAATATTTTACATGCCATAGATAGATAGCTTTACTACACATGACAAAAAAGGAATTTTAGCCTAAATCTTTACAGATATGCAATTAACTATCAAAATATTCAACAGGTCTGACCTAAAACCCTAATGATGTGACTGTCACACCTAATAGAGAAACAAAGATCTTCGAAATAAAAGAGCATCCTTCAAAATACTCAGGCACTGCAGTGTAATATTACAATATGTGATTTTTTGTGATCATATCTACCTATCTACCTGTCTCTGTCTAGTGTGTGTCACCTCTTTCAAGCAGTCCCTCCTCCTTCATGTACATGTACCTTTCCTTGGCCTGTGTCTTCATCCCTAGTGACACATGTCACAGGTTCTGAATGACACAATGGCAAGAAAACAAAACAAAACAAAACAAAATAAGTGTCTATATAATCAATCCTGCAATGTGAACCATATCAGGAATGTGTGACACCAAGTCATATCTTTCAAGAGATGCAGGTGCAGATGCTTCTCTGCATCTGCAGAGAATATATAATATATATAATATAATAAAGTGTCTCTATTTCTATCTATAATTTTGAACTGTTGAAAAATGTTGAGAAAGGTGTGGCATGATGCGCATCCGGCCATTGTTCCGTCATTTCTGCATGCTGCTTTGTTTATTTGAATATCCACTCACCACAACAGCTGATGAATACCTTTTTAATACCCTCTTCAATCAAAGTGACCGAACACGTCTCAAGTTTTGCATCCCAGCAAGTTGTTCATACACGTCATTTGTTTAGTCATAATCAGGTGAAAACAGTGGGTGATTTAATTTAAGAGAGAGCTCTGACGATACACTTTGAACTTCACGCAAGGAATGATAAGGTCAGTGACATCATGATTCTCGTTTGCTCGTCATATTTTTTTAATTCATGAAATGAATTAAATAATTTTCCCTGGATGCATTTTTTGCCACTGCATTCACATTCCTCTTCTTGTCTTTTGTTAATCATTACTTTTTTATCATCAGTTTTGTGCATTGTAGAACTTTTTGTTTTTTAATCACTTCTGACAACCAAAAATATGTCAAGCTTCATGACAGGCATTGAAATATATTTGTAATCATCAACATATCTTGTAACTTGAAACTTGATTTGAATTTGAAAACGCACCTGACCTTTCTCTTTTGTTTTATTCGAAGGAAATATGCAAAACAACAGTGGAACAAATGGAACAAACTTCATGTTTCAAAACTGCGGTTCCTGTCCCAACTCCTTCATCTATCACTCGTCCTTTCTGCCTTATCTCCTGTTCTCCATGCCCGCTAATGGCTATGTGCTGTGGCTGATGATATCATCCCCTGTCTTCTGGACTGACAGGATGGAAGTGTCTGAGTTCCACTTGGTCATCACTGAGCTGCTTTTTGCATTGCTGGAGATACCACTAATAATCGGGGACGACCATGCTTTTGTACGCATGGTGGCGAGAGTCCCTGAAATAGCAGTGGCAGCCAGGATTCAGTTCCAGGGCAACATCTCTTTGGAGCGTTACCTTGCAGTTGTACATCCTGTGCTGTACCTCAGGTACAGACCACTGCGATACAGGATGAGTTTTTCTGGTATTACCTGGCTGCAAACCTTAATAACTGGTATACCCCAAATTTTCTTCTGTGATCAGAACTTTATATCACTGTTGATTAATACAGTATCTTTTCTGTATGTCTTTAGTATCAATGCTTTTTTCTGTGTAGCAGTTCTCAGGGCTTTGAAGCAACCTGCACCAGGGGACGGGGAGAGGGAGGTCTCCAACTTGATCAAGAGAAGGGCTTTCAACTTAGTCCTGGTCTTCCTGGTGATTACCATTGTCAGTTATGTGCCCTTAGTCACTTTGCTCATCCTTGGACCAAGTTTACCAGAGAAAAATAAGTGTACCCTATACCCCTTGACTTATTGTTTTATGGTTTGGTTGGGGGCTGTGCATCCTATCATGCACCTCCGCAGGCCCAGAAAAACTTAGTAAGACACTTTTAATTTTTATGTTTTCACATGTAGCCACATGTAAAAAGCTTATTCTGTGAATTACTTTGCTAAGCAATAGACACTAATGTACCCAATGAAGTAACTTCTAGCTCTGTTCTGCTGTTTTACTAAAATGTTTTGAGCACGGTATGTCATTTCAAACATGACAAATTCAAGAAGACAAAAACTACTCATGAATTGCTACAGTATGATCATGATTAATCCTTTTTGCTGATCTTCTTACCTTTCTGCTTTACTGACATTGAAACAATAGATGAACCTGGACAATGTTATGTAATATAACAACTTGGATCTAATACGATGAAGCATGAATGTCGGGGTAGGGAGACGGGATGTTGCTTTTACAGATGTTTGTACTGTATCTTAAAAAAGTGTTTAAGAAATAAAGTTTAACTGAGTGAATTTGGTGAATAAGAACTGAGGCCTTTTGTTATGTAATGGTGGCAATGAAAATAAGTATTTGCATGCCACAGAGGTATACCCAAATGAGTATTAATGGGATGGTTCCATCGATTCACGACAGTGTTATTCCTTTTACTTCAGTGTTTCCTTCCTCAAAATATCACCCATTAAACAAAAAGGCATTGGCAGTCTTTAAACCCGTCATTACTGATCCTTAATTTTAGTGGACAAATGAGAAATACATGTAATGTTATACATTGTAATTTAAACAGCACTGTTAGTGTGCTGAAGGGTAAATCAAAGAGCCAGAGAAGGAGTTGAGGCTCTCCATGATCCCACACAGTTGCCTGCTGTTCAGAAACTCCACGTAGACCTGGCCTCCCTGCTGGAGTGAAAGCAGCACCGTCTGCGAGCTGCTGCTCCCCATTTTACATGAGTTGCACCCTAAAGTACATCCTCTCGCCTTCCCTGTCCACCTTTTGATAGATGGAGGTCAGAGGCCATCTGGGAGCAGTCCTCGTTGAGAGAGGACTGCTCTCACTGTGTCCAACGCCCCTCTGTCAGCAATGAACTGTCAGTCTGGGACAGATATCTGTTAATCTACGTAGGTCGGGAGATGAGGTGAAGCATTCCTTGAAGGCGGCAGCAGCATCCTCAGAAGGATACCTCCATAGAGGTCAGGGTTGCAGCAATAGCGTTGTACTTCTGAATGATGCATCTTTGAAAGTTGGTGAACCCTAAATACCTCTGTAGCTGCTCCCAGTCAGAAGGGGTAGGCCACGTGGTGAGGTTTGTGAATACAATAAGTGTTGCTTGATGCACACTCCATCGTTGTTCCATCATAGTCACAAGCTGCTCTGTTTATTTAAGGTCGACTCACCACAACAGCTGGTGAACACCTTTTTAATAGCCTCTTTAATCAAAGTGACTGAAAACATCTGCAGGATTTGCATCCCAGCAAGTTGCTCATCCATGTCATTTGTTTAATCATAATCAGGTGAAAACAGTGGAGGTGGTGATTCCAGTGAGAGCTCCAACTATGCATATGGGACTTCACGAGAGGAGGGATAAGGTCAGTGCAAACGTGTTTCTAGATTTGTTTTTATATACCTCTGATATGTGAAATAACATAATAATATAGATTTTGTCACACTAAATTTTGTGCTTTGCAGATAATTGTCTGTAATCACTCATGACACCAAAAAACCCCAAAAAGAACATGATACACGTCTAAATACATGTGTGATAAGTAATGTATCTTTCAATTTGAACCTTAGCATGAATTAGAAAATCCTTTCAATAACATATCTTTTCCATTTAGTTTTCTTCTAAGGAAACATGCAAAACGACAGTGGAACAAATGGAACCAACCTCATGTCCTGTGACTATTGTGCCACCGTTCCCTTCTATCGTTTTGCCCTTGTTCCTTATGTCCTGTTCTCCATGCCCACCAATTGCTATATGCTGTGGCTGATGATATCATCTCCTGTCTTCTGGACTGACCGGATGGACGTGTCTGAGTTCCACGTGGTCATCTCTGAGCTACTTTTTGTACTGTTTGAGATACCATTATTAATTGCGGATGGCCTTCCATTTTCAGACATGATGTCTAGAGTCGCAGACACAGCAACAGCAGCCAGGATTTATTTCCAGAGCAACATCTCTTTGGAACGCTACCTTGCTGTTGTACACCCCATGATGTACCTCAGGTTTAGACCACTGAGACACAGGATGAGCTTCTCTTATTTTACCTGGCTTCAAACCATAATAACTTGTATACCCCAAATGATTTTCTGTCATAAACATGTGATATCACTGACCTTTGTTGCAGGCAATTTTCTGTATGCCTTTAGCGTCAATGCTTTCTGCTGTGCAGCAGTTCTCAGGGCTTTGAAACAACCTGCACCAGGGGACGGGGAGAGGGAGGTCTCCAACTTGATCAAGAGAAGGGCTTTCAACATAGTCCTGATCATCCTGGTGACGACTGTTTTCAGTTATGTGCCCTTGATCACTGTGTTCATGCTGCTGCAAAATTTATCGGAGGAGGTTTTGTGTACTGTCCACCCCCCATCTTATTGTTTGATGGTGTGGTTGGGGGCTGTGCATCCTATCCTGTATCTCCGCAGGGCCAGAAAGACCCAGTAAGAAAATGTTAGCTCACTGTTTTCATCTGTAGCCTCATGTAAAAAAGCTATTCCCATTAATCACTTTGTAAAGCAGAGACTACTGTACCCCATGAAGTAACATGCTCTGGTCTGAATATTTATTAGAATGAACATTTCATGCCTGCTGACACAATATGTTTTCTCATTTTAATCCTTTTTGTTCATCTTCTTACCTTTCTGTTTTACTGACAATAAAACAACAGATGGACCTGGACAATGTTGTAACTTAACAGTCTTCAACCAAATCAACAGAATTGATTGATGGAGTAAGGAGAAGGGATCTTTCTTTTACCGATATTTGGTGTAAAAAGTGCTTTAGGAATAAAGTTTGAGCTAAATGTGCTGAATAATGAGGCCTTCTGTCATTGTAGTGGTGGCATCAAAATGAAATATTTCATGCTGATTTCTTGGTTGGAGTCACTGAAATGTGAGTATATTTGCATCCCACAGAGATATACATAAATGAGACACATTAACGGGATGGTTCCAATAAGTCATCACAGTGTGATTCATTCTACGTCAGCATCTTTTTCCTCAACATATCATCCTTTAAACAAAAGTTTCAAATAGTTAGGCATTTAATCATCATAGGACATAGGTCCACATACAATTACATATGAGGCCTTAGCATTCTTCAAACTGTCATCATTTCATCCTTTCTTTTAATGGGAAACTGAGAAATGCATGTAACCTCTAGTCCAGGTAGGCACTTTAAACAGCAGTGTTAGGTTGTAGAAGAGTAAATCAAAGAGCCAGAGAAGGAGTTGAGGCTCTTGATGATCCCACACAGTTGCCTGCTGTTCAGCAACTCCACATTGACCTGGCCTCCCTTCTGCAGTGAAAGCAGCACCGTCTGCAAGCTGCTGCTCCCCATTTTTCATGAGTTGCACCCTAAAGTACATCCTCTTGCCTTCCCTTTCCACCTTTTGATAGATGGAGGTCAGAGGCCTTCTGGGAGCAGTCCTCGTTGAGAGAAGACTGCTCTCACTGTGTCCAACGCCCCTCTGTCAGCAATGAACTGTCAGTCTGGGACAGATATCTGTTAATCTACGTAGGTCGGGAGATGAGGTGAAGCATTCCTTGAAGGCGGCAGCATCATCCTTGGAAGGATACCTCCATAGAGGTCAGGGTTGCAGCAATAACGTTTTAATTCTGAATGATGCATCTTTGAAAGTTGGTGAACCCTAAATACCTCTGTAGCTGCTCCCAGTCAGAAGGGGTAGGCCACGTGGTGCGGTTTGTGAATATAATAACTCAACTTTCAACTCAACTTTATTTGTTTTAAGTGCCATTTCGTAACAGCCGTTATCTCAGGGCACTTTACAAGAAGAGCAACAATATGTACATAGTGAAAAACCCCCTGTCCTTAGACCCTCGCACAGGCTGAGGAACAACTCCCAAGAAACACCCTGACAGGGAAAAAAAGGGGAGAAACCTCAGGGTGAGAGACAGAGGAGGGGATCCTCACCCAGGACGGACAGGCGGGCACAAGCAAGATGGCTAACAGTTCAGGATATAAATAATCAATGAATAGAATCAGTCCAGAGTAGAAGGCAGGCGGAACCGCAGTGAGAAGAGCCGGGTAGAGGGAGGGGGTCCTAGATCCAGCTCAGCGTTGATGGAACCCAGGAGGGAAAAAATAAAAAGAATAAAAAATAAAATTGAAAATAAAAATTAAAAGTAAAAAAAAAATAAATAAATATAAATTAAAAATTAAAAATGATACTAAAAGTAAAATAAGAATAAAACATAAAAAATAAAAAATAAAAATAAAAAGTAAAAAAATAAAATAAATAAATTTTAAAAATTAAAAATAATACTAAAAGTAAAATACAAATAAAACATAAAAAAACAAAAAATAAAAAATAAAAAGGAGAGGAAGGAGTGGTGGAGGAGGAGAGGGAGGAAGACGAGGAGATGGAAAACAGACAGGGAGAAGCCAAGAGGAGAGAGAGAAGCTAGAGGGAACGTGAACCTGATTCACACCTACAGAGAAGGCAGAGAAGGTAGAGCTCAATGTGCCAGGGACCCCCAGCAGACTCAACCTATAGCAGCTTATCTTGGATTTATCTTTAGGCTCTGTCAAAAAGGAGGGTTTTTAACCTACTCTTAAAGGTAGGGAGGGTGTCTGCCTCCCGGACTGAAACTGGTAGATGGTTCCATAACAGAGGGCCTTGGTAGCTGAAGGCTCTGGCTCCCCATCTAGACTTAGAGATTCGTGGAACCACCAGTAGGCCTGTATTCAGAGAACGGAGTGTCCTAGTGGGGCAATAGGGTTTTATCAGGTCTGAGATATTAGAGGGTGCCAGACCATGAAGACCTATATAGACAAGGAGAAGGATTTTGAACTGGATCCTGAAAGGTACAGGAAGCCAGTGCAATGAGGCCAGAACAGGACAGATATGATCTCTCTTTCTAGTTTTAGTCAGGACACGAGCTGCCGCGTTCTGAATGAACTGCAGAGTTCTCAGCGACCGATTGGAGCATCCAGCCAGTAAAGGGTTGCAGTAGCCAGCCTGGAAGTAACAAAGGCATGGACCAGCTGTTTTGCTGCATGGGGAGGGAGTAGGTGTCTTACTTTTGCAATATTGCGGAGGTGGAAGTAGGTAGTCCGTGAGATAAATTTTATGTGGGAGCTAAAAGACAGGTCTTGATCAAAACTAACACCTAGATTCTTTACAGCGGTGGCAGAAGGAGTCGCAAAACTACTTTGTGATGCTATGGCATCAGATATGGAGTCACATAGGTGTTTTGGACCTATGAGCAGTAACTCTGTTTTTCCAAAGTTTAGAAAGAGAAAATTATTAGTCATCCAGGCCTTAATGCCATCAAGGCAGGACTGAAGCTGCTGTAGACGGTTGTGCTCACCCGGCTTGATAGATAGATATAACTGAGTGTCGTCAGCGTAACAGTGGAAGTCTATAGAGTGACTCCTGATGATATCACCTAGAGGGAGCATATATAAAGAAAAAAGAACTGGACCAAGCACAGATCCAAGCACAGAATAAGTGTTGTTTGATGCACACTCCATCGTTGTTCCATCATAGTCACAAGCTGCCCTGTTTATTTAAGGTCGACACACCACAACAGCTGGTGAACACCTTTTTAAAAGCCTCTTTAACCAAAGTGACTGAAAACATCTGCAGGATTTGCATCCCAGCAAGTTGCTCATCCATGTCATTTGTTTAGTCATAATCAAGTGAAAACAGTGGAGGTGGTGATTCCAGTGAGAGCTCCAACTATGCACATGGAACTTCACGCAAGGAAGGATAAGGTCAGTGCAAACATGTTTCTAGATTTGTTTTTATATACCTCTGATATGTGAAATAATATAATAATATAAATGTTGTCATTGATTTTGTGCTTTGCAGATAATTGCCTGTAATCACTTATGACACCAAAAAAAACCAAAAAAGACATGATACATGTCTTAATATTTGTGTGATAAGAAACGTATCTTTCAATTTGAACCTTAGTATGAATTAGAAAATCCTTTCAATAACATATCTTTTCCATTTAGTTTTCTTCTAAGGAAACATGCAAAACGACAGTGGAACAAATGGAACCAACCTCATGTCCTGTGACTATTGTGCCACCGTTCCCTTCTATCGTTTTGCCCTTGTTCCTTATGTCCTGTTCTCCATGCCCACCAATTGCTATATGCTGTGGCTGATGATATCATCTCCTGTCTTCTGGACTGACCGGATGGACGTGTCTGAGTTCCACGTGGTCATCTCTGAGCTACTTTTTGTACTGTTTGAGATACCATTATTAATTGCGGATGGCCTTCCATTTTCAGACATGATGTCCAGAGTCACCGACACAGCAACAGCAGCCAGGATTCAGTTCCAGAGCAACATCTCTTTGGAACGCTACCTTGCTGTTGTACACCCCATGATGTACCTCAGGTTTAGACCACTGAGATACAGGATGAGCTTTTCTTATTTTACCTGGCTGCAAACTGCAATAACTTGTATACCCCAAATTATTTTCTGTCATAAACATGTGATATCACTGTCCTCTCTTATCGCATCTTATCTGTATGTCCTTGCTGTCAATGCTTTCTGCTGTGCAGCAGTTCTCAGGGCTTTGAAACAACCTGCACCAGGGGACGGGGAGAGGGAGGTCTCCAACTTGATCAAGAGAAGGGCTTTCAACATAGTCCTGATCATCCTGGTGACGACTGTTTTCAGTTATGTGCCCTTGATCACTGTGTTCATGCTGCTGCAAAATTTATCGGAGGAGGTTTTGTGTACTGTCCACCCCCCATCTTATTGTTTGATGGTGTGGTTGGGGGCTGTGCATCCTATCCTGTATCTCCGCAGGGCCAGAAAGACCCAGTAAGAAAATGTTAGCTCACTGTTTTCATCTGTAGCCTCATGTAAAAAAGCTATTCCCATTAATCACTTTGTAAAGCAGAGACTACTGTACCCCATGAAGTAACATGCTCTGGTCTGAATATTTATTAGAATGAACATTTCATGCCTGCTGACACAATATGTTTTCTCATTTTAATCCTTTTTGTTCATCTTCTTACCTTTCTGTTTTACTGACAATAAAACAACAGATGGACCTGGACAATGTTGTAACTTAACAGTCTTCAACCAAATCAACAGAATTGATTGATGGAGTAAGGAGAAGGGATCTTTCCGATATTTGGTGTAAAAAGTGCTTTAGGAATAAAGTTTGAGTGAAATGTGCTGAATAATGAGGCCTTCTGTCATTGTAGTGGTGGCATCAAAATGAAATATTTCATGCTGATTTCTTGGTTGGAGTCACTGAATTGTGAGTATATTGGCATCCCACAGAGATATACATAAATGAGACACATTAGCGGGATGGTTCCAATAAGTCATCACAGTGTGATTCATTCTACGTCAGCATCTTTTTCCTCAACAAATCATCCTTTAAACAAAAGTTTCAGATAGTCAGGCATATAATCATCATAGGACATAGGTCCACATACAATTACATATGAGGCCTTAGCATTTTTCAAACTGTCATCATTTCATCCTTTCTTTTAATGGGAAACTGAGAAATGCATGTAACTTCTAGTCCAGGTAGGCACTTTAAACAGCAGTGTTAGGTTGTAGAAGAGTAAATCAAAGAGCCAGAGAAGGAGTTGAGGCTCTCGATGATCCCACACAGTTGCCTGCTGTTCAGCAACTCCACGTAAACCTGGCCTCCCTTCTGCAGTGAAAGCAGCACCGTCTGCGAGCTGCTGTCTTCAGAGTCCTCCCTGTTGTCTTCCCAAATAGATGCTATCACCTCCCCATTTTTCATGAGTCGCACCTTGTAGTACATCCTCTCACCTTCCCTCTCCAACTTTGAGTAGATGGAGAAGGAGAAGGAGTACAGCCCAGATTGGGGAGCTGTGAATAAACCTGGATGGAGCAATTTGTTTTGGATGAGTCACCATGGTTCCCCATCATGCAGAAACAGTCAACAGGGATTCATGAATGAACATTATCTTGATATGTTACTGACATAGCTGTGTGAGCACTTACCCAGGGCGGGGTTATACCCATTTCCCTGATTGAGGGTGATAACATCATAAGGGATGGGGCTGTTCCTGGTGAAAGGACCAAAGCAGTTTGTTCTGCGGCTCATGGAGGCTGTGAACGCCACCTTCATTCCTCCTGAGAAAAACCAGCAGGTGAGAAAAAGCAAACAAGTTATTTCCATTTCGATGTGTCTCCAGGAGATCCTCGAGGTTTTAAACGCCTGGCTTCAGAGACTAGAATCACAGTATTTATAGGTTGCCTTCACTGTGTCCACAACCAGCAACCTAAAAAAAACACTTGACTTGTAAGACCCGAGAAGGTGAGATCCAAATCAACACATTTTTAGAGTTCAACAGTAAAACTTTTTTATAATAATGACATCCGGTGAACATGCAGAATGTGAATGAGATATGTAGCTTTTTTTCAGATTTGTGCTCCTCACTCTAATCAACATTTATTAGATAGATGCAATAGAGGAAAATTGATTATTTTTGTGACGCAAATTCATATCACTTGATAACTCAAACACCTTTGAACGTGTTTTAAGGAAAGCTTGTAAAAAAAAGAAAAAAAAACGTGGACTAGTTGTCGCCATTCTACCAATATCCACATCATCCACCACCCTTAGTACCCAGTACCTATGACTTCGAGGACATTGTCATCCAACTGAGACATCCTCTTCCACATGTCCATCATCCTTGCAAAGATTTGATCTTCCACTTCTCGGAGCTCAGGGGCAGCGCAGCAGCAGCCTCGCTGCTGATTGAACGCACACTCACAGTCCCATTTGATGCACGACAGTTCCCCCTCCCGGGCAACTGCACATGGGGAACAACAGAGAGTAAAGTCAGGCTTAGGATTAAGGTTAATACTGAATTCACTGATGGGAATCTATCTATCTATCTATAAGGACATATAAATAACATATATCATAACAATAACAAACAGGTTTTACCTGCTGCTGCTCGGAGGCTGCTGATGTTGTTTTCGGCTTTCCCTGAATCCCACAGCAGGCTCAGGATGACCACAGCACAAGCTGCAAACTTCATCTCTCAACGCTAAAGAAATGTCTGCAGACACAGTTTCTGAGAGTGAAACGTTGCCAAAACTGTTCCCTCACAGAAAACAAACAAACAAAAAAAAACAAACAAAAAAGGAAACGGACCTCCGCACAAAATAGTTCCAGCAAGAGCTTATCAGAGAAGAATTACCTTCTTGACTCACTAAACCAGCCAAGATTCCCCTCTTCAGTCTCAGTCCACACTATGTTTTGAGTCCAGCAACTTAATTTTGATATTGTTAAAGCTCAAAACCTGCAAGTAGGGAGGAGCATGCAGAAAAAGGCACAGTGTTTGAGATGCTCACGTTTCCTTCACTTTTATTTCCAAGTGGGTGGAGATATGTGTCCACAGGGGCGCTCGGTCCACCCCATTCTATCAGTCGATGTCTGTCTCACTAAATCCATTCCACTTCCATAGCTTTCAACGCTGTGCTCTTCAGCGAGGGTGTGACCTGCGAGTACAGGTTTCAACTGGGACCATCCTAATGATGTCCCCAGTGTATATCATCGTCTCTGCAAGATTGTATCTTACGCAGCCTGAGTGTGTGTGCTGTTGGGTCAGAGGTGTCAGGTTGGCCGATGGGATCGCTCAGTTTGTTGTTTGTGATAAGCCCCCTGTGTTGCCCTTTTGCACCTGTGTCTCCATTGGAAAGTAGTAGGTCAGAGGAGGCCCTCAGATTGTGTGTGTGTTTGGGTGTTTTTTAATCTCAGCTAGGGCCTAATTAAAACTGTTTGAAATGAATAGTGTGTCCTAGTAAAAGTTTTACCACAAAACATTGGAGTTAAACTGAATCAGGAAAGTCGGACACTGTTTTTATTGATCGTGCCATTATCATCACAACTCTGCACAAATTCCATTTTTACTGCCAATCCTGCCAAGTTTTAATGCACTTTTCAATCGATAAGATGAAGGATCCACATTTGAGGATGGATGATGGATAGCTTCTCCAAATGAATCAGTATCATCAATTGAACTCTGTGCTTACAGTTTATCTTCTTAGACATTAAGATCCACACGGTGATACTGGAGTCACGGCAACATAAAGAATATGGACACTGTCTTATGAACTTCAATGGCTGTATCCACACAAAACCCAGGAGATGCTTATCAACTCTGGCTTGTAGTTTGAGAGAAAGAGGAGGAAAGCGATCTTCAAGCAAGCACACCATACGATAAGTGATGTTAAAATGCTTCATAAATGCCCCCGGTGTTACGTTACAAGGAGGGCCCTATTTACATTGTGAAATTGGATCCCAGACTTTTCTGGAAATCAGCCGAACTTAGATGAGTGTCATTGTCTTTATTTTATTGTCTTTATTGTAGCACCCCGGATCATGTTTCTGTTGAGTCAAAGGATGAAAATCTTTGGAAACTGTAAAAATCATCTATCTAACGAGAGCAGTCTGCTCTTGGGAGGCTGTAGCAAAGACACAAGCAAGGTGGAGCAAATCGGAGCAGCTAGTGCGACAGAGTTTATTTGCAAAATAACATGTATTGAACAACGGTTGTAGATAAAGCTTGCAGGCTCTCAAAGGAGCCAATAAAATCTCAAACATGAAAGCAAGCGCCGACCTCTCTAACAATCACAGCAGCAGCAGCAGCAGCACCAGGTCAGAGAGGTGATGTGGAAACTTTCTGCCTTGGCAAAATAGTACAAATAAATGAAACAACATAAAACATATTGGCAATTATAACAACTGAGTATTGAGGCTTGAGTATTGAGGCTGCTTCAAATCCAAAGGAAAGACAAGGCAGCATTTACTTTACCACTGTTTCACCTCAACATGTCATACATGTAGTGCATGAATCAAGTTCATGACAAGAACAATAATGGCTTCTACCAAGGCACTGAGATGTGAAGTGAAAAGCTAAGCTTGAACAGGATGGAGCCATGACATCGATATAACTGAGAACAGCAGCTCATCACCACGTATCAATGCTCATGCTACAGTATTGGCTACATTAATAGTAAGCACAGTATAAAGCTGTATTGTGAAGCAGGGTTAGGCTTTTTGATGCACGCTCAGCTCTAAAGGTTAGACATCTTGCGTTCCCTGATAAAGGCCCCGAGTTGTTCATGCTCTGACCCACTCAGCATTTCTGCAAAGACCGTTGCCAAGTGCTTCCATTATCTTAATTATTTTTGGGGAAATTGCTTCGTTAAAGTCTCACATCCAGGCTGCCAGTAACTTGATTCTTGAAACTCCAATTAAAGCTTCAGTGCTGTGTGTTGGTAGTTCATTCATCATTTGTTAAAAATGAGACAAATGTTTGGCCGAGACGATATATAAACCCTTTTCACTTTCTTTTTTGTATCATATATCAGCAGAATTACGCCTCTTTCACTTTGTCGTCATAGGTGCCCTTGCCCTTGTATGCAGACACGTATCCGCTGGAGTCTGGGATGTCCTCGCGGCCGGCCTTTCCCTTCCCTTTCCCCGAGTCGTCGAAGCGCTCTTTGTGCGTTCCGGTGTATTTGGTGGTGTCAGTCAGCCTGTCCACCGCTGAGGCCTTGGCCACTCTCTACAACAACAACAATAATGGAAAGCTCAAACTCACAGTGGAAATGTAGCAGTTATGGCAACTGATAATTAACCCAGCAACCCAAATTATTTATGTGCATGCAATGCTCGCACTTGCTTACTTTCTAAATTGTGTATCAGTTTCACCACACTTCCATGTATTATTAAGAGGGAATGTTTGGGAATGAAGAGGGCTGTTTCCTTCAAAGCCACAATGCATTTGATTTAAACTTTGGTCATCCAAAGGTGCTTGATATTTTTACTCTGGTAAAAGCACCGTTACTCTGACATATATTTCATTGCTTCGTTTTGGGGATTGTTTTTTCACCATTGGCGAAAATCAGCAGTCATCACCAATGATGGCCGTGACCACTTACTTAGATTAAACTGAAAAAAATATAAATAAATAAATAAATATACGACATTTACAACGAAAATACTCACAGTGACCCCGACATTGGCTGGTTCTTTACCAGCAATCAGACCGTAAAGCTGCTGGACGGCCTCCTCTTTGCTTTTGCCTTTGAAACGTTTGGGGGCCAGCTCCATCAGAGCCTGGTTGAACTGCTCAAATGTGATTACACGAGCAGACTTTGCCCTGTGAAAAAGTGTTCACAATCAGATCTTCTATCTATCACATGCATTGACATCACATTTAGTGCATCTACTGTAGTTCTAATGATCATCAACAATCCCCTGATTTCCTCTTGTATCTTTGATAGAAGGAACAAAAGTGGATAAAAGTGAGTTCATTCTTACTTGACTTTGCTGAAAACTATGTCGACGTCAGTAGTGGTGACGTTCTTGCCGTCAGTGATGTGACAGTCTTTGCAGATCTTTGCAAAGTTCTTCCCATGCATCTCCTTCCCTGTTGCCTTTGTGTCTCCATGGACTGCAAACTTCTGGAAGGCAGTCTCGACCTCAGCTAAAGACACCGTTCCCTCAGCCATACTGACAGACATGTACAGGACACAGGCATTTCAGGGCAATGCACATCTTAACCTAAGAACTCATAAAGACTCTATTAGTTGATTGAAAGTCAGCTTGCCAAGAAAGAGCAGTCATCACAGTCTCTCTCTCACACACACACTCCCACCATCACATCCATCCTAATGTTAGTGTTACTCAAGCCACTCTAATTCAATCAGCCTAATGTCCAAATGGCACAGACGTGCTCCTTCTCCTCCTCCTGTTCTCCTCTCAGTCACTTTCTCCTTCTCTCTCACACACACATGACAGCATAGTCAATCACTTTAGAGCTGCTTACTGATGTAATTTTATCTGGCATGAACAGCGACATAGAAGCTGTTTTATTTATTTTTAATACAACACGTTTCACTAAAAGTAAAATAATAATAATAAGTGTGCACCTAGATTCACTTTTCATGCATGTATAAAGTAGGAACTTATGCCAAAAACAAATCGACCTATACATATAAATATCTAAAAGTAGGCATAAATAACCCTCTTGTCTCGCCCCTCTGAAATATTAATAGTAACTCTGGGAGTAACGTCAAATCTCATCAATAAATCATTGTTATAATACAGTGTAAGGACATCTAAAACGTCCACATAAACACAATTATTGGTAGCGGTGCATTATACAAGGCAGTATATGATGGGAAATGTTAAGTGCACAGTACTAACACTTGTTTATGTTTCCATAGCTTCCCCCCCCCATCCTGCCCATTGTCATGGTTACGCATGCATGAGACACTGATGCTGAAATCTAGTGATCAAAGTACCTGTAGCCGGGAATGGAAGGATGCCGTGTGAATGTTCAGGTGTGTCCTGATTTGCTTACGGCCGCTCGACCTCTTTGTCGTCCTCTTCCTCCTCCTCTCTGTTCTTCCCTCTCCTCCTGCCTCTCCTCCTTCCTGCCACTCCCAGGCTCTCGCACAATGACGACACAGATGGAGGGATGCAAGGAGGGAGGCGGGAGGGGCAGAGGGAGGGAGGGAGAGAGTACCAACCAGCACAGTGGATGACATCATGGGCTCTCAGCCTCTCTAGTGTCTATTCAGTCTCATTAGCTCCTCGCCTCTCAGTACAGACAAGCCTCTGTGGAAAGATCCAGTACCTTCTTTCATTTATTCCACCAACACTATAATTTGATTTACATATGTTTGAATATATTGTTTCACAACTCGTGCTTAGGATCCGGTTTTACCTACTATTATCGCCGACACCATCCATCCTGGTATTTACTGTTAGTTTAAGCTTTCTGCTCCTTTTGACACCGAACTCAACTCCCAGCTGTCTGCTACACTTGTCCTCCATTGCTCCCCCTCCCTCCAGCTTTGTCTCTTTTTCTCTCATTGTCACAAGAGCCCTCTTGTCAGAGGACAGACAAAGAAAACCGACAATGTGAGGCCATCCCATTACTGGAAAAATTTCCTTCATCGCACAGCTCAATGTCACTTAATCTAAATGTCAAGGCAGCACATTGCACATATGCAGCATTCATATATATACATGTAAGGTACATACATGGTCACCTGTTAGCATACGTGGTAAGTGAGGTGAAAACACCTCTTAGGACGAGACATGAACCTGAGATTTGCTCTTCAACCTTCCTTCCTGACACACCCACAGTAGGAAAGGTGATCTTGCTGTTGGCAGCAGCTGACTTTGACCCCATATAAACTTACAGTCGTGGAAGCGTGTAATTATCTGACTCTCAAACTGTCCCACAGGTAGACGTTACTGTAAGGCTTAAACAAGATTGAAGCAGATAGAGATTAGGTATCTGATCATTCCTTTTCAATTTGATGTCCATATTAATCTGGAATTCATCAGATTAATAACAAGAAAATGTAAATATCTGGGCAACGCTGATTTTAGGGCCAAGTGGTGTTTGTGATAATACAATAAAAACTGAATGCTATTTCCTAGCCATCTCTTTTGTGGCTTTTTACACATTTGAAAACAAAACAAAATTCAAGGAAATGGTGTCCCAGGCTTAAGTCCTGGTCTTTGTAAGTTGTTAATGTTCCTCAGGATTTCCAGCATGGTTCTAATGGTGCCCACATACTGCTTGTTTTGTTCACAAGACAAACAGAAAAGCTGTTTTCACATCACACACCATCATGAAACTCCCCTCCCAGTCAAATGGAACGCTGAAGGACATAGATTTCCCACATGGAAACTGATCGCTAAACTCAGTTCTTTCCCCATGATAGATGCTGGTTTTAGAGTCATTTGTGTTTTCAGCGGACAATTATGATGCAGCTTGTTTAATAAGTATTTTTGGTTTAATGCGAAATTCAACAAAAAGTTTGCAGGGGGTTGTTTTTATTTGCAGGCAACTTGACCTTTACTGTGAGAGTTTACCTGACACTTCTGCCTGTTCAGCAGCTCCTGTCATGGTTGCAGACCTCTGTACTTTCACTCAGATGCAGTATGTTTACAGTCAAAACAGAGGCTTGTCCTTATAAACGATGAGTCAACAGGGCTGTCTCTGGTTTGACAAGGAGCTGGAGGAGCAGGACAATCTCTGGACCTCTTCAACTCTCTTTCGCTCTTGACTAACTGTGTGTTCATCTACGAGACATTTAGAGGAAGATTATTTTGATCTACAGCCCGGCAGTCATCCGACATCATCATCATGGCCGAGTCTGGTTTCCCTCTTCCTCCGGACGATTACTGTCTGCTGTGCATGGAGGGCCAGAGAGACCCAGTCAGCATCCCATGTGGTCACACCTACTGCCAGGAGTGCATCAAGATCTACTGGGACCAGTTCGATCACATGGGTGTGTACAGCTGCCCACAGTGCCGCGCCACCTTCACCCCTCGACCCGTGCTGAGGCAGCATCTGCCCGACGTCAACCAGCAGCCGCGGCGCCAGCTCCCGGAGCTCACTCCTTTCCCCAATCTGCAAAGAGAGTCCTTCTGCGACTTCTGCGTCGGTCGGCGAAACAGGGCCGTCAAGTCGTGCCTCGTGTGCCTGGCCTACTACTGCGAGACTCACGTCAAGCCTCATTACGAGTCATCCACCTTCAAGAGGCACAAGCTGGTGGATGAGACGGGACACCTGGACAGGAAGATCTGCCCCCAGCACGAGAAAGGCCTGGAGCTGTTCTGCCGCTCGGACCAGATGTGCATCTGCGTGCTGTGCACGGTCAGAGAGCACCGTGGCCACAATATCGCCTCGGCAGAAGAAGAGCGAGTCGAAAAACAAGTGAGTCATAGTGGTTTTTGGGTGAGCAGTGGAGGAGCTCAAAGTGCTGTAATAAAAAAAGATAATAACAAAAAATTTTAAATTTCTTCCAAAAGAAAATCCTGGTGGTCACCCAGACAGAAGTCCAGCACATTATCCAGGAGCGGATGAAAGAGCTGCAGGAGCTCAAACATAACGTGGATGTCCTAAAGGTAAGACGGCTCAACACCTAATCAGGCATATTTACTGAGACTGATTGAGATACTATGGGAAAAAAGGCCACTCTCAGTCTGAAAGTCGTTATTCCAGTTGCACACATGATCTCACACAAACACGGCAGTTGTGAGAGAGGATAGACTTTCCTGAAAGAGACAAAGTCTCCTGTATTTAAGAATGACAAGACAATTAGCATCATAGTGCCTCTTCTCAAAGATGTCTTTTTGCAACTAGACGGCATCTAAATCCCCTTATAGAAGTTGTACAACTCGGGCTCTGCACCTTATCATCCAAACAAATGATTTTTTTTTTTTTAACTAATGAAACACTCAGTTGAAAACAACCAATTTGCAAACTTACAAAAAACAGATATAGTATCAGATATTCTACTGAAATATTTGTGGTCTTACAGAGCTGCACTCCATTCTAAAACTCCTTTTTTTTACCTCTTTTTTCAGAGCAATGCCCAACGAGCTCAGGCAGAAAGTGACAAGACGTTCCATGAGATGCTGCAGGCGGTGGAGCGCTGGAAGGCAGAAATCCATCAGATGATAATGTCCAACATGCAGTCGGCGATGACGCAAGCTGACGGATACGTGGAGCGCCTCGAGCAGGAGATACTGGAGCTGCAGCGCAGAGACCTAGAGCTGCGGCAGATCCTCGAAACAGAAGACAACATCCACTTTCTGCAGGTGCTTAAATTACCATCATGCCCTACAACACTGATTGGATATTTTTATGTTTTTTTTTTAAGTAAAATGTATTCTTTATATAAGAAAAGCATGACAAACATCAAGTATGTAATACATGAAGATGCAAATCTCCAGTGAATTGAGACAGATCCATCCATTAATATTTGTGATCTTATGAGTCAAGGTAGTGCCTTGTTTTTTTGTTTGTTTGTATTATTGAGTTGAAGACCGGATAACAGAACTCCTGTTAATGCTTCAACAGAATTTCCCATCCCTGTGCGTTCCTCCTGAAGCCATGGTGCCCAAAGTGCTGATCAACCCTCAATTCTCCTTTGGAGAGATGAGCAAGACGGCCACAGAGATGAAGGAACACCTGGATGAAATCTGTAAAAAGGAACTGGGCAAAATTTCCAAAACAGGTGAGTTTCTAGTATCTCCTTAAGTGAATAGGACTAAAGTTTAGTCGAAAGTCACTAAAGTTTTGTCTTCTCCATAGTTAGTGAAACTCCAGTGTACATACTTTTGCCAAGAAATGGAGACAAAAGACTTAAGGGTAATTATAAACATTACGTAAAAGTTGAAAATATGTCAATATTTTCAAGTGTGAAATGATATTTCTCCATGTTTTTGCATCCAAATAGTGCCATCAAGAGTTGATTTTCAGGAGCCAAAAGTCAGATCAGACTTCTTAAGATGTGAGTGCTTTTGGTTTAGTGTTTCCCATCACTATAAATGAAGAAACTCTTTTCACTTTGCATGCAACATGCAATCAAATAAAAATCTGATGCCTCTGATTATTGGTTAGCCCTTTTACAGATAAATAATCTCACATCTGCTTATGTCTTAACTCAGACGCGTGCAAGATGTCCTTCGATCCGAACACAGTCTACAAAGAGCTGGTTTTGTCGGATGGGAACCAGAGGGTGACGAGAAAGAAAGCGGCCCAGTTTTACCCAGATCATCCAGAACGCTTTGACGGCTTCTCCCAGGTGCTGTGCAGAGAGCCTCTGTCTGGTTTCAGATTTTATTGGGAGGCAGAGTGGAGTGGCGAGTTTTCCGTCGGCGTAGCCTACAAGGGCATCAGTCGAAAGGGGAAGAACTCACACAGCCTTCTGGGCTACAACGACAAATCCTGGAGTCTCCTCTGCTCAGACTCAGGTTACTCAGCCTGGCACAACAAGGTGGACCGCGACCTTCCCACTGCACCCAGAGCCACACGAATCGGTGTGTACCTCGATTATGCTGGCAACACTCTGGCGTTTTACTCGATATCAGAGACAATGGAGCTCATCCATAGGTTCAAGACTCAGTTCAGCGAGCCTTTGTATGCCGGATTTGGTGTTGGCTCCTCAGTCACTCTCTGCCAGCTAAAGAACAATCCTGTATCTTACTGAGGTTAATGTTTCTATTTGTACTTTTTTTTATTCATAACAAATAAACCATAAACAAGAAAATAAACTATTCCAACTCAGGCATATACTGTATATTGATTGAACAATGTTAGATTAAGGAATGAAAGAATTAACTTGACTCATGACGTTGCATTTATACATCTGTGTGTGTGTTATTATGTATGATAAGCCATGTACAATTCAAACGCCTTAAAATAAAAATGACATTTGTCAACCAAAATCCTTTCTGTTCCTGTGTGATTTGTAGCTTATCTCAACATTCACAGTGACTCAGAGAGAGAACAACAGTCTCACCTCAAAGTTTGTACAATTTGCAAGTGAAATGATTCCAAAATCTTCATACAACACTGCTTTACATGTTTGCCGCCTAGTAGAAACAAAACATGGCAAGGGTATTTCTATCTATCTGTCCATCCATCCATCCATCCATGATCCTCTCTGCATCAGTTCAGACCCCGTGCCTACCCCCATCCCCACCTACACGCCTTTTGCTTTGGAATATGATTTCCATTTTAGAGCGTGTTCATTTTTTTGTTGTTTTTATAGAGTATTTGATTATGTCAACAGTATAAACCAAGTAATAAGAGCCTCACGGCTCACTTTTCAATATTTTGCTACGAGACCAGAACTCACCCCCATGTTTCAGCTCTTCACAGGCTGTAAGTCAAGGTTTGTTAATACATGTACGGGATGTTAATGCTTTAACAGGAATCTGATTTGCTGTAAATGTTAATTGTTATTTGCACATTCTCGTTTGCTCACTTTCAGAAACCAATCAAAGCCTCATTGGGTTTCAGGACATCCTGTTTCCAGCCACAAAATGAATGTCACCTATAGCAGGCCGGCTTTTATCAATGAGGAATTAATCATCACCGCAGTGGGAATCAATGCAGTCCTGAGTCTCCCTTTAAATTGCTACGTAATATGGCTGATACTGGCAGGAGCCAGAGAAACTTTGGTTGCAGATTTATTTTCTCTCAACTTGGCTTTTTCTGAGGTGCTTGTCATTTTATCTTGTACCTGGTTCCTTGTGTTTTTACGTTGGAAATCCCTTTTCTTCTGTTTTAATGCTTTCATGTTCGGTCGCGCATTCATGTATACAGCCCGGCCTCTCTTCCAGTGCCTAATCTGTGCTGAATGCTATGCCGGAGTCGTCCACCCCGTGCTGTTTCTTCAGCTGAAACGCCTGAGGTACAAGGTTGTCTGTTGCTGTGCTGCCTGGCTGACTGTCTTGGTTTTCTGCATCTACAGTCTGTACACTTATCAGAACAATCTTTACCTTTATGGGTTTTTCATCCAGAATTTAGTCTTATTCTGCATCATGCTTTTCTGCTGCCTCGCAGTTCTCAGGGCTCTGAAACGTCCCGGGCCAGGAAAAAAAGCCAAACAGAAGAAGAGCAATGCAAAGAAAAGAAAGGCTCTTAAAATAATTTCGCTCATCATGATTTCCATGGCAATCACTTTCTTTTTGTATGTGGCAAATATTCCACTGCAATGCTGTATGAGCCCATTGCTGTTTACCAACACCTTAACAATTTCAATAGCTTTAGCTCTAATGGTTGGGTTTACACAGCCTCTCCTCTACCTGCACAGGTCTGGGAAACTTAGCTGCTTCAAGAAAGTCTAGTATCCACCAATGAATGATATACTTCTCAATGGCCAAAACATAAACCCTCCTGTTTGCAGGATATTCTGATTGGTGGTTTTCACTTAGGATGCACCTAATATAGTAATAATTCTTCTATATAGTACAGTACATTATGCACTGTATACGGCTGACAAATGGATTTCTACAAGTTTGTTTTAGATTTCTTAAAAAAAGTTATTTTTTCAGATGGGTTTTGTGTTCCAGCCATCACTATGTATTGTATACTGTGTGTGCATTCATATAATATTATTTTCTGGGGCTTTGGGTGAGGAAGATCAGCTCTGTCTCTCTGGAAACCATCGAGAAGGTGGGTGAGAGGATCACCAATGACACGTCCCACCTAAGACTCTACACAAGACTGTAGCTGCTCCTTCCACAACAAACTGCTCCGCTCAAGTCATTCATCCCATTTAGGAGTTTATCCCATATGTCCTTTATTTATTTTTTTTGTTTTCCTGTTATTGACAACCATGTACATTTGCTGTTGAGTGGTGTAATTGTCAGGCTGCTGAGGTATATGTAAGATATAAATAATTATCCGGAAAATATTCTGAAAATCTGAAAATTCTGAAATAAGTATTTAAGTACATTTTATGTAGAAGAAACTAATTTGGGCATTTTAATTTGGGCTTCATCTCTGCTCAGGCATTCAGATCCAAAAGTATAGCGACGTACAACTAAGCATTTATGCTTACTGGGTTGTTTCACAGATAAAAATGTAATTAAATCAAGGATCAACTGTGCAAAAGATCCATCAGAAATGTCAGATTTCAAGTTTGATGCAAATTTGAAGTGCTAGTTTTCCTTGAGTACAGAGTTTGAGGCTTAGCATCATTGTGTGCTGATCACCACTCGATGGCGCTGTTTCACCTTTTGACTGCGTTGATATGTTGTTGCCGTCTCTTATCTTATGTGCATTATGACTGTCTTGTCTGTCCTTGTTTTTGATGTGAGGGAGCTGACATTCATCTTCAGCTTGGGACAGGATGGCACCTAGGACATCCACTCAAGATACATAGGGATCTTTATAGAGTCAAATAGTGTTCTTTAGTCCTCTAAAATCTCCAAAAGTAACTACAAATAGTGTGGCTTCAAGGTGGATGGGGTGTCATGTCCAGCTACTTTGAGGAGGTTCTGCCTCTCAAGTCACATTTATAGGAACTCAGTTGCAAGTGGACCTCGAAACCCACTGGGATATTGTGGATGTGACATCATGACAAATCACAGACATCACGGATAGCATGGTCGAAGCGTGAACAGTTTGATAGAGAAATTTCTGACATTCTGTCTAACATTGAATAAATTGTTCTTATTGTGCAAGTTCCTGGGCAAGATTTGCTTTGTTAAAGTTTCAGAGAACAAGCTGTGGCTTGTAACCCAAAAGTCTCATGTTGCAACCCACTGAAGTGCTGAAGTGCCCCTGAGCAAGGCACCTCACCCCATCTGCTCCCTGGCTGCTTAGGCTCCTAAATTTTCTCATTGTGGGACTGATAAGAGGCCCCAAACTTTCCTGTGAGCTTTAAGATAATGGTAATGGTAATGCTGTTGTTCTTGGTAGAGGCGCCAGATTATTATGTGGTGATGGTAGAACTGAAGATCGACTCAATAACAGCAGAGTAGATGTGTAAGTCACATTTATAGGAACTCAGTTGCAAGTGGCTACTTGCTCCTCGAAAAAACCTCGAAACCCACTGGGATATTGTGGATGTGACATCATGACAAATCACAGACATCACGGATAGCATGGAGTAATATGGTCGAAGCGTGAACAGTTTGATAGAGAAATTTCTGACATTCTGTCTAACATTGAATAAATTGTTCTTATTGTGCAAGTTCCTGGGTAAGATTTGCTTTGTTAAAGTTTCAGAGAACAAGCTGTGGCTTGTAACCCAAAAGTCTCATGTTGCAACTCACTGAAGTGCTGAAGTGCCCCTGAGCAAGGCACCTCACCCCATCTGCTCCCTGGCTACTTAGGCTCCTAAATTTTCTCATTGTGGGACTGATAAGAGGCCCCAAACTTTCATGAATCAGCCTTAAAAAACATACCAAAAACAGAAATCAAACAAATTTTTCTATAGGTATCTTGGTGTTTGTGGGTGTGTGTCACCCTTGCCTATGGAGACCTTGGTCTCTGCAGGATCAAGACAGGTCTTTCCTGTTTGGTAGCGTGGTTGCTTTCTCTGGAAAGGGGAATGTTTATACACAACACACTTCATTATGATGAAATGCTGGGAAGTTGTGAAAACCACTTTCAACGGTACAAGTTTTTTTTTTCTGTTAAGCTCTCAATATGTGTAAAATAAGCTGTAAAATAACTCCAAATAAAGCTTCTCTTCATCTCTGCCATCACACACCCAATGGAGCACTGTAACCGCAGCGTAAGCACAATAAGCACAATGAGCATGAGCAAAGTGAGAGGAGCAGTGCTTGCACAACCACTATTGTGTAACATTACTAGAAATAATGAAATCTGTTACCAATAATATACTGTTGACATTTTAGATGAACTCTTCAGATTGTAGAACTGAAACTGTTCTACATTGCTTGTATTGGGTCATCTCCTTCTCAGTCGTTGACCTTTAGGGAAACTTTGGTGACATGAACAACTACCTCTAAAGGATAGTAGTCTACTTCCCTATAAAGGGGGTATGCACGTACATTGTTCCGTTTCAGTCAGATGAAGAAGAACAGTTTCCAACCGCATAATCTGGGTGTATAAATCAAATTGGGGAACATGTGGAGGTAATGATGATTTCATACTTGTTATTTTTGCCCTCAGTATCTCTTTTCATAATTTTAGAATATGCTATATAAAGTACAAGCACAGCCCAGAGTTCAAATCTATTTGACATGCTGGAATAAGTTGCACTGTTAAAACTGAAGGTTTCAATGGTGATTGTATCTCACATAACTACAGAGTGCTTATTGTGCTGGTTGGACACCAGTGTGTTTATTTTTCATAGGATTTGAATGCACAGTGTACCGTGTCTCACATATTTTGAGCAACATGCTATTCGCCACGCAGATTGAATTCTTATCTGTAGTTTCTCAAGAGAAGATGCCAGTGGAATTTCACCAGCATCTCTGATCAAAGATTAGTGGAACATTTCAACACCAGACCTGAGGTTAAGAAAGACAGTGAAGAAAAGAAGAGTTATGAGAGTGAGCAGTGAGGTTAGCAAGGTGGCTGGAGAGATACTCTCTCACTCTTTTTTTTATTCATTCCATTAACCTTTGCATGATTTAGTTCCTCAACCACCAGACCACAGTAGCATGAGACCATGTAAAACAAATCAGTCATTGGCGACATGGCGTATCGTTTCACATGAAACACTCACACCCATGCTGTCACCACAATGGACAGTACAAAAAAAATGCAGGGCATGTGGGAGTTCAAGTGCAGAATTCCTCTCACAGGCTCAATCAGATGCATATATAAGGAGAACGTGCTGTGTTAGAGCACACACACTCTCTGCACACACACACACACACACACACACACACACGGCATTCACACACATTTGAAGATTCCAGATTACACCAGAACTACACAATTCTTGGCATATCATCTACTTGAGTATAACACTTTGTTGAAGTAGTGAGATTGAAGCAGAGCAAACATCTGAAGAAGGAGGCACTCTTAAGGACCACACACAGGTAAGAGTGTAATAACAGTATTATACAGTAGTACTGCTAGATTTCTTTGACTGTAACAGTAATATTGTTACACATGGAACCATTTCTAACAGTGTAGATAATATTAAAATAATGAATAGCATGTTTTTTGTTTTGGTAATATGGGAGTTTTTCTATTTTCCTTTTTTTAAATAAGGACTTTAAAAAAAGGCAGCTCTAAAAAAATGCTGAGCTCCACATTATTTAGGAATATTTTAAAACTATCATTTTCATATGTGACGAAACAGTATTCAGTGCATCTATTACAAACTCTTCACAAAAAAGAAGAAGCATTTACATGAAAAAAGAAAAAAACATGCTCACCATTTGCCAAACATTTGCCGCTAAAACCAACCCAACTGCCAACCTTTTTTATTTCTTTTTCTCCTCAGGTGTTTTTACATTGGTTGTTGCTTCATCACACCTGACACACCTCACGCAACCCTCCTGTAACCAACAACCATCTGTGGGAAAGATAAGTGGGTGGAATCAAGATCTGTGAGAGATACGTGAGAGTCAAGAAAAGCTGAAACATTTGGAAGAAGGGCCTGGAAGTCTCCGTCCACATTTTTCTCCTTTTCCATAATCTCCCATCATGGCTGACAGAGAGACACTCCTGCTCTTGGTGCTGGTGCTCTCCCTGTCACAGGTCGTCAACAGCTTCAAACCACTCTTTGTGTTCAATGGGAAATCTGTAACTCACCGTGAGATCACACAAATGGCAGTCCTCCGAAAGACAGCTGAGGTCTGCCGAGACATTGTCACCTCTCAGGGACATGGATTCAGCTTGACAGTGAGTGGAAAAGTCGCCTGAAAATGAAGAAAAATTGTTACAAAACATGCAGTTACAGTGTCGTGTCTCTACCTTCAGATTGATGATACCCTGTCTCCTGAGGAGGTTCAAAGGGCCTGTGCCTCCATAGGCACCTCCACCTCGATCCTCTCAGCCATCGAGTTCTATACCGCCATTGCAACCATGTACCTCAGCAATGCAGCGGTGGATGTAGTTTTTGTGCTGAGCGACAGGCATCATTTTGATGGCGAGACATTCAAGGATGGACGGCAAATCATCACCACAGGTACACCAGTCAACAGTGAAATAAGAAATGCTAGAAATATGTTTTTTTTTTCGTTTTTTTTTTCTCTTTTTTTAAGGATTCCGTACCTGTTACTACACACCCACTAGATGCATAGATCTGGTGCTATTTTAAAAAGACATTTATCTTTCCACTTCAGCATGTTATGATTGACTGGGTTCACGTTTCTGCTTTTAAATCTCTCTCTCTTTTGTTTTTAGGAGTATCTGCTGTGAAGGCCAGTGCAAAGCGGGAGAGGTTTGTGGCTGGGAGGCTGATTCTGGGAGGAATCCTTCACACCCTGCAGGTGAGATGTGCAGTTAATGCAGGGGCTGTGCTGGCATCAGTATTAGGCTGACAAGCATGTAAAACAGCAAGCACTGGTAATAAATTTCCTTTTCTCTTTGTCAAGGACTTCTACAGCCATAGTAACTGGGTAGAGCTGGGTAAAAATGCTCCTTACAGCACTCTTATAAAACCAGACCAACCTCTTGAAAACCTGGCAGGTAAGTTGGTCACATCTGTCATATCACAATGTACAGACTGTTCAAAAACGTTGACACTTTTATCACTCTGGTGTGAGTGCTTTAGGGCGGTGGCCTGAGTAAACAGTGAAGGCATGCAGGCAAACCAAAAGTATTCTGATAGTGTTCTTCAATAAGCAGGCCTATTGTTTGCCTTCATACTACCTACCTGGCAATATCTTTGCTAAATGTATTTATAAAATAAAGTTAAAATTATGATCAACGATTTGTTCAGTAGCATCATTTTTCTTCTTGTTGCTTAATTTTCTGTAGGTCCAAACACTCCTACCTGTAAGAACTGCACAGATGGGAATTGTGAAAATAACCTTCTGCCTGAAGTGCTGCAGCAAGGACTTCTCACCTCAGGTTACTTCAGCCTCTTCTCCTCAACAAAACCTCCAGGTAACATTGAGGAAACATCACAGTTTTTCTTGTGCTCCACCCTTGGTATTTTTAACGTCATGGCAAACATTTTGTCTCTGGTTGAAGGGAAATGTAGTCACGGTGGATCCTTTGACCGGACAAAGACACAGGACCCAGTTGGTGGCATCAACAAGGACACCGCTGACTCTAGTCATGGACCCCTTCACCAAAAAGCTGCTGATCTAGCTGTGAATGCAACTATGGAGCTACTGGAGGATGTCAGAGCAGCTGTGGGAGACAAGAACTTCCTGGAGTAAGGATCACCTTCAACTGAACCATTTTGTGAACAACAGAAGGATGCAATGTCCTGACTTGGACATGCAGCCAATCAATATCCCAAAGCCTTGTATTAAGTCATTGGAGTTTAGAGTTAGATTATTGGTGGCTAGCAGATATTGTGAAGTGCCAATGATCAGCAGGTTATGCAAATGTGTTTGGTTTCTGTCATGTTTCCACAGGTTGATGGGCCTCTCCCAGTCGTCTGTGCTGTGTTTTGTCATTGACACCACAGGCAGTATGAGTGACGACATAGCTGAGGCTAAGAGAGTTTCATTCAGCATCATTGACAGTAAGAGGGGAACCCTGCAGGAGCCCTCTGCCTACATACTTGTTCCCTTCAATGACCCAGGTGTGGGGAACTTTGTTGTTTGAAAAATAGAGACTCAATAATTGAGTAGAAACTGTATGCATACAGTTCTCTGGACAACTAACACTACTTTGCCACAATGGTCAAAGAAAGATTCATGATCAAATGAGTGCCCATAATAGTTATCCTTACTATATCCAGAATTTGGACCCTTGGTTGTGACAACCAATGCAGATGTCTTCAAAGAGCACATCAACAGCCTGACGGCATCTGGAGGAGGAGACATTCCAGAGATGGCCTTATCTGGACTGCAGGTGACAGATAAGAAATTTATGGGGGCAGTGTTTTGCAAAACATTGAAGCTTTATCATCTTGAGTCACTGAAAATTGAAGAGAGATTTCATACAATGGATACTCATACTCATCTTTTTTTTTTTTTTCGCCCGACAGCTGGCCCTGACTGCTGCTCCGGACTCGTCTGACATCTTTGTCTTCACTGATGCTCCAGCTAAAGACAGCTATCTGAAAAGCACCATCACAGCCCTGATAGAAAGCCGCAAGTCTGTGGTAAGAGTTTCACCATGCTGGCTCATGAACTGTAAGGGTACAGGGTGACGGTTACATGTAAACAATCTCGAACAAAGCTGTTTTAAAGATGTAGTTCTTCTTCTGTCATCATACACTTTAGGTCACTTTTATGTTGACGGATGTTTTGGCCAGTCGGAGGCGAAGGAGCCCACGGGCGTTGAGCCAGACAGATGCTCAGCTGTACAAAGACCTGGCCCGAGCCTCAGGAGGTCAGGCTATTGAGATCTCCAAGTCAGACCTCTCTCAGGCTACCAAAATCATAGAGGATTCATCAGCAAGTGCTGTGGTGAGTTTCTTTAAACAAGAAAGTCACAGGAGTCTGAAGATGGTGCCGTGCAGGATTTGTATAAAAGTAAATTTTGTGTTTCCTCTGCTTTCAGGTGACAGTTTTTCAGGTTGTAAAGAATCCTGGACGGCCGGATAATTTTACATTTACTGTCGATGGTTCTCTAAGCAACGTGACTGTTTACATCACAGGAGTCTCTGCTCTCACCTTCAGACTCGTTAGTGCCACAGGTTTGTTTTGTTGTTGCTGCTGCCTCTCAAATGGTAACGCCAGTGTGTGGGATGTAGGAGAATCTACTGGAGGTGTAAATTACAACTTTAATCATGAAACGAAATCATGTCAACTCGATGAAAAAATGTTTGATAATTGCCAGTATCACAGATTCTGAATCATTCATGTGATTTCCATTTTAATTTCTGATCCAGTGATTGATATGAGACAATATTCTATGCTGATTTGACTTTGGTACCTTTATCCCTGAGCTGAGTGAAATCTTCAGTGAAGCTTCAGTGGAATCTGTATCATGGATATTAGAATTCAAAACTTTAATATAATATAAAAGAAAACTGAACTCAGCGTTCTGTAGATGCAGTTTGTGACCACTAGATGCCTCTACATCTCACTCTCTGCAGTGTGTAGATCCTTCGGCCTCCTCTTACCTCCATCATCTGTTAAAACAACCATTCTGTCTGCCTGTCTCTCTTCCAGGCGAGTCTCAGACTTCCAGTCAGACCAGTGGTCCTCTGGCATCTATCACCACAGCAGGAAACCTCCGCCGGTTGAGCCTCAACACTGATAATCAAACAGGATCATGGGCAATTCAGGTTGACTCCACCAGCCAATACTCTGTTAAAGTCACAGGTCTGTGATATGATAATTCACCGATAGCCAGACCATTTATTCAGAACATTTTAATTTTAATGTCTTGTGTTTTTCATTGACAATAGTGGATACAGTGATCTGTTATTTCCGTGATGTGATAAATGTGTTGGTGTGTGTGTGATCTCATCAGGTCAAAGTTCAGTGAACTTTATTTTCAACCTTGTGGAAGTTCATGAAGGAGCCCACGCAGACTTCAGTCTCATGGAGGGACGTCCTCTTTCTGGTGAGACCACTTTTGTCTTTTTTTCAATAAAATTTCTTGTGGTACCATTACATTTTGTACATCCTAATGACATTTAATGTCAAATATAATCATCAATTTCTTTGAACGTCTTCTCTTATCATCACCATAAGTAGCTTTGCACATCAATTGAACCCCTATTCGACCATCTCTAGTTATGTGTGTAATGACTATGTTTAAAGGGATGACATATATCAATATTTCCTTTCTCTTTTGTGATAACACACAGGTGGTAACGTCAGCCTGCTGCTCTCTGTGACAGGAGGTGGTACAGTAAATATCACAGACGTGACTCTGTTTGACAGTTCAGGCCCAACACAGGTTAACGGATCACTACAGGTACATCACACACAGATCACAGCAGACCAAGACTTAAAGGGCCATGCCAAGGCACATTATACTGCTCTCTAGATTTGAACAATTGTTTTGTCACACTTTCTGAAATCTGATTTTCAGACTTCACATCTACCAGACCCGAGTTACCTATAATTCTCCTGCCATTTACACTCTAATGTGGTGATTTTCTCTGCCTTTCTTACCTTAAGGTAACAGGAAGTTAGCAAAACTGATCAGTTGTTGAAAGCAAATCTCTTGCTTGTTTAAATCAGGTTTGGATCATGGTTGGATGTTATCAGCAATATTTTAATACAAGAGCTCCACTGAGAGATTTCTCATGACATGCAAGATTTTTAAAATCACTTTGTAAAAATGTAAAATGTTGATATCACAGGTAATGAACATAATAGTTTGCAGTTTGCCATAAGAAGTACACAATGTTTTCTCACTTTGACTGTCTGATCTTTCTGTATCCTCGTCTTGTCTTCAGTCCCTGGGAAGTGGTAACTTTCTCGTGACATTCAGCGCAGTCCCTGCAGGTGACTTTGTGGTTTGTTTGAGAGGAGAAGACAGCAGCTCTACCTCCAGGTCATCCACGAACAGCTTTGAGAGACAGGCCTCCACACAGATCAAAACATCAAACATAATTTTCACTGTGAGTCTACCAGTACTTGGTTTGTCCGCCGCAGGAACACAATGACAGCATTCATTGCTAATGTACAATGAGGACCTGTGAGGTTTATGGGGCATTGCATTGGACATCCCTGAAAATGTCAATATAATGTAATAAGATACTTATACTTATATACTCATCCTTACTTTCTTCATTTAAAATATCACTGTGCAGATGGTGAATGATTAGCATTGACTCTGTCACTAATTTCATCAAACTTCATCCTTACTGAACCATCGATATTGTAACATTGATGTAACATTGATGTAAGTCCCTCGCCTTTTCAGACCGAAGTCAACAACACCAGCATAGAGCCCGGTTCCACCATCTCCCTCCCTTTCACAGTGGCTACCACCACCAATGGAGTTGTCAACACATCTGCAACCGGGACTTTCACAGTCCGAGCCAACAATGACCGTGGCTATAGTTTAACTTCCCCCAGCTCTGTCACCTTAGCAGCAGGAGGTACGGTCAATGACACTGTGTCGATGACAGTGCCAGCCAGTGCTGCATCAGGAACAGATGTGACCCTGACCATTGAGGCAGAAAACACAGCAACCTCTGACATCAACTACACCGTGCTCAGGCTCTCTGTGGTTGCCGAGGTGAGAGACATAATTTGCGTACCGTAGCTACAGGTGGTGCTTAAGCTGGGAGTGGGTGCACAGGATGGAAAGTACTGTAGGTGAACTGGGAAAAAGTTCTGTGTTAAAACAGTATGTAACATTAAACCTTAGGTGTTTGAAACTCTCTTTTGTCTTTTTTAAATGTACAACCCCCTCCATTCTGTTTCTGTGTCTCCAGGTGACGGATATAACACGCCCAGTGTGCCAGGTGGTCAATTCAACGACCAACTGTTCTTCATCGTCGTCGTCATCCTCTCTGTGTGCCTCCTCCATGTGGGAGTTCACTGCCAACTTTACTGATGGCATCAACGGAACTGGCATCGAGAGCGTCACCATCCGTCAAGGGAACGGGACCCTCACCAGTAACACAGTGGCAGGAGAAGGGGGCGAGAACGTGACAGTGGTCACCTACAGCTCCTCCTGCTGTTCAGAGAGTGCAGAGCTCATCGCTGTGGATGGAATTGGAAATGTGGGGACCTGCACTTTGAGAGGCTTTACCCCTGAACCTGCAGCAGCAACTACAGCTGGAACGACAGCAGGAACTACAGTTAGCACAGCATCCACTGGGGGGCACTCTCTGTACCCGTCACACTGGCTCTGGATCAGTGCTGCCCTATGTCTGTTCTGGAAATAAAATGGAAGCGGGGATAGAAATTATGCAGTGACGCTAGAATTGTTTTTATAGTACTTCTACTGCAACACCTTGCTTTATAATTCAATAACTGAAATTGTATGAATGTATTATGGAGATAGTCAATATGAATTGTGAATTAAGGAACACAAAATGTAACTTGGGACTTTTGTGGTTTTAATTTTCAGGTATGCAGCACAAAATCAGCAATTCTGAATTTTTTGCATTGACAAAATAAACTTGAATCGAGTCCTTATTGATCTGTATCGAAGGACCACATATGATTGACTAATATTTGACTAATATTTTGTTTACAGGGTGATACAATGAGGGAAATGGCAGTCATATAAAATCAATGGCACTGACATAACATAAGGCCTCAGTTCTACAAATCATTACATCCATTCATTAATTCAATTTTTTTCACAAGATGTTGCATACAGTAGGGATCTATACATAATCAATTATCAAGTGTTAAAACAAGATGATATCTATTACAGACCATTGTCCAGGTGCATCTACTGTATCATTGTCAAACAAAATAAAATGTTTAACAAAATGTTAAACAAAATCATGCTGTAGCAGTTCATAGTTTTTTGTAATCTTGATTTTCTCTTCTTTGAAATGACATCTAAGTAAACATGCCCAAGCTCAAAACATTTTAATAGAACTGTAGACCAGTGCTAAAAGTTACTTCATGTGGTACCTTAGTCCACCTAATATAGTTTATAACAGGAAAAGCATTTTAACATTTTATGTGGCTGCACCTGAAAACACATAAACTTTGAATGTGTTACTGGGTCTTTCTGGCCCTGCGAAGGTGAAGGATAGGATGCACAGCCCCCCACCAAACCATCAAACAATAGGTCAATGGGTATAAGATACACCTAATGTTCTCTGGCAGATTTGCCACCTGAATGAGCAAAGTGATCAAGGGCACATAACTGACAATAGTAATCACCAGGAAGATCAAGACTATGTTGAATGCCCTTCTCTTGATCAAGTTGGAGACCTCCCTCTCCCCGTCCCCTGGTGCAGGTTGTTTCAAAGCCCTGAGAACTGCTGCACAGCAGAAAGCATTGACACTAAAGGTATACAGAAAAGCTCCTACATTAAAGAACAGGGACACCACTTCGTGAAAACAGAAAAACATTTGGGGTACCATAGTCATTACAGCTCCCAGCCAGGTGATACAACAAAAGCTCATCCTGTACCGCAGTGCTCTGTACCTGAGGTACAGCACTGGGTGTACAACAGCAAGGAAGCGTTCCAAACAGACATTGCTCTGGAAATAAGTCCTGGCTGTCAATGCTATGTCGGTGAATTTGACCATTACGCTTAAAGTTATAATGTCATAGATGAAGAACAATGATGTTTGCAGCAGTGCAAACAGTAGCTCGCTCACAACCAAGTGGAACTCAGACACTTCCATCCTGTCAGTCCAGAAGACAGCAGATGATATCATCAGCCGCAGCACATAGCCATTCGTGGGTACAGAGAACAGAACATAAGGCACAAGGAAATAAAGGTAGATGAAAGAGTCGGAACATATATCGCAGACAGAAGACATGGAGTTCGTTTCATTTGTTCCACTGTGATTTTTCATGTTTCCTTGAAAGAAAACAAAATGGAAAATACAATGATTGCATCTTCAAATTTCGGCCAAGCTTTAATTTATATTAAGTTACACATATACTTATATAGTATACTATACATATCCAAAATTGTCTACAATGCATAAGATCATTAATTAAAAGATGATGACATGAAAGTGATTACACTGGCAGATGAAGCAGCCATGAAAAATGGATAACTTACTTTATCGATCCAGAGACAAAGTCCCAAATGTATAGCAGCAGCTCTCACTTGAATCACCTCATCCACCATGTTTATAGGCTCATGACTAAACAAATGGCGTGGGTGAGCTATTCGCAGGGATGCAAAACTTGCAGATGTGTTCTGAGGATATTAAAAAGGTTTTAATCAGCTGATGTGGTGAGTGGGTATGAAATAAACAGAGCAGCATCATGCAAAGCAGCATTTTCGCATTCACAAACAACAGCTGAAAACCATTGTGTTTATATATATTCCAATATGTGATGCTGTAGTCTCCTGTCTTTGAGGGAAATATGCAATCTATAATCTGTGAAATGTTCTGCCTGTGTCTGTAAACTGTTCTGTTTGTCTTTCTGTCTGTCTGCTCTGTTTGAGCCGACCTGCTGATTCTGTTGATCCCTCCTCTGTTTGTCACCGTGAGGTTTCTTCCTCTCTTTTTCCCCTCTCAGGCTTTTTCTTGGGAGTCATTCCTCAGCAGGTGCAAGGGCATGAAAGGCATTGCTGTCCAATATGACTACAGTAACTGTTGTAAAGCACATGGAGTTTGCCCTGTGCATGACGTGTTATTAATAAAGACAGATCGATAGATTGATTGATCCTTTGCACCTTGCCACTTACACAATAATCCAGACAAAACGTGACTGGATAGTCATTCTACTGAACTGACTGAGGAACAGTACCATTAAACAGGGCAGTAAATTGAAATCTGATTACTGTTCTTCACTATCGTCATTGTCGGACCCTCACGAGTAACACATTGGCAGGACAAGAGGGCTAGAGTGCAGAGAGTGCAGAGCTGATCACTGTGGTCAGAATAGGAAATGTGGGGACATGCACTTTGAGAAGCTTTACCCCTGAAACTGCAGCAGAAACTGCAGCAGGAACTACAGCTGCAGTTGGCACAACATCCACTGGGGGGCACTGGACCTGTCACCTTGGCTCTGGATCAGCACTGTCCGATGTCTTTTCTGGAAATAAAATGGGAGCAGGGATAGAAATTCTGCAGTGAAGTTGGAACTGTGGTGAAAAACCTTTGGTGAAAGTCATTTTCTTAAAATTCAGTGAGAGTTTTTGACCTACAATTACATATCTGCCATTAATTTGATTTATAAATGTTAATTACTTTGATTTCTTCACATTATAGATGTGTGTGGTTGTTTTTTACAGTACTTACAGCACTTGGTTGATAATTTCATAACTGAAATTACATTAACATAATGTGGAAATAATTAACTGAATATAACTTTTATTATTGTATTGTATTAATGATTTTAAAAAAAATTCAACGCTTTTGTGGATTTAGTTCATGATGACGAGTTGTCTTCATTTTCAGGAAAGCAAAACAGAATCATCAATCTTCCTTTTTGCATTGATGAAATAAACTTAGATTGAATCCTTCTTGATCCATAATCCAAAAGAAATATGATTTAATGCCTGACTGATGAACTTGTTTAAAGGATGATGCAATGAGGAAAGTGACTTTAACATAGAATGAAAAGCACAGTGATGTTTCTCCTGTTACATGCATCTGTCTGTGTCTCTGTGGGTTGCAAATGTATTTCTTTACCCATTTCTGTGACACCAATCAAGTAATCTGCTTGAAACATTTAATATTGATACTCTAACTATCATGACAAAAGGACTTCATTTGCACTAAACAAAAATCACTCAATATCAAACTTTATTCTGTACATACTTTTATTCAAGGTATCGTGTAAATATCTATACATAATGATGTGTAAAAACAATATCACCGATCTCTACAATACAACATGTTGTAGGTTCATCTATTGTTTCATTGTCAGTAAATCAGAAAGCAAAATGATGAGTAAAATCGTACTGTAGGTCCTTGCATTGTTTTCATCTTCTTGAGATTCACATTTTTGAAAGTACATACAAGTAAATGTACTGTACCAGTGTTCAAAATATTTTGGTAAAAATGCAGACAAGAGCAAGAAGTGACTTCATGGGGTACATTAGTCTCTATTGCTAAACAGGGTAATTAACAGAAAAAGCATTTTTATGTGTCGCTACAACTGAAAACATGTAACCTTTGAATGTCTTACTGGGTCTTTCTGGCCCTGCGGAGGTACAGGATAGGATACACAGCCCCCAACCAAACCATCAAACAATAGGTCAAGGGGTGCATGGTACACCTAATGTTGTCAGGCAGATTTGGCACCAGAATGAGCAACGTAATAAAGGGCAAATAACTGACAACAGTTATCACCAGGAAGATCAGGACTATGTTGAAAGCCCTTCTCTTGATCACGTTGAAGACCTCCCTCTCCCCGTCCCCTGGTGCAGGTTGTTTCAAAGCCCTGAGAACTGCTGCACAGCAGAAAGCATTGACACTAAAGGCATACAGAAAAGTTCCTACATTAAAGGTCAGTGAGACTACTTCAAAACAGTAAATTATTTGGGGTACCACAGTGATTACAGCTTCCAGCCAGGTGATACAACAAAGAATCATCTTGTACCGCAGTGATCTGTACCTGAGGTACAGCACGGGGTGTACAACAGCAAGGAAGCGTTCCAAAGAGATGTTGCTCTGGAAAAAAATCCTGGCTGTTATTGCTATTTCAGTGAATTTCACCATTGTGCTTACAAATGCAACATCATGCCTGAAAAACAATGGTGCCTGCAGCAACCCGTAAAGTAGCTCGCTCACAACCAAGTGGAACTCAGACACTTCCATCCTGTCAGTCCAGAAGACAGGAGATGATATCATCAGCCACAGCACATAGCCATTAGCGGCCAGGGAGAACAGGACATACGGCAGAAGTAAAGAAAAGTACAAGGGAGAGTCGGAACACACATCGCAGATAGAAGACATGGAGTTTGTTTCATTTGTTCCACTGTGATTCTTCATGTTTCCTTAAAAAGAAAACAAAATGGAAAAACAGTGATCGCATCTTCAAATTTCGGCCAAGCTTTAATTTGTATTACATTACAATGAATTATACATATACTTATATAGTATACTATACATATCCAAAATTGTCTACACTGCACAATATCATTAATTAAAAGATGATGACATGATGATGACACTGGCAAACAAAGCAGCCATGAAAAATGATTTAACTTACCTTATCGATCCACAGACAAAGTCCCAAAATGTATAGCAGCAGCTCTCCCTTGAATCACCTCATCCACCGTTTTTATCTGCTCATCTCTAAACAAATGGTCTGGGTGAGCGATTCGCAGGGATGCAAAACTTGCAGATGTGTTCTGAGGATATTAAAAAGGTTTTGATTAGCTGATGTGGTGAGCGGGTATGAAATAGACACAGCAGCATCATGCAAAGCAGCATCTTCGCATTCACAAACCATGGCTGAAAACCATTTTATTTATATATATTCCATTATGTGATGTTGTAGTCTCCCGTCTTTGATTGTAACCAGTAATCTACAATCTGTGAAATGTTCTGTCTGTGTCTGTTCTTTTTGTCTGTTTCTCTGCTCTGTTTGAGCCAGCCTGCTGGTCCTGGGTGAGGATTCCCTCCTCTGCCTGTCACCCTGAGGTTTCTTCTTCTCTTTTTCCCTTTTCTTTTTCAGGCTTTGCAAGTGTAAGTATGAAAGGTTGATTTGAGCAGATATGAAATTGACAGAGCAGCATCATGCAAAGCAGCATCTTCGCATTCACACACCACGGCTGAAAACCATTGTATTTATATTGTTATTCCATTATTATTATTATTTCCATACACAAACTCTACTGGCCATGGTTGCTAGTAGACCCACATCTATCCACGCTCAACCCTCCAAACTGCCATCTCCTGAACGTCCAGGAATTGAAGAAAGGGAGCCTAAAACCCGAGTATGCCAGGAGAGTGAACCACTGAAGTGAGTGAACAGCTGAAGAAACAGCTGACTCAGCTAGGAGAAGAGGACCAGGATAGAGAGGAGCACCTAAAGAGACACAGGACAGCAACAGCACGACAGGTGAGTGCTTCTGCCGCAGGATGGCGATGTATCCAACTCCACCCACTCGCCCCCTGCGGTCCCAGAATGCGTGTCGACCTACATCACAGCCAGGAAAGTGAGTAGCCTCCCCAACTGCTAAGACCATCTGCCAGATGCTAAGACCACAAATGGAGGGACCCAAGTTTCCCTACTTCAAGGATGAAGATCGGAGTCAGTATGTGGAACTGCGTATCTGCTTGGATACTCTACTTGAAGGTCCATACTCAGAGCAGTGTAAGTACACTGTGCTCCTCGCACATGCGCCATCCCTGACTCCCTACACATCAGCAATAAAGGACTTGGACACCTGGTACGGCCATCCATGGAGCTATGGCCTCGCCGGGCCGAGATCTCTAGACCAACTCCCCCCGATCAAAGAAGATCGAGCTCTCGACGACTTCTCCATTAAAGTACACTCCTTGGTGGGAATGTTGAGGACCCAGGGCGAAGGGCAGGCGAACATGAAATCCGTAGCACGTCGAACGTGGAGCGACTGCTACAAAAGATCCCTCGCTTCCGTCAGGAGAGGTTCAGGAGGCGACAGGAGCTCCTACATCCCTGCAAGATCGGATTAAACCTTGCAGACTTTTCAGAGTTCCTGCAAGAAGTGAGGCATATGAACAGTGACCCCCAAGGCCACTCTGACCAGAAGAAGGAGAGAACAGATAGAGGGGATCGATGAGTAAGAGTAAGCCGGTTAAAGTGATGTACACAAAGGAGGAGTCATCTAATAGCCGGACATTCCCAACCAACAAGAAGGAGCCCTCCCGTACAGCTAAAGCTAGTGTCAAGGCAGTGCAAACACTAGGACTAAAGGGGGCAGAAGAGAAGTTGACCATCAGGACAATCCGCCAAGACACCAAGCAGATTGTAGGAGCTAGAGTGACCTTTGCGATCTCCCCGATTGGGCACCCAGAGGATCAGTACCAGTTAAGAGACGTCTTCACTGGAGACCAGCTGGCACTCTCATGTTATGACTACCCAGTAGAGAAACTGCGTGAGAAGTATCAACACCTGAGAAAAATAGACCTCCCTCCGGTCAGAGATGCAGAGCCTACTCTCCTAATAGGATCAGACAACACCCAACTGATCGCTTGTCCCACCACTCCGAGGACCACGAGGCTGTCCACTTGCGGTGAAGACTGCTCTGGGATGGACGCTCCAAGCTACCACTGAGTGGGGAGACCGTGAGTGAAGAGCTACAACCTGCCTCCACACACGCATTAAGGAAGTTCAATCCCTCACAGGTCTTAATGCCAGTGCAGAGCCCTCATAAGTGGCACTGCTCGACCATGTCCAAAAGCTCTGGACTCTAGATGTCCTCCCATTCCGAAATGAGAAGCTGTACATGAGGTCAAAGGAGGACAACTACGCGATCGACCTCCTCCAAGCGAAGACTGTGCGTTTCAAGGTTGATGGCGTGCAGAGGTACGCCACCCCACTTCTCAGAAGGGAGCCAATGCCGAAGTTCAAGGTCCCTCCAAGAGTTGTCATGCAGTGCCTGGCTAGCAATGAGAGGCACATGGCATGAGACGAGGCACTAGCTGCCTCCTACCGGACTGAAATAAGAAAACTGGTAAAATCTGGTCTTGTGGAGCAAGCTGTAGCAAACGTGGAGCAGAGCGTGGAGCCGTGGTACCTCCCGCACCATAATGTCCGCCACAACGGGAAGAACCATGTAGTGTTCAACTGCAGTTACCAGGTCGGCAAGTTGAACTTAAATCGCTACCTCCTTCCTGGACCGACCTTGACACCCTCGCTCATTGGAGTGCTTGTGAGGTTCAGACAGCGGCCCATAGCCATCAGTGGAGACATAAGGCGCATGTTCCACCAAGTACGACTGCTTAAAGACGACAGACCCCTGATGCGCTTCATCTGGAGAGAGAACCCCTCTGATCTTGAACCATCCCTCTACCAGTGGAAGGTGCTCCCCTTCAGAACCACATGTAGCCCCTGTTGTGCGATCTATGCACTCCAGGCCCACGGAGAAAGCGCCCACTGGAGTTCGAGACGTGGTCCACTCCAGCTTCTATGTTGACAACTGCCTCCACAGCGTGGAGACTGTCCAAGAGGCCAGAAGACTAATTAAAGACCTGCGCGCCTACCTGGCTGGTGGAGGCTTCGAGGTCTGTCAGTGGGCCAGTAACGATCATCAAGTCATTCAGGACCTCCCAGAGGAGGCGAGATCTACAAGCAGCGAGGCATGGCTCTCTCTTTCGTCAGACAGAGCCCAAGAGCCGACCCTTGGCCTGCTGTGGCAGTTTCAGACATACACCCTGCGCTACCAGAACAAACCCATTGAGCCCCACCGAGTGACCATGAGGGCAATATACCGTACCTTAGCTAGCCAGTATGATCCACTAGGCTACATTGTTCCATTCACCACATTGGTCAAAGTGCTGGTCCGAGAGTTATGGACTGAAGAGAGAGGCTGGGACGATCCTCTCCCTCCATTGGAGGAGAGGTGGAAGAGCTGGGAAGAGGAGCTTCCCACACTCCAAGAAATCCAGCTGAGGCGGAGCTATTTCAGTCCATCAGTGGACCTGGTGCAGAGTGCCATCACTCTTCACGTCTTCTGTGACGCATCTCAGATGGCGTACGGGTCAGTGGCCTATCTTCGTGCAGAGGAGCCCAATGGTAAAGTGCATGTTGTGTTTGTCCTCGCAAGGTCCAGAGTTGCTCCCAAGAAACAACAATCCATTCCCCGGTTGGAGTTGTGCGCAGCACTAAATGGGGCACAGCTTGGGCGACTGTTGCGTGACAAGCTACAATTACCTCTGCGGAGTGTGACCATGTAGTCGGACTCAACCACAGTCCTTACCTGGTTGAAATCCAGTTCCTGTAGTTACAAGGTGTTTGTGGGCACCACAGTCTCTGAGATCCTGGACCTTGTGGATGTTTCCTGCTGGAGGTACATAGATACCAGTAGGAACCCGGCAGATGTCATCACGATGGGAGCAACGCTCCAAGACCACTCCGGACCAAACATGTTCCATGCAGGACCAGTATTCCTGTTGGAACAGGTGGCAGAGTGGCCAGTCACTCCAGTGCTGGGGGGAAATTCTGATGATCCGGAGCTGTGCAAGACCCTGTTCTGTGGAGTCCTCAGGACTGTGGAACCTGGGGAACAGGATGGAACAGAATACGAGACCCTAGACGAGTGACAGAAGGCGATGTTCTGTGCCCAGGAAGGCCTGCCTATCACGACGACACTCAGTGCAGATGACTATGCAGCTGCAGAGATCGTGTTTCAGAGCGCACAGAAAGATGCATTCACCCAAGAGCTGAAGTGTCTGAAGAAGGGAGAACAGGTTCCCTTTGACAGCAGACTGCGGAACCTATCCCCAGAGCTCGATGGAGATCTTATACGTGTGGGCGGCAGACTGCGTCGTGCACAGACCTTGGACTTTGACACAAAGCACCCCATCGTGCTGCCAACCAAACATCGGGTTACCAGGCTGGTCATCAAGTACTACGATTGCAAGGTACAGCATGCTGGTTGTGAAAGAGTATTCGCCGAAGTGCGAAGACGATTCTGGATCTTACACGGGAGAAAAGCCGTGCGACGGTACCTGAAGACCTGTATCATCTGTCAGACATGGAGAGCTACACCTTCTCAACCAGTGATGTCTGACCTGCCGGAGGACCGACTGCAGTTAGGACAAGCTCTATTCTATGCGACAGGAGTTGACTGCTTTGGACCTCTCATCGTCAGGAATCGAAGAGCCTCAGAGAAGAGGTGGGGCGTAATCTACACTTACCTGACAACCAGAGCGATGCATCTTGAAGTGCTGCATCAACTTACCACAGACAGTTTTCTCATGTCGTTTCGGCGGTTCACCTCAAGTAAGGGAACTCCCAAGTACCTTAGATCCGACAGAGGAACAAATTTTGTGGGAGGCGAAGCAGAGCTCAGGGAGAACTACGCATCCATGACTGAAGAAGTACATGACTGATTGGCTGAGAAGCAGGTGAAGTTCATCTTCAATCCACCAAATGCTCCTCATTTCGGGGGTGCCTGGGAGCGCGAGATCCGCTCCATCAAGAATATCCTCCACACTGTGCTCGTGCAGCAAGTGCCGAACGACGAAGTGCTTCGGACGGTGTTGGCAGAGATAGAGAATATCATGAACTCTCGGCCTCTTGGCTACACATCCAGTGACATGGCTGACATTGATCCGATCACCCCGTATCTTCTGCTGACGGGGCGGCGAGATTCGGCCTTACCTCGGACAGTCTACGATCCAGCGGAGCTCACTGGCAGGAGAATGTGGAGACACAGCCAGGTGCTCGCCGACCGATTCTGGAGACATTTCATCTTGCGCTACCTATATTTTGATCGTCATTTTGAGGGATGCAGTGCCGTCGGGTCCCTGGCCACCCGCCTGGACCGGACTGATTCCCCCTTGTCGATCCAGTCACCGGACCGCGCTCCAGCCCCTCCCCCTCCTCCCCTCGTCGATCCAGTCACCGGACCGCGTTGCAGCCCCTCCCCCTCCTCCCCTCGTCGATCCAGTCACCGGACGCGCTGCAGCCCCTCCCCCTCCTCCCCTCGTCGATCCAGTCACCGGACCGCGCTCCAGCCCCTCCCCCTCCTTCCCTCGTCGATCCAGTCCCCGGACCGCGCTGTAGCCCCTCCCCGTTCCCCCCTCCCACTACACCGACTCTCCTGCGGCACGGGTAGGGGAGGCGGCCACCTCCAGAGCGCGCCATTGGGGTACCTCCAGCGAGCACCGGCCTTTCATTAGCCTAAGAGGTTACAGGTTAGCCTAGGTGGGAGTGGGTGAGCCCGGGCTGGGGTGGGCGGGGGTAGTGTTAAGTGAGAGTGAGTGAGTGAGTAAGTGTAAGTGAGCGAGTCAAGAGTAAGTCTGTGCATATGTATATGTGAATTAATGCCTGCCTGCCTGTCCTGAGTGAGGTGAGGTGTCTGTAATGTTTATTCTGCAAATTGTAACTGCTCTGTTGTTCCCCCATGCTGGTCCTAGGTGAGATTTCCCTCCTCTGTCATCTTGAGGTTTTTCCTTTCTTTTTTCCCTCTCAGGCTTTTTCTTAGGAGTTGTTCCTCAGCAGGTGCAAGGGCATGAAAGGCATTGCTGTCCAATATGACTACAGTAGCTGTTGTAAAGCACACAGAGTTTGCCCTGTGCATGACGTGTTATTAATAAAGGCTGACCGATAGATTGATTGATCATTTGCACCTTGCCACCTATACAACAATCCAGTCAAAACATGACTGGATAGTCATTCTACTGAAATGACTGAGGAACAGTACCATTAAACAGGGCAGTCGGACCCTCACTAGTAACACGTTGGCAGGACAAGGGAGCGAGAGTGCAGAGCTGATCACTGTGGTCGGAATAGGAAATGTGGGGACGTGCACTTTGTGAAGCTTTACCCCTGAAATTGCAGCAGCAATGACAGCTGGGACTACAGCAGGAACTACAGCTGCAGTTGGCACAACATCCACTGGGGGGCACTGGACCTTTCACCTTGGCTTTGGATCAGCGCTGTCCTATGTCTTTTCTGGAAATAAAATGGGAGCGGGGATAGAAATTCTGCAGTGAAGTTGGAACTGTGATGAAAAACCTTTGGCGAAAGTCATTTTCTTCAAATTCAGTGAGTGTTTTTGAACTACAATTACATATCTGTCATTAATTTGATTTATGCAGTAGATGTTAATTACTTTGATTTATTCACATTATGGGTGTGTGTGGGAGTTGTTTTTTATAGGACTCATAGCACTTGCTTGATAATTCCATAAGTGAAATTGCATTAACATAATGTGGAGATAATTAATTGAATATAACTTTTATTATTGTATTGTATTCATGATTAAAAGAACATAATTCAACACTTTTGTGGATTTAGTTCACGATGACGAGTTGTCTTCATTTTCAGTAACGCACAACAGAATCATCAATCTTCCTATTTTTTTTTTCTTGATCTATAATCCAAAAGAAATATGATTTAATGCCTGACTGATGAACTTGTTTAAAGGATGATGCAATGAGGAAAGTGACTTAACATAGAATGAAAAGCACTGTGATGTTTCTCCTGTTACATACATGCTGTCTGTGTCTCTGTGGGTTGCAAATGTATTTCATTTCTGAGACACCAATCAAGTAATCTGCTTGAAATATTTAATTTTGATACTTTAACCATCATGACAAAAGGACTTCATTTTCACTAAACCAAAATCACTCAATATCAAACTTTATTCTGTACATACTTTTATTCAAGGTATCGTGCAAATATCTATACATAATGATGTGTAAAAACAATATCACCGATCTCTACAATACAACATGTTGTAGGTTCATCTATTGTTTCATTGTCAGTAAATCAGAAAGCAAAATGATGAGTAAAATCGTACTGTAGGTCCTTGCATTGTTTTCATCTTCTTGAGATTCACATTTTTTAATTACATCGAAGTAAATGTACTGTCCCAGTGTTCAAAATATTTTAGTAAATCTGCAGACAAGAGCAAGAAGTAACTTCATGGGGTACATTAGTCTCTATTGCTAAACAGGGTAATTAACAGAAAAAGCATTTTTATGTGTCGCTACAACTGAAAACATGTTATCTTTGAATGTGTTACTGGGTCTTTCTGGCCCTGCGAAGGTACAGGATGGGATGCACAGCCCCCCACCAAACCATCAAACAATAGGTCAAGGGGTGCATGGTACACCTAATGTTATCAGGCAGATTTGGCACCAGAGACAGGAAAGTGATAAAGGGCAAATAACTGACAACAGTTATCACCAGGAAGAGCAGGACTATGTTGAAAGCCCTTCTCTTGATCAAGTTGGAGACCTCCCTCTCCCCGTCCCCTGGTGCAGGTTGTTTCAAAGCCCTGAGAACTGCTGCACAGCAGAAAGCATTGACACTAAAGGCATACAGAAAAGTTCCTACATTAAAAATCACTGAGACTACTTCACCAAAACAGTAAATTATTTGGGGTACCACAGTGATTACAGCTTCCAGCCAGGTGATACAACAAAAGCTCATCCTGTACCGCAGTGATCTGTACCTGAGGTACAGCACGGGGTGTACAACAGCAAGGAAGCGTTCCAAAGAGATGTTGCTCTGGAAATAAGTCCTGGCCGCAATTGCTATGTCAATGAATTTCACCATTGTGTTTACAAATGCAAGGTCATGGCTGAAAATCAATGGTGCCTGCACCAACCCGTAAAGTAGCTCGCTCACAACCAAGTGGAACTCAGACACTTCCATCCTGTCAGTCCAGAAGACAGGAGATGATATCATCAGCCGCAGCACATAGCCATTAGTGGGTACAGAGAACAGGACATACGGCAGAAGCAAAGAAACATACAAGGGAGAGTCGGAACACACATCGCAGACAGAAGACATGGAGTTTGTTTCATTTGTTCCACTGTGATTTTTCATGTTTCCTTAAAAAGAAAACAAAATGGAAAAACAGTGATCGCATCTTCAAATTTTGTATTACATTACACTGAATTATACATATGCTTATATACTATACTACACATATCTAAAATTGCCAACAGTGCACAATATCATTAATATGATGACATGAAAGTGATTACACTGGCAGATGAAGCAGCCATGAAAATAGGATAGCTTACTTTATCGATCCAGAGAAAAAGTCCCAAATGTATAGCAGCAGCTCTCACTTGAATCACCTCATCCACCGTTTTTATCTGCCCATCTCTAAACAAATGGTCTGGGTGAGCGATTCGCAGGGATGCAAAACTTGCAGATGTGTTCTGAGGATATTAAAAAGGTTTTGATCAGCTGATGTGGTGAGCGGGTATGAAACAGACACAGCAGCATCATGCAAAACAGCATTTTCACATTTACAAACCACGGCTGAAAACCATTGTGTTTATATATATTCCATGATGTGACGTTGTAGTCTCCCATCTTTGATTACAACCAGTAATCTATAACCTCTGAAATGTTCTGTCTGTGTCTGTAAACTGTTCTTTTTGTCTGTTTCTCTGCTCTGTTTGAGCCGGCCTGCTGGTCCTGGGTGAGGATCCCCTCCTCTGCCTGTCACCCTGAGGTTTCTTCCGCTCTTTTTCCCTTTTCTTTTTCAGGCTTCGGAATAATTGTAAGGGCATGAAAGGTTGATATGAGTGGATATGAAATTGACAGAGCAGCATCATGCAAAGCAGCACTCTCGCATTCACAAACCAAGGCTGAAAACGATTGTATTTATATATATTCCATTATATGATTTTGCAGTCTTGTGTCTTTAAGTCTAATCTATAATCAGTGAAATGTTCTGTTTGTCTGTCTGTCTGCTTTGTTTGTGCCTGCCTGCCTGTCCTGAGTGAGGTGAGGTGTCTGTAATGTTTATTCTGCAAATTGTAGCTGCTCTGTTGTTCCCCTATGCTGGTCCTGGGTGAGGTTTCCCTCCTCTGTGTGTCACCTTGAGGTTTCTTCCTTTCTTTTCCCCTCTCAGGCTTTTTCTTGGGAGTCGTTCCTCAGCCGATGTGAGGGCATGAAAGGCAGGGGGCGTCACTCACTGCTGTCCAATATAACCACAGTAACCGTTGTAAAGCACACTGAGTCTGCCCTGTGCTTGAAATGTTCATTATGAAGACTGACTGACTGAGTGACTGATTGATTTATCATATGCACCCCGCCACCTACACAACAATCCAGTCAAAACATGTAACAGTCTCTCTACTGAACTGACTGAGGAACAGTTACATCCAACAGTGCTATATATTTAAATGTGATTACTGTTTTTCATCAACGTCATCGTTGGACCCTTACTAGTAACACAGTGGCAGGAGAAGGGGGCGAGAACGTGACAGTGGTCACCTACAGCTCCTCCTGCAGTTCAGAGAGTGCAGAGCTCATCGCTGTGGATGGAATAGGAAATGTGGGGACCTGCACTTTGAGAAGCTTTACCCCTGAACCTGCAGCAGCAACTATAGCTGGAGCCATAGATATATATAGACAGCTTGATGCCTCGTCCGCGTTGCTCACTTACAGAGTCGAACGTCTGCACATGGCGGCCATCTTGCCCCAGGCAGCTCGCTCACCCATTACATTGGGCTGGTACTGGGACATGTACTTTTTAGATGCATAACTTGCTCAAATTTCAACCAATTTTCAATCAGTTAGATTTTTGTTCATAAACATCAAATATGTATCGATGATACTGTATAGTTGTGCAGAATGTCATGTCTTAAAAAATAGATTGTTTGTATGCGTTTTTAAATGTTTGTAAATCTGTCAAAATTTCCACAAGATAAGAGCAGTAACTTTTGTGCAGATCACTGACCTTTCCTCTGTTTGTAACAGGCTCAACAGATTCTGTCAGAAAGTTTACCGTGGTAAGATGGCCTACCTGTGCTGAAGTTCTTGAGCCCCGCATCACAACCCCCCCATCTAGCTTTCTATATCTATATCTATGGCAGGAACTACAACTGCAGTTTACACAACATCGGTGAGACCAATTCAGTAATCTGCTTTAAATATTTAATTTTGATACTTTAATCATCATGATGAAAGGACTTAGTTGTTATTGATCAAAAATCACTCAATTAGACTTTATTTCGTACAAACTTTTACTCAAGGTATAGTGTAAATATCTGTACATACTGAATGACATGTAAAAACAAGATCACCTCTCTCTATATTGCAGCATGTTGTAGGTATATCTACTGTTTCGTTGACAGTAAAACAGTACTGTAGTGGTCCTTCTTTTTTCAGTTTCACACTTTTGAAATTACATTGAAGTAAATGTACTGTATCAGTGCTCAAAACATTTTTGTAAATATGCAGACCAGAGCTAGAAGTTATTACATGGGGTACAATAGTCTCTATTGCTAAACAGGGTAATTAACAGAAAAAGAAAAACATGTTGCTACACATGTAAACATGTAACCTTTGAATGTCTTACTGGGTCTTTCTGGCCCTGCGGAGGTACAGGATAGGATGCACAGTCCCCAACCACACCATCAGACTATGAGTCAAGGGGTGTAGGGTACACCTAATGTTGGCAGGCAGATTTGGCGCCAGAATGAGCAAAATGATCAAGGGCACATAACCGACAACAGTAATCACCAGGAAGATCAGGACTATGTTGAAAGCCCTTCTCTTGATCAAGTTGGAGACCTCCCTCTCCCCGTCCCCTGGTGCAGGTTGTTTCAAAGCCCTGAGAACTGCTAAACAGCAGAAAGCATTGATGCTAAAGACATACACAAAAGCTCCTACACTAAAGAACAGGGACACCACATCTTGAAAACAGGAAAGCATTTGGGGTACCACAGTGATTACAGCTTCCAGCCAGGTGATACAAGAAAAGCTCATCCTGTACCGCAGTGATCTGTACCTGAGGTACAGCACGGGGTGTACAACAGCAAGGAAGCGTTCCAAACAGACATTGCCCTGGAAATAAATCCTGGCTGTTATTGCTATTTCAGTGTATTCGATCATTGTGCTTACAAATGTAATGTCATGGCTGAAAAACAATGGTGCCTGCAGCAACGTGTAAAGTAGCTCGCTCACAACCAAGTGGAACTCAGACACTTCCATCCTGTCAGTCCAGAAGACAGGAGATGATATCATCAGCCACAGCACATAGCTATTAGTGGGTAGTGAGAACAGGACATAAAGCAGAAAGCATATAAAGTAGATGAGAGAGCTGGGACACATATCGCAGGCAGAAGACATGGAGTTTGTTTCATTTGTTCCACTGTGATTTTTCATGTTTCCTTGAAAGAAAACAAAATGGAAAATACAATGACTGCATCTTCAAATTTCGGCCAAGCTTTAATTTGTATTACATTGCAATGAATTATGCATATACGTATATGCTATACAAATCCAGAATTTTCTTCAATGCACAAGATCATTAATTTGCTGATGACATGAAAGTGTTTACACTGGCAGACAAAGCAACCATGAAAAATGAATAACTTACTTCGATCGATCCAGAGACAAAGTGCCAAATGTATAGCAGGAGCTCTCACTTGAATCACCTCATCCACCGTTTTTATCTGCTCATCTCTAAACAAATGGTCTGGGTGAGTGATTCGCAGGGATGCAAAACTTGCAGATGTGTTCTGAGGATATTAAACAGGTTTTGATCAGCTGATGTGGTGAGCGGGTGTGAAATAGACACAGCAGCATCATGCAAAACAGCATTTTCGCATTTACAAACCGCAGCTGAAAACCATTGTATTTATATATATTCCATAATGTGATGTTGTAGTCTCCCATCTTTGATCCGAACCAGTAATCTATAACCTCTGAAATGATCTGTCTGTGTCTGTAAACTGGTCTTTTTGTCTGTTTCTCTGCTCTGTTTGAGCCGGCCTGCTGGTCCTGGGTGAGGATCCCCTCCTCTGTGTTTCACCCTGAGGTTTCTTCCTCTCTTTTTTCTTTTCTTTTTCAGGCTTTTTCTTATTTGTTTCTTCTTCCTCTTCTTTTTAAATCTGTCAAAATTAGTAGATGAGTAGCAGTGTTGGGAGTAATGCATTACTAAAGCAACAAATTACTGTAATGCATTGCTTTTTGCAGTAATGCAGTAATGTATGGCATTACAGGGGAAAATTCTGGTAATATTTACTCGGTACAAATGTTGGTAACGTGCATTACAATGCATTTTTTTATCCTGAAATGAAGTGGTAGAATATTTCTTGCTTTGGCAACAAATTCACCAAAGCTATCGCGAGATCAGCAGAGGATAACGTCCTCGCTACATGTTCCACTCCCTTTTCCTTTGGTGGTCCGAGAGAAGAGTGAGATGAGTGAGCCTTCAGATAACCAAACGTTAGACAGCACATTCTCCAGATGGGCATACGCCCATTACTTATATATTAAGAATATAGTCGTGAAGTGCACTTTGTGTACTAAAGAACTGTCCACGTCGCGAAATAGCACCAGTAATTTATCTAAACATTTACAGAGGTGCCATAGTAACATGAAGTTAGTGAGGAAGCGACACTCACGCTCTCCCAAGATTCCTAAGCCTCAAGATGTTTCAAAATCTGACTGGGTAGCCTCATGTAGCCTATGGCTAATAATCATTGTCAAGCTGTGATTTAAAAGGCTTGTATTTTCTTTCTCTCAGGCTAGTTGTATTGGCTACAATTTGCCATAATGTGTATTTTTTGTTACATTTCTAAAATGATGGGGCCATCTTTTTTGTGAAGCAGAAACTATGCTTAATTTTGTAAACCTTTGAATAATAAAGACATGGAAATGCTAATTTTGTATCCTGTACAGTTAATTTCAATTCAATTAAATTTAGTATGAATAGGTCTATTGTTGCAATATTGCTATCACAATTTTCCAGATGTTGACCTTTTGTCTGTTCTTGCAATTATTGTTCCTTGGATTGTGCCATGAGCCATCCCTGGGGCGAATATACTCTAATGTTTTTAACCATAAACCTAGCTCAGTTAGATACCACATCACCTTCCACTGAATGTTATGAGCTAATTGAGTGCCATGAGCTACATTTAGAGCTAGATTTTGATGAGTTACCTAAAACTAATGTAATGGTAGTGTAATGCCTTACATTTCATAATAGAGTAATATTATAATGTATCGAATTACTTTGAAATGTCAGTAACAAGTAGTCAATACTGCATTACAGTTTTGAAGTAACTTGCCCAACACTGATGAGTAGTAACTTTTGTGCAGATCACAGACCTTTCCTCTGTTTGCAACAGGCTCAACAGATTCTGTCAGAAAGTTTACCGTGGTAAGATGGCCTACCTGTGCTGAAGTTCTGGACCCCCGCATCGCACCCCCCCATCTAGCTTTCTATATCTATATATATGGCAGGAACTACAACTGCAGTTTGCACGGCATCAGTGAGACCAATTCAGTAATCTGCTTTAAACTTTATTGATTGAAACTTTGTTGATAAAAAATCACTCAATTAGACTTTAATTCGTACACACTTTACTCAAGGTATAGTGTAAATATCTGTACATACTGAATGACATGTAAAAACAAGATCACCTCTCTCTACATTACAACATGTGGTAGGTATATCTATTTTTTCGTTGTCAGTAAAACAGAAAGAAAACATATGATTAAAATCAGACTGTAGTGGTCCTTCTTTTTTCAGTTTCACACTTTTGAAATGACATCAAAGTAAATGTTCTCTAACAGTGCTCAAATCATTTTAGTAAATATGCAGACCAGAGCTAGAAGTTATTACATGGGGTACATTAGCGCCTATTGCTAAACGGGGTAACAGAAAAAGGAAAACATGTGGCAACACATGTAAACATGTAAATTTTGAATGTGTTACTGGGTCTTTCGGGCCCTGCGGAGGTACAGGATAGGATACACAGTCCCCAACCACACCATCAGACTATAAGTCAAGGGTTCAAGGGTACACCTAATGTTGTCAGGCAGATTTGGCGCCAGAATGAGCAAAGTGATCAAGGGCACATAACCGACAACAGAAATCACCAGGAAGATCAGGACTATGTTGAAAGCCCTTCTCTTGATCAAGTTGGAAACCTCCCTCTCCCCGTCCCCTGGTGCAGGTTGTTTCAAAGCCCTGAGAACTGCTACACAGCAGAAAGCATTGACGCTAAAGACATACACAAAAGCTCCTACATTAAAGACCACCGATACCAAATCTTGCTCACAGGAAATAATTTGAGGTACCACAATCATTACAGTTTCCAGCCAGGTGATACAAGAAAAGCTCATCCTGTACCGCAGTGATCTAAACCTGAGGTACAGCACGGGGTGTACAACAGCAAGGAAGCGTTCCAAGGAGACGTTGCTCTGGAATTTAATCCGGGCTGTTAATGCTATGTCAATGAATTTGACCATAACGCTTACAAATTGACGTCCATCTCCAATTAATAGTGGTATTTCCAGCAGTGCAAACAGTAGCTCGCTCACAACCAAGTGGAACTCGGACACTTCCATCCTGTCAGTCCAGAAGACAGCAGATGATATCATCAGCCGCAGCACATAGCCATTAGCGGGCAGGGAGAACAGGACATAAGGACAAAGGAGGACATAATAGATGGGAGAGGTGGAACACAAACTGCAGGTGGGAAACGTGAAGTTTGTTTCATTTTTTCCACTGTCGATTTGCATCTTTCCTGAAAAAACAAGCAAAAAACAAACAAACCGGGAAGAAAACACGAGGACATTTTCATTAAGTTTTAATTTGTATCACATGTTAATTAGTGTGGAATTTTACATATACTTACAGATGTATTCGTAAAATTCCTAACAAGTTTGACACATTTTTTTGTGGTTAAGGGGGATTCTCAACAACTTTCTACAATGCACAAAATAATTTATAGAAAAACAACAAATATCTTGAATTTGATTACACTGGCAAATAATCATTAACCATTATTTAACTTACTTGACTAAAGGACACACTAAAAAGAAAATAAAAAATAAATACACTACAGGGACGTGATAGCACTGACCTTAACATTCCTTGTGTGAAGTCCCGAATGTATAGTAGGAGCTTAAACACCTCATCCACCGTTTTCATCTGCTCTTGACTAAACAAATGGTGTGGGTGAGCAATCACTGAGATGCAAAACTTGCAGATGTGTTCTGAGGATATTAAAAAGGCATTCATCAGCTGATGGGGTGAGTGGGTATAGAAATAAACAGAGCAGCATCATGCAAAGCAGCATTTTCACATTCACAAACCACGGCTAAACGCCATTGTATATGCATGCCATTATATGACGTTGTAGTTTCCTGTCTTTGACTGAGGTTGTTATTTAGGAACCATCACCACCACATTCTTCTCCAGTGTGTGTCCGAGCCAGATACACAGATGAAAACAAACTCACATACAGTGGAAACACACCTACTCACTCTATGCCAGGTACATTCAGAGCTCGAGCCATTTCTTGTGAAGGCACCACAGAAAGGGAGACAACACGTACAAACACACATACACATACACATACAGTACACACACCCTTTGTCTTGCATTTTTGTGTAGGAACAACAGCATATAACACATAATTCTTATGCTCATTGTTTGGGGCACCACCTTCTGTTGAAGGAAATATGATCATTATATAATTTCAAAGTCTGAAGAGGAAGAAATATGCAAAGATTCAATTGTTAAATTCAGGTTTAATAAAGGTTAAATGATCATGAGACAAGATGGATTAATGACTCAAATCAAATGAAATAAATGAATGAATTAGTTAATGAACAACATAAAACACCCTCAAAAAACAAAGCAAATACAAAAGAATGCTTAACTTCACAAGTGAACAATGTCTTTTAATGTGAAGAAAGAAGACACTATGGACATGGAGATTGAGATTTCAAGTGTGATGCTTTGCCAGCTTTCATGGAGTACAGGCTTCCTCTGAGTTAGCGGCTGAGCAGCAGTGATCTCGTTAGATCTGGCAGATTCATCTATTTCAGTGTTCCTTAACCATTGTTCTTCTCTTCCATGTTCTAGATATTTTATTTGATATGCAGAACAAACAGGAAGGAGGAAGGAGATCTGTGTTTAAGAATCAGAAGGTAACTTCAGCCTGGTTCAAATCTAAATTTTCCTGAAAATTAAATTCCTGTGAGCTGTCGATGGCTTCTGTAAAGCTTTGGAGAGCTGAAGTCTCTGCCTGTTTCACAGGATTGGATGGACCATGGCATGACCATTGCAGCCCAGTGCAACATCATGGATGGCGTAATGGTGAAAGTGTAAACATTTGTCCGACTGATCCAATGTCTCCTACTTTATGGTCTGGAAAATAAATAATTGTTTTTATTCAGTTGTTTCTTGGTGAGTTTTGCTTTGTCAAAGTTGCAAATGACAAGTTATGGCTGAGGTGGCTGAGATGGGGAGACGCCAAGAGGAGAGTGAAAACTAGAGGGAACGTGAAGCCGATTCACACCCAGAGAGAGAGCAGAGAAGATAGAGCTCAATGTGCCTGGGACCCCCAGCAGACTCAATCTATAACAGCTTATCTAAAATTTATGGTATATCTGTAGGCTCTGTCAAAAAGGAGGGTTTTTAACCTACTCTTGAAGGTAGAGAAGGTGTCTGCCTCCCGGACTGAGACTGGTAGATGGTTTCACAGCAGAGGGCCTTGGTAGCTGAAGGCTCTGGCTTGAAATCTAGACTTAGAGATTCTTGGAACCACAATTGGGCCTGCATTCAGAGAACAGAGTGTCCTAGTGGGGCAATAAGGTTTTGTCAGGTCTGTATTATAAGAGGGTGCCAGACCATAAAGACCATATAGACAAGGAGAAGGATTTTGAACTGAATCCTGAATGGTACAGGAAGCCAGTGCAAGAACAGGAACAGGAGAGATTCTCTTTCTAGTTTTAGTCAGGACACGAGGTGCCGCGTTCTGAATGAGCTGCAGAGATCTCAGCGACCTATTGGCGCTTCCAGCCAGTAAAGAGTTGCAGTAATCCAGCCTGGAAGTAACAAAGGCATGGACCAGCTGTTCTGCTGCATGATAAACTGATTATTTATTTATTTATTGAAACAAAGAATCCAGATTGGCCTGGACTGTGATTGGCTTGTACATAGGGATGGGCCACAGGACAGTCTTGAAAGAAACACAATACTTTTGAGGGAGCATAAACCTGAATGATGAAATTCAGGAAAGTATTAGCAGACACAGAGGTCACTGTAGGCTAACATGATTGTGACCAAAATATCTCTAAGGCCATGACAAACTCCTGTTTTGTGCCTGACGTTCGAATAAAGTCCCTCATCGAGTGAAAGTCAAGCTTAGTGGAATTCAAGTCTGGTAACTCTAGCAGAGTTTTCTACCAGTTGATCCTATATACAATGTTGATGAAAACATGGATCATTTTCTTGAAAGAAACAATAGTCTGACCCACAATAAATTGCAGCATTTTCTTTAGGACAGTGTTTTTTTGTTTTTTTTTCAGGACAAGCACTTGCAAAACCTCACACCCATGCTCTTACTCAATGGACAATGCAAAACAATTGCATGTTTGTATGTGGGAGTTCAAGTGCAGAATTCCTTTTGTTAGCTCAATCAGACATACATGTAAGAAGAGCTTACTCTAGGAAGGCACAAATTCAATGTCTCTTTGAACACACACACTCTCACACACACACACGCACACACAGACGAACACACACAAAGTGAGTGAAAAGTCTTTTTTTTTCACTTCTACTGAAGTATTTTTGCCTGCTTGTCTTTGAGTGTAACAGAAATTATGAAAGAAATAATTCTTGTTGTTTAGATAATCTTATAATAATTAATGACGTTTCCTATTTTGATAATAAAAACATTATCTCTTTAAAAAGTTTTGCGACTAAAATTAAGAAGCTCCATCACCCTCTACCTTTTTTATTTTTTATCCTCAGGTGTCCTCACATGTTCACGCGTCATTACACTCAGTACACCTCAGATAACCCTCCTGTGGGAAGGATATCCGGGTGGAATCAAGATCTTCCTGTTTCTGTTAAACACAAACATTGAGAGTCAGCGAAAGGGAGAAAGGGCCTGGAGGTCTCCGTCTACATTTGTCTCCTTTTCCACCATCTTCCATTATGCCTGCCAGAGAGATACTCCTGCTCTTGGTGCTGGTCCTCTCCTTGTCACGCATCGTTCACAGCTTCAAACCAGTCTCTATATTTGATTGGAAATCCATCACTCACCGTGAGATCACAAAAAGGGCAGTCCTCCGAAAAACAGCTGAGGTCTGCCGAGACATTGCCACCTCTCAGGGACATGGATTCAGCTTGTCTGTGAGTATGATGAAACTATCAAAAATATCACAAATTAATAACTACAATGGACAATAAATAATGTATAGTAGTTCTAAAATGTGTGCACACTTAAACATTTTCAATTCCAAAATATGTTACTGAGTGCTTTAGAAATGCAAATAAAGAGTAAGACAGGGGAAAATAGAAAATAAATATATAGCAATAATCAGTACAAATAAAGCATACAGTATATCAAGTTTTACCCAAAAAATAGCGATCGGTTATTCAAAAGCAAGACCATTGTACACTCTTTCTGAGGACCATGTTCAAGTATGCGATTATATTGTATTTCAGATTGGTGATAGCTTGTCTGTTGAGGAGGTTCAAAGAGCCTGTGCCACCATAGGCACCTCGACCTCTATCCTCTCAGCCATCCAGTTTTATACCGCCATTACAGCCATGTACTTAAGCAATGCAGGAGTGGATGGATTTCTTTTCTGGAGTGAGAGGCACCATTTTGATGGCGAGACCTTTAAGGAAGGAAGGCTTGTCATCACAGAAGGTACACATGTCATGAAGAATTTTGTTATTTTCATGTTATGCTCACAGGATACAAATAGCAGACGTAAGTGCTCACAACAGTTCCATAACGGCTACAAATGTTTATTGAGAGAGGAAAATCTTGCTCAGTGAAGGTAAATGACAAAGTTACTTGAATAAAACAAGATAATTCAATCTGTGTTTTTGAATAAAAAAAAAAATGCTATGTCTTCAGCAAACAGAAAACATTGATTGTGACCTCCTCATCTGTGTTCCTGTACTGGAAAATTTCCAGCTCTTGACACACCTTGAGTCTTGAGTAAATTTGATGTTTTTCAATACGACTCTTGAGCATGTTATGGTGGTGACTCCTCAGCTGTGTTTGAGTTCACATTTCTGCTCTTGATTATTTTGTCTTTTTAGGTGTGTCTGCTGTGAAGGCCAATGCAAAACTGGAGAAATTTGTGTCTGGGAGGCTTGTTTTGGGAAGAATCTTTCACACCCTGCAGGTGAGAGGTGCAGTTGTTGTATCGTGTAGGGGCTGTACCACGAGCACTGGTAAAACGTTTCCTTTCCTCTTTGTCAAGGACTTCTATAGTCATAGTAACTGGGTGGAGCTGGGAAGAAATATTCCTTACAGCACACTTTTAAGACAAGACGAACCTCTTGAAAACTTGGCAGGTGAGTTGATCAGTTATATCTGCATCTCAATATTCAGATCTGTCTGGTTTGCAGTTATAGTTTTTAAAACCAGAAATATTCTTATACTATTCTTCAATTATTATTGATGTTGTTGTTGTTGTTGTTGCTATATTAATATTGATGTTGATGTTGAACAATGACATCAACAGCAGCAATAATAATAATAATAATAACAATAATAAAAGTAACAATAATAATAATAATAATAATAATAATAATGATAATAATAATAATAATAATAATAATAATAATAACAATAGTGATAATATTACAATGATAATAATAATAATATAATGATAATAATAATAATATAGTGATAATAACAATAATAATGAATAATGAAAATAATGAAAACAATGATAATAATGTGCATTATTGTTATTGCTGTTGTTATTGTTATTATTGTTATTATTATTATTATTATTATTGTTATTATTATTATTATTATTATTATTATTATTATTTTTATTATTATTGCTGTTATTATTATTATTATTATTTTATTATTGTTTTTTTTATTATTATAGGCTTGTTTGTGTAATTTGCTGCAGGTCCAAACACTCCAACCTGTAGAAGTTGTACAGGAGGGAATTGTGAAAATAACCTTCTGCCTGAAGTGGTTGAGCAAGGACTTCTCACCTCAGGCTACTTTAGCATCTCCTCCTCAGCAAAGCCTCCAGGTAACTTTGAAGAAACATCACAGTTTTTTCTTGATTTCCACCCTTGGTATTTTAAACGACTGCAAACATTTTGTCTCTGGTTGAAGGGAAATGCAGTCATGGTGGATTATTTGACCGTACAAGCAGACAGCACCCAGTTGGTGGCATTAACAAGGACACTGTTGGATCGAGTCATGGACGACTTCACCAAAAAGCTGCTGATCTCGCTGTGCTTGCATCCATGGAGCTACTGGAGGATGTCAGAGCAGCTGTGGGAGACAAGGGCTTCCTACAGTAAGGATCACCTTCAACTGAACCATTTTGTGAACATAGAGAAACAGAAGGATGCAATGTCCTGACCTGGACATGCAGTCAACCAATGTTTCCCATAGCCCTGCATTACGTAATTTTATTTGCATATGGTCAAATGAGAATTATTGGTGGCTAGTAGATAGAGTAAAACACCAATGATCAGCAGGTTATGATAAATTTGGTTTGGTTTCTCTCATGTTTCCACAGGTTGATGGGCCTCTCCCAGTCATCTGTGCTGTGTTTTGTCATTGACACCACAGGCAGTATGAGTGGCGACATTGCTGAGGCTAAGAGAGTTTCATTCGGCATTATTGACAGTAAGAGGGGAACCCTGCAGGAGCCCTCTGCCTACATACTAGTTCCCTTCAATGACCCAGGTGTGGAAAAATTTGTTGTTTGAAAATGGAGTACTGGAAAATGGAATACTCTGTAATGGAGTAGAACTTATATGCACATAATGCTTAGGACAACTAATACAATATAGGACAGTATAGGTACAGAACCCAATGTGGAATACTCACTACAAGCTATGGTGTCACTGCAAGGTCAGTGATTGCAAGGTGAGTTGGAGCGTTGGGGTTGAGGTGAGATATGGTTGAGGAAGGGAAAACAGGTTTGACAGCCATTGTAGAAGCACAGGGAGATCCAGACAAAGAGCAGACAGGTTTACCAGGGCTGGAGACAGAGGTGCAAGTGGGAAGCAAACGAGTAGGCAGCGTGAGGTTCAAGCCAAGGTGAGGCAAAGAGTGAATGGCTGAGGTGAGTGAGTGGGGTTCCATACTGATAGATGGAAGCAAAAATCTTCACGAGGAGTGACTGCCAGAGGAGCTGGGACAGGATGGTACGTTCCCCGGCTTTAATTCTGAAAACAAGAGCGGTTGGATGCACCCTCATGAGCCAGGGAAATTTGAGATGAATGGCTATGGCACACAGGACAAGGGAAAGTTGCTCCACTTCTTAAGTGCCAACTTACCAGTGAGCAGTTCCCGATAACTAATATTGTAGATGCGTTCAGCTGGTGACAGGTGGTGGGGGAAAAGGGGCAAGGATGCAACTTCTGGTCAGCATTGAGAAAGGACTTCCCCCCTCTGCTGTCAGATGAGTCTACCATTACTATGAATTGCCTGTCGGGATCGAACATCGGGAGAATGGGTGAGGAAGTGAGCTCGACCTTCAGCGCTTGGAAACCTCTGAAGTCTTTGTTGAATTAAGGTGCTTTCAGTGTTGGTAAACGTTTGCCAAGCCTAGGAACCATTGTTGTTTACAGTCCGTGGGAGTTGGCTTGTCCATGACTAAAGACACTTTCACTGGATCCAAACCTGCCATGAGCAATAATAATTCCCAGGAAAAAGGAACTTGAAACTCATACTTCTCAGCTTTAACAAAATCTGTGTTCTCCAGGACTGCAACATTGCAGGACTGACTGGACATGGTGTACATGCTCTTCACAAGACTAGGAAAAAAATCAAAATATCATCAATGTAGGCAAAAATAACTGATTCAACATATCACAAAGAACTTTACTGATGAGAGCCTGGAAGACAGTGGGCGCATTCGTGCATGCCCAAGTACTCCTAATGTCCATTAGGCGTGTTAAATGCTGTCTTCATTTAATCTCCTTCTCTTATTTGGACAAGACATAGACATTGCATAAATCCAACTTTGAGAAAATTGTACTCCCTGGAGAAGTTCAAAAGTAAATGTTAGCAGTGGCCTCAGATTTCCCAGATGATTACTTAGGCAGATGTGTTAGATACACAGATTGGACCGGACTATGACAGATACAGTATTGTGCAAACCCTAAGAAAAAAATGCTTGTCTGGTTTGCTCCAATAGTTAAAGTAAGATTCAGGATAAAATGAGTGATATTAAAATATCCATTATCAATATCCTGCTGACTCAGAATTTGGACCCTTGATTGTGACGACCAATGCAGATGTCTTCAAAGAGCACATCAACAGCCTGACTGCATCTGGAGGAGGAGACATTCCAGAGATGGCCTTATCTGGACTGCAGGTGACAAAAAAAACATTAAAAACATTCAAGCTTTATTATCATGTCTTGAGTCACTGACAACTAAAGAAGAGGGATCTTATGCCAGGGATATTAGGAAATCTTCCATTACCTATTATTAAAATAATTCATTTTTCAGTAACATTTTTTTTCTCTCTGTATGAAACTGACAGCTGGCCCTGACTGCTGCTCCAGCCTCGTCTGACATCTTTGTCTTCACTGATGCTCCAGCTAAAGACAGCTATCTGAAAAGCACCATCACTGCCCTGATAGAAAGCCGAAAGTCTGTGGTAAGAGTTTCACCATGCTGGCTCATTTATTGTCATGTTATATGGTTACTGTTGCATGTAAACAATCGTTAAGCTTTTGCAAGTTTTTTTTTTATCATCATACACTTTAGGTCACTTTCATGTTGACGGATGTTTTGGCCAGTCGGAGGCGAAGGAGCCCACGGGCGTTGAGCCAGACAGATGCTCAGCTGTACAAAGACCTGGCCCGAGCCTCAGGAGGTCAGGCTATTGAGATCTCCAAGTCAGACCTCTCTCAGGCTTTCAAAATCATAGAGGATTCATCAGCAAGTGCTGTGGTGAGTTTTTTTTTTTTCAATCAGAAAGTCACATGTCTAGGCGTGAGTCGAGGTGTGAGTCTTGGTGCCGTGCAGGATTTGTATAAAAGTAAACTTTGTGTTTCCTCTGCTTTCAGGTGACAGTTTTTCAGGTTGTAAAGAATCCTGGACGGCCGGATAATTTTACATTTACAGTTGATGCTTCTCTAAGCAACGTGACTGTTTACATCACAGGAGTCTCCGCTCTCACCTTCAGACTCGTTAGTGCCACAGGTTTGTTTTGTTGTTGCTGCTGCCTCTCAAATGGTAACACCAGTGTGTGGGATGTAGGAGAATCTACTGGAGGTGTTAATTCCAACTTTAATCATGATACAATATTATATCAACTCAATTATAAATTATTTGATAATTGTCATTCTGCCACATTAAGATTTTGATTTAATTTCATAAGCGAAGGAGTTATATCATATGCAGGTTTAACACAATCAAGCAAATTAATCATTTAAGTGTCACATTTTTTATACTGAAATTTAAAATGTTCACATAATATGAAAGAACAGTCAGACGAGAACATCATCACCACCACTGTGGCACATTTTCAAATCACTGGTTAAAATGGAAAAAGAGTCAAGCCAAAATAATCCCCAACCCCACTCCCATCTTCATTATCTTTCATCCTTTACCAAATCTGCACATGTCTGCCAACATGCTGGTCTGTGCCCAGTGCATTAACCTTTCATTAGGGTTTTGCATAACATACAGAGAGTTCAATGGGTTGTGGTCTATACCTATACCATTGCTAGATGTACACTGCCCATTTTGAACGTAGACTTAAAAATCCTGAAAATCCCAGACTGAAGCCAGAGCCTCCTTTCTGATGGTGGACGGGATGGTGGACGGGACAATCAACACCATCCTTGTTTGTCTGCAAGAGAACAGCCCCTGCCTGGCTTGATACCACTGGGACTTTAAATGTAGGTTAAACTTGGGCGCAGCCAGGACAGGCGCAGTGACCACTTGATGCCTCTGCATCTTACACAGGAGATCAGGCCATTGAGGTCTCCAAGTGAGACCTCGCTCAGGCTTTCAAAAAGATCGTCTGTTAAAAAATAAATAAAAAAATAACATTCAGACTGCCTTTGACCAGGTGCCTGTCTCTCTTCCAGGCGAGTCTCAGACTTCCAGTCAGACCAGTGGTCCTCTGGCATCTATCACCACAGCAGGAAACCTCCGCCGGTTGAGCCTCAACACTGATAATCAAACAGGATCATGGGCAATTCAGGTTGACTCGACCAGCCAATACTCTGTTAAAGTCATAGGTAGAGCATTTATTCTGATCATTTATTTCTTTTTGTCTGTGTGTTTTTCCCTGAGAATTATAGAGGCAGTGACCTGTTTTGTTCATTGATCAATGTGTTGTTGTGTGTGTAATTTCATCAGGTCAGAGTTCGGTGAACTTTATTTTCAACCATGTGGAAGTTCATGAAGGACCTCACGCAGACTTGAGTCTCATGGAGGGCCGTCCTCTCTCTGGTGAGACCACATTTGTCTTTTCTTCAATAGGATTTCTTGTGGTACAACATTTTCAACATTCTAATGACATTCAATGTATTTTTGTCCTCCTTTTACAAAAACCCCTTTTCAAAAAATCAACACTTTCCTTGAACGTCTTCTCTCAGCTTCTCCAGAAGTAGCTTGGCACATCAATTGAACCCATATTCAACCTTCTCCAGTCATGCGTATAATGTGCATGTTTAAAGAGTATCATAGTATCAACATTTCCTTTCTCTTTTGTGATAACACACAGGTGGTAACGTCAGCCTGCTGCTCTCTGTGACAGGAGGTGACACAGTAAATATGACAGACGTGACTCTGTTTGACAGTTCAGGCCCAACACAGCTCAACGGATCACTACAGGTACATCACACCCTCGATCACAGTGGATGGACACTTGAAAGACCATGCCAAGGCACATTATGCTGCTCTTTTTACCATTTTTCAATCAGATTTTTCAAATCAAATTAAATCAAGTATAACAGTTGTCCTGTCACACTTTCAGTAAGAGGTAGACAAACTTTTTCTCACTCTGGCTTTCTGACATATCTGTTTGTTTCCTAATAACATTTGTTACCCTTGTCTTTTCTTCAGTCACTGGGAAGTGGTGACTTTCTCGTGACATTCAGCGCAGTCCCTGCAGGAGACTTTGTGGTTTGTTTGAAAGGAGAAGACAGCAGCTCTACCTCCAGGTCATCCAAAAACAGCTTCCAGAGACAGGCCACCACACAGATCAAACCATCAAACATAGTGCTGACTGTAAGTCTTCCAACATTTGTTTGTCCGCCCCAATGCAATGACAGTGATGTGCCAAACATAAAATCCCAAAGGCATGAAAATCAAACCAGTTCTTCCCCTATGAGTGATGAATCTGTCTGCCAAAAATCAAATTCCAAATCCAAATGGTGGTTAGCTATGGTAGTTATCATGTTCACCCGAAAAACATGCGTCGCAGGAGACAGGCCAAAACCATAACATCCCAGACACTTAACGTTCAGGGCAAATTAAAATCCATCATCCTTTCTTTTCTTAAGAAGATTTCTGTGGCTCTGTTGAACCCCATCCACCCCATCCAGATGCCATAACTGTTGCACCATCATAAGACTGTGCCACAACTTCGTCCAGAAAATATTTATATTCTTTGAAGGAATGCAAAATTTGAGCAGCAACATCATCAGCTTGCCTGCCAATGGTCACATCTCCAAACTGACGAAGTGCTCCACGACACTTGTCCCTGTCGCAAATCCAATGTAAGTGCAAGCTGTAACAGCTCAGCCACAGCATAGTCAAAGCATAAAGGACAAAATATCTAGGTAACACTGAGTTCCATATCAATTGGTGTTTTCAATGGAAAAAAAAAACAATTAATTGAGAAACATTGAATAATATAATTTCCCAGTCCAGTCATCTCTGTTGTGGTTTTTCACACATTTGAAAACACACCACACTTCAAGGAAATGAGCCTCATGTCCTGGGAGCCCTGCTCTCTAAGTTACAGCGTTTTTCAGGTTTCCAGCATGGTTCTAGTGGTGGCCACATACTGTACAGACTGATGGACTGTTTTGTTCACAGAAAAGCTAAAAAGCAGAAAAACTGTTTTCACATCACAGACCATCATGAAACTTGTGTCCCAGTCAAACGGAAAGCTGAAGGACACACTTCCCACATGGAAACGCTGACCGCTAAAGTCAGTTCCTTTCCCGTGATACAGGCTGCTTTTAAGTCTTGTTTGTTTAGTCTGGTGTGCAATTACGATGCAGCTTACTTTGTAAGACAGCATAGTAAATGATAAATTAATTTCTGGTTTCACACCAAATTCACCTATGAACCTTTGCTGTGGGTTGTTTTCATTTGCAGCCAACTTGACCTTTACTGTGAGAGTTTATCTGACACACCTGCATGTTCAGCAGTTCCTGCCATGGTTGCAGATTTTTTTCTAGGAATCATCATTTTTATATAATAGCTGGGACATTCCTCTCTTTAGACACACTTCTGAGATATTTAAGTCTTGCTTCTGGAAATGTTGGTGCATTAATGGGTGGAGAGGCCACAAAAAATCTCAGCAAGGGCACCATCTTAGGTAGGTCATGCTTTGCCCTTGGTCATCAGTTGTGTGCACATTGAGGGTAAAATGCATAAGAGACAAGCACAATGGACTTACCCATGGCTGACATATATATTATGTTTGTACAGTGTTGTGTGGTGCTTAACAAAAGGTTTAATCGAAAGAAATGTCCCACGTCTTTTCAGACCAAAATTAACAACACCAGCATAGAGCCCGGTTCCACCATCTCCCTCCCTTTCACAGTGGCTACCACCACCAAAGGAGTCGTCAACACATCTGCAACCGGGACTTTCACAGTCCGAGCCAACAATGACCGTGGCTATAGTTTAACTTCCCCCAGCTCTGTCACCTTAGCAGCAGGAGGTACGGTCAATGACACTGTGTCCATGACAGTGCCAGCCAGTGCTGCATCAGGAACAGATGTGACCCTGACCATTGAGGCAGAAAACACAGCAACCTCTGACATCAACTACACCGTGCTCAGGCTCTCTGTGGTTGCCGAGGTGAGAGACATAATTTGCGTACCGTAGCTACAGGTGGTGATTAAGCTGGGAGCGGGTGCACAGGACTGGGAAAAAGTTCATTGTTAAAACAGCACGAAACATTAAACCTAAGGTGTTTTAAACTCTCTTTTGTCTCTTTTAAATGTATGATGCGCCCATTCTAAGCTCTGTTTCTGTGTCTCCAGGTGACGGATATAACACGCCCAGTGTGCCAGGTGGTCAATTCAACGACCAACTGTTCTTCATCGTCGTCGTCATCCTCTCTGTGTGCCTCCTCCATGTGGGAGTTCACTGCCAACTTTACTGATGGCATCAACGGAACTGGCATCGAGAGCGTCACCATCCGTCAAGGGAACGGGACCCTCACCAGTAACACAGTGGCAGGAGAAGGGGGCGAGAACGTGACAGTGGTCACCTACAGCTCCTCCTGCTGTTCAGAGAGTGCAGAGCTCATCGCTGTGGATGGAATAGGAAATGTGGGGACCTGCACTTTGAGAGGCTTTACCCCTGAACCTGCAGCAGCAACTACAGCTGGAACTACAGCTGGGAGAACCGCTGGGAGAACAGCAGAAACTACAGCTGTAGTTAGCACAACATCCACTGGGGGGAACTCTCTGGACCTGTCACACTGGCTCTGGATCAATGCTGTCCTATGTCTGTTCTGGAAATAAAATGGGAGCGGGGAAAGAAATTATGCAGTGAAGTTGGAATTGTAGCTAAACACCTTCAGTGAAAGTAATTTTGTCTTATTTCAGTGGGTGTTTTTGAGCTACAATTACATATCTGCCATTAATTTGATTTATACAGTAAATGTTAATTACTTTGATTTATTCACATTATGGGTGTGTGTGGCACTTGTTTGGTAATTTCATAACTTAATACCCATTAACATAATAAGGAGGTAATTAATTTAATATGACTTTTATTATTGTATTATATTAATGATTAAAAAAGCATAATCCAACACTTTTGTGGATTTAGTTCATGATGACGAGTTGTCGTCATTTTCAGGAACGCACAACAGAATAATCAATCTTCTTTTTTTGCATTGATGAAATAAACTTAGATTGAATCCTTCTTGATCCATAATCCAAAAGAAATATGATTTAATGCTTGACTGATGAACTTGTTTAAAGGATGATGCAATGATGAAAGTGGCTTTGACATAGAATGAAAGGCTCTGTGATGTCTCTCCTGTTACATACATCTGTCTGTGTCTCTGTGGGTTGCAAATGTATTTCTTTACCCATTTCTAAGTAATTATCTATACATAATGAATGACGTGTGAAAACAATATCATCTGTCCATACAATACAACATGTTGTAGGTTCATCTATTGTTTCATTGTCAGTAAATCAGAAAGCAAAATAATGAGTAAAATCGTATTGTTATTGCTTTGTTTTCGTCTTCTTGAGATTCACATTTTTGAAATTACGTCAAAGTAAATGTACTGTACCAGTGTTCAAAATATTTTAGTAAATCTGCATACCAGAGCAAGAAGTGACTTCATGGGGTACATTAGTCTCGACTGCTAAACAGGGTAATTAACAGAAAAAGCATTTTTATGTGTAGCTACAACTGAAAAAGTGTAACCTTTGAATGTGTTACTGGGTCTTTCTGGCCCTGCGGAGGTACAGGATGGGATGCACAGCCCCCAACCACACCATCAAACAGTAGGCCAAGGGGTGTAGGGTACACCTAATGTTGTCAGGCAGATTTGGCGCCAGAATGAGCAAAGTGATCAAGGGCACATAACCGACAACAGAAATCACCAGGAAGATCAGGACTATGTTGAAAGCCCTTCTCTTGATCAAGTTGGAAACCTCCCTCTCCCCGTCCCCTGGTGCAGGTTGTTTCAAAGCCCTGAGAACTGCTGCACAGCAGAAAGCATTGACACTAAAGACATACACAAAAGCTCCTACATTAAAGACCACGGATACCAAATCTTGCCCACTGGAAATAATTTGAGGTACCACAATCATTACAGTTTCCAGCCAGGTGATACAAGAAAAGCTCATCCTGTACCGCAGTGATCTAAACCTGAGGTACAGCACGGGGTGTACAACAGCAAGGAAGCGTTCCAAGGAGACGTTGCTCTGGAATTTAATCCGGGCTGTTAATGCTATGTCAATGAATTTGACCATAACGCTTACAAATTGACGTCCATCTCCAATTAATAGTGGTATTTCCAGCAGTGCAAACAGTAGCTCGCTCACAACCAAGTGGAACTCGGACACTTCCATCCTGTCTGTCCAGAAGACAGGAGATGATATCATCAGCCGCAGCACATAGCCATTAGCGGGCAGGGAGAACAGGACATAAGGACAAAGGAGGACATAATAGATGGGAGAGGTGGAACACAAACTGCAGGTGGGAAACGTGAAGTTTGTTTCATTTTTTCCACTGTCGATTTGCATCTTTCCTGAAAAAACAAGCAAAAAACAAACAAACCGGGAAGAAAACACGAGGACATTTTCATTAAGTTTTAATTTGTATCACATGTTAATTAGTGTGGAATTTTACATATACTGACAGATGTATTCGTAAAATTCCTCACAAGTTTGACACATTTTTTTGTGGTTAAGGGGGATTCTCAACAACTTTCTACAATGCACAAAATAATTTATAGAAAAACAACAAATATCTTGAATTTGATTACACTGGCAAATAATCATTAACCATTATTTAACTTACTTGACTAAAGGACACACTAAAAAGAAAATAAAAAATAAATACACTACAGGGACGTGATAGCACTGACCTTAACATTCCTTGTGTGAAGTCCCAAATGTATAGTAGGAGCTTAAACACCTCATCCACCGTTTTCATCTGCTCTTGACTAAACAAATGGTGTGGGTGAGCAATTTACTGGGATGCAAAACTTGCAGATGTGTTCTGAGGATATTAAAAAGGCATTCATCAGCTGATGTGGTGAGTGGATATAGAAATAAACAGAGCAGCATCATGCAAAGCAGCATTTTCATGTTCACAAACCACGGCTAAACACCATTGTGTATGTATGCCATTTTGTGATGTTGTTGTTTCCTGTCTTTGACTGAGGTTGTTATTTAGGAACCATCACCACCACATTCTTCTCCAGTGTGTGTCAGAGCCAGATACACAGATGAAAACAAACTTACATACAGTAGAAACACACCTACTCACTCTTTGCAAGGTTCTAGACGCAAGGTTCAAAATTCAGAGCTCGACCTGAGATCTAGTGTGAAAACACCCGCAGGGTTATGCAAAAAATGACGAGGATGAAAGAGAAAAGGAATGTTATAACAAAACAAAAAAACACATCTCGAACATGTGATGAAGACACAGGGCAAGGGAAGTTATATGCACATGAAAAAAGGGGGAGAGTTTGTGGAAGTGAAGCACAGTATCTCAGGTAGAAATGATAGTGGTAGATGACATGACATGATAAATGGTGAGGGGGAAGTGACATAGATCCCTCATAAATAAACTTAGGTGGACTGATCTTTTTTGTCCTTTTGATTTAAATCGTCCCATTGTAGTATATTATAATGAAATTACCACTGTGTTGGTGAAAAGCAATGCGTGTAAAATGACAGAAAACTACTGCGACTACAAGCAATAACAATCTATCATTTGTGACTGAAACAGAATTGTGCAACTACAGCTGTTCCTTGAAGTTTTGAACATCATGTTGCAGCAATAAAAAACAGAGAATGTAACATACTTTATGTTAGACAACTGAAAGTAATGTGACATCCATCAATCAACTCCATTAAAACATAAAACAAGTAAAGATATGATGATATGATGATATGATGACGTCGAAATCAATAAACATTTTTAGTGATAAAAATCAATAAAAAAATTCTTGTGAGGGCACCACAGACAGGGAGACAACATATACAAACACACACATACACACACGGACACACACACACATTGTATTGCACTCTTGTGTAGGAACAACAGCCTATAACACGTAATCTTATGCTCATTGCTTTGGGCACCACCTTCTGTTGAAGGAAATATGATCATTAAATAATCTCAAAGTCTGAAGATGAAAAATTAGGGTTTGATAAAGGTTAAATGACCATGAGACAAGATGGATCAATGACTCCATCAAATGAAATAAATAAATTAATAATGAATTAATGAACAACATAATGAATAGAGACAGTGAATGAACTGATACCTTGAAAGTTGGTTAATTTTGAAGATAGTATCCAATGTTCAGTTTAGTCGAGCAACTGGACTTCTTTCTGGGGTTTGAAGACGTTTCGTCCTTCATCCGAAGGGCTTCTTCAGTTCTGGTTGGTTTGGGGGAAAGCCAGGATTTAAACTCTCCGGAAGTGGGTGGGACTGTGGATATGGGCCATTCCCCTCGTTATGTGACAAAGGGTCACATGAGTGAGCATTAGCACGTTAATACCTGTGGCAGTGAATGGTCACAAGATGGGCCATTGACACCTGTGGCGGTGAAGCCACACCCCCTCATCAAGTGACAAGATGGGGCCATTAACGTGTTAATGGCTCTTCCACTACATCAACTAGTGTCAATGTGTGAAGGGTTGGGGTTGAATGGGTCCTCATGATCACAGGGTCCAGAGGGTGTTAACTGCTGTGATGTTGATGAGCAGTTGAATTTCCTGGGGTGGGATCTCAAGGCAGAGTGGTATGTGGCAGACAAGCGATGACGCAGGCCTCCTCCTCTGTTTAGAGTGGGTCTTTCCAAATGAGTGTAGATGGCCTCCTTTACTCCTCTCTCAAACCATCTATCCTCCTTGTCCAAAATGTGCACATCAGTGTCTTTAAGGAGTGTCCTTTCTCCTTTGTGTGTATGTAGACCGCTGACTGTGGTCCTGTTGTAGCTGATCTCCTGTGTTGGTACATGCGTTTGTGGAGCGGTTGTGTGGTCTCTCCAATGTATAGGTCCGGGCATTCCTCGCTGCACTGTACTGCATAGACCACATTGTTGAGTTTTTCTTTTGGAGTTTTGTCCTTAGGGTGAACCAGTCTCTGTCTGAGGGTGTTTCCTGACTTGAAATATACTGGGATGTTGTGTTTGTGGAAGATTCTCCTTAGTTTCTCTGATAATCCGGATAGATATGGAACCACCATGTGTTTCCTTCGGTTCCCTGTATCTGTGCTGGTTTCACTATTCTGTCCGTTCCTCCTTTTGATAAAGGTCCAGTTGGGGTAGCCACAGGTTCTCAGTGCTTGTCTGATGTGTGTGTGCTCCTTTTCTTTCCCTTCTGTTTTAGATGGGATGCTCTCTGCTCTGTGTTGCAGGGTCCTGATGACGCTGAGTTTGTGTTCCAGGGGGTGATGGGAGTCAAAGAGGAGATATTGGTCCGTGTGTGTAGGTTTCCTGTAGACCTCAGTGACTAGATTCCCCTCCTCCTCTGCGATGACTTTGCAGTCCAGGAAAGGTAGTTTTCCATCAGCCATGTCTTCCCTGGTGAACTTGATGTAGTTGTTGACTGAGTTGATGTGTTTGGTAAAAGCCTCCACTTCCTGGCTTCTAATTTTGCACCATGTGTCGTCCACGTATCTAAACCAGTGGCTGGGTTTGGTTCCTTTGAAAGAAACCAACGCTTGGTTTTCTACTTCCTCCATGTAGAGGTTGGCCACAATGGGTGACACGGGCGAGCCCATAGCGCAGCCGTGTTTTTGTCTATAGAAATCACCGTTGTATTTGAAATAGGTGGTGGTGAGGCAGAGTTCCAGGAGTGTGCAGATCTGGTCCACTGTGAGGTTGGTTCTGGTGTCCAAGGAGTTGTCCTGTAGTAGTCTGGTTCTGACTGTCTCCGTGGCCTCTGTGGTGGGGATGCAGGTGAACAAGGAGGTGACATCAAATGACACCATAGTTTCATCTGGGTCCATTTTTAAGTTCTTGATTTTATTGGTGAAGTCCGTGGAGTTGTGGATGTGGTGAGGGCTGTGTCCCACCAGGGGTCCTAGAATGGTAGCCAGGAGTTTGGCGATGTTGTAGGTGACCGAGTTGATGCTGCTCACGATGGGTCTGAGAGGAGCACCATCTTTGTGGATCTTAGGTAGACCATATATGCATGGGATGGAGTCACCGGGGTGTATTCTCCAGTAAGTGCGTTCATCAATGGTTTTGTCCTTTTTCCAGGCTAGTATGCAGTCCACTATCCTTTTCTTGTATTTGCTGGTTGGGTCTCTTTTGAGTTTTTCGTAGGTGTTGGAGTCGCTGAGTAGAGTGTTCATCTTGGAATGATACTCAGTTGTGTTTAGCACTACCGTGCATCTTCCTTTGTCGGCTGGTAGAATGGTGATGTTTTTGTCCCTGCTTAAGGATGTCAGTGCTTTTCTTTCCTCGTGAGTGAGGTTGGGCGGTGGCATCTTTGTACTTTTAAGTGCTGCTGAAACCTTCATCCTGATTTCTTCTGCTTCACTGTGAGGAATCTTGTTTCGCCATATGGACGCCTCCGTGGCTGTAATGACGTCCACTGTGGGTAGCTGGGTGGGTGAAACAGCAAAATTGAGTCCTTTTGCTAGTATATCCTTTTCCGGTTTGGTGAGGTCTCGGTCTGACAGGTTCTTAACCCATTTGGAAGATGTTGTCTCTACCCTTTCCTGTTCTGGTGGGGTGGAGGAGGAAAAGTCCCTGTGTGATATATGGTAAGATATGGGTATGGTCATTTAAAAAGAAAAAGGACAAATTTGGAAATTTGGAATAATTTGGAGATACTGAATCTAAATATGGATTGGAATAATAAAGCTTTCTAGATTACCTCAAACTCTGACCATAACACAGCCGCTGCAGATGCGGTGATCTGTGCCTTACTCAGGAGCCACGAGTTTGTCAACTGTTCTCGAAAGCGGCCGCTCAGGATGTGGGTTGTCCACCCGCAGGTTATCCTTGGATGGGGTTAATCCAGACTGCAAGAACAACAGTGGATGCCCCACTGCGCTGGTCCTGCAGGGGGTTGTCTCCGGCAGATCTTGCTCCACAAAGGTCCATATCATCCAGGGTCCTCCGGGGCTGGTCTCAGAGCTCTGAATGAGCTTCGCTGATGGTCGGTAAAAGAGACTTATTTATTCCTATGGAACTATCCTCCAAATACTAATGATAGGAATATTCTTGCAGGGCTTCAAACCTATCTACAAAAAGATATTATTTACATGTATAAAAGCGGAGCACAAATTTGGTGCATTCCTGAGACTAAATGTCGCACAAAGAAAATGTTACAAAGTCTTCTGATCAGGTTATCTAAACAAAAATACTAGACAAAGCAGAAGTGTTGAATGAAGGATGAGAACTAAGAAACTGGCAAAATGGCAAAGAGCGCAGAAGACAGAAGATAGTGAGAGCACTTGACTGTTTGCGTTTATGCGTGGAAGTGGAAGCAGGCTCCTCCTCCTCTAGAAGTTTCTGCAGGATGAGGAAATTTCTATCATGCATGATTGAGTTAACCTAATGTCCAGTGCACGTCAACCCATACGTGTTCTTAATATGGTCAAAATCGACTTTTGGCATCAAATTTACATGTTACAATGATCATCTGTCAATACATAGTTCTATGAATTTCATGCATGCTGGAATAATGTACACGGGCTTGTCCTACCCCTGGCCACAAGATGAAGAAACAGAGGCAAGAACGTAAACAGTCCACTGCGCTACACAGCCTTGTACAGATACTGTTGTACTTCCTCACTCAGTCTTTCCTCCACAGCGTCCATGATGTCTTCTACTTTGCGGTCTGGAAAGTAATTGATTGCTCTTATTCGGTCGTTTCTTGGTGAAATTTCCTTTGTCAAAGTTACACACGACGAGTCATGGCTGACTTGCTGGGGGATTTCAAATGAAGTCCCTCATTGAGTGAAACTCCGTATTGTTCTGTATCTGAGGAGAATATACTGCCTGACTGATGATGTTTTGTTTACAGAGTGATACGATGAGGAATGTGAGAGTAATATAAAATGAATGACACTGGCATGACATAAGGATTCAGTTTTAATTTAACACAATTCATTCATTCATTCATTCAATCTTTTTCACGGGATGTTTCATGAGGATCTTTACAGAATCACTGATGTGTAAAAACAAGATCACATCTCTCCACATTACCAAACATTGCCCAGGTGCATCATTGTTTCATTGTCAGCAAAACTTAACAATAAAAAGACAACATAAAAAAAAAAACAAAATCATGCTGTGGCAGTTCATGAATTGTTTTTGTCATCTTGCCTAACATAGTGAATAACAGCGAAAGCATTTCTACATGTGACAATACCTGCAAACATGTAATCTTTGAATGTGTTACTGGGTCTTTCTGGCCCTGCGGAGGTACAGGATAGGATACACAGCCCCCCACCAAACCATCAAACAATAGGTCAAGGGGTGAAGGGTACACCTAATGTTGTCAGGCAGATTTGGCGCCAGAATGAGCAAAGTGATCAAGGGCACAAAACCGACAACAGTAATCACCAGGAAGATCAAGACTATGTTGAAAGCCCTTCTCTTGATCAAGTTGGAGACCTCCCTCTCCCCGTCCCCTGGTGCAGGTTGTTTCAAAGCCCTGAGAACTGCTACACAGCAGAAAGCATTGACGCTAAAGGCATACAGAAAAGTTCCTACATTAAAGGTCAGTGAGACTCCTCCAATTAAACAGTTAAACATTTGGGGTACCACAGTGATTACAGCTTCCAGCCAGGTGATACAAGAAAAGGTCATCCTGTACCGCAGTGCTCTGTACCTGAGGTACAGCACGGGGTGTACAACAGCAAGGAAGCGTTCCAAAGAGATGTTGCTCTGGAATAAAATCCTGGCTGTGATTGTTATGTCAGTGAATTTGATCATTGTTCTTACAAATGCAACATCACGCCTGAAAAACAATGGTGCCTGCGCCAACCCGTAAAGTAGCTCGCTCACAACCAAGTGGAACTCAGACACTTCCATCCTGTCAGTCCAGAAGACAGGAGATGATATCATCAGCCGCAGCACATAGCCATTAGTGGGTACAGAGAACAGGACATATGGCAGAAGTAAAGAAAAGTACAAGGGAGTGTCGCAGACACGAGCCATGTCGCAGACAGAAGACATGGAGTCTGTTTCATTTGTTCCATTTTTCATGTTTCCTTAAAAGAAAACAAAATGGAAAATACAATGATTGCATCTTCAAATTTCGGCCAAGCTTTAATTTGTATTACATTACACCGATTTATGCATTTATTTATATAGTATACTATACATATCCAAAATTGTCTACAATGCACAATATCATTAATTGAATGATGATGACGTGAAAGTAATCACATCAAAGCAACCATGAAAAATGAATAACTTACCTTATCTATCCAGAGACAAAGTCCCAAATGTATAGCAGCAGCTCTCACTTGAATCACCTCATCCACCGTTTTTATCTGCTCATGACTAAACAAATGGTCTGGGTGAGCAATTTGCAGGGATGCAAAACTTGCAGATGTGTTCTGAGGATATTAAAAAGGTTTTAATCAGCTGATGTGGTGAATGATTATGAAATAGACAAAGCAGCACTCTCACATTCACAAACCAAGGCTGAAAACTATTATATTTATATATATTCGTATTTATATGTATTCCATTATGTGATGTTGTAGTCTCGTGTCTTTCAGGGTAATCTGTACTCAGTAAAATGTTCTGTCCTTGTCTGTGAACTGTTCTGTTTGTACCCACCTGTCCATGCCTGTATCCTATAATCTGTAAACTGTTCTGTTTGTCTGTCTGTCTACTTTGTTTGTGCCTGCCTGCCTGTCCTGACTGAGGTGAGGTGTCTGTAATGTTTGTTCTGCAAATTGTAACTGCTCTGTTGTTCCCCCATGCTGGTCCTGGGTGAGATTTCCCTCCTCTGTCTGTCACCTTGAGGTTTCTTCCTTTCTTTTCCCCTCTCAGGCTTTTTCTTGGGAGTCGTTCCTCAGCCGATATGAAGGCATAAAAGGCAGGGGGCGTCACTCACTGCTATCCAATATAACCACAGTAACCGTTGTAAAGCACACTGAGTTTGCCCTGTGCTTGAAATGTGTGTAATAAATAAAAAAATGTGCACCCTACCACCTACACAACAATCGTGTAACAGTCACTCTACTGAACTGACTGAGGAACAGTAACATCCAATAGTGCTCTATATTAAAATTTTCATACTGTCCATCTCGGGAACAGGACCCTCACCAGTAACACAGTGGCAGGAGAAGGGGGCGAGAACATGACAGTGGTCACCTACAGCTCCTCCTGCTGTTCAGAGAGTGCAGAGCTCATCGCTGTGGATGGAATAGGAAATGTGGGGACCTGCACTTTGAGAGGCTTTACCCCTGAACCTGCAGCAGCAACTATAGCTGGAACTACAGCAGGAACTACAGTTAGCACAACATCCACTGGGGGGGGCACTCTCTGGACCCGTCACACTGGCTCTGGATCAGTGCTGCCCTATGTCTGTTCTGGAAATAAAATGGGAGTGGGGATAGAAATTATGCAGTGAAGTTGGAATTGTAGCAAAATACCTTCAGTGAAAGTAATTTTGTCTTACTTCAATGGGTATTTTTAAAAGATAATTACATATCTGTCATTAATTTGATGTATTCAGTAAATGTCCATTGATTTGATTTATTCACACTATCGGTGTGTGTAGATTGTTTTTTATAGCACTTAAAGCTGATCATTTCATAACTGAAATTGTATTAACATATTGTGGATATAATTAATTTAATATGACCTTTATTATTTTATCATACTAAGCATTAAAAAATGTAATTTAACACTTTTGTAGATTTAGTTCATGATGACGAGTTGTCTTAATTATCAGGTGCCGAATTGTCAATCTTCCTATTTTCCATTGATGAAATAAAGTGATTGAATCCTTCTGTATCTGTCACAATAGAGTTGTCCAAATAGAGTTGTCCAAAGCACAAACTAGAGACAAGTCTCAAGAGATTATTTGGCCTAAGTGTTACCATGTAGGATTCTCTGGCGATGAGTTGATGAGCAGACCAGGAATAAGAACTGCAGATGATTGGAGGTTTTGGTGACCAGGTGTGTGCAACAGCTCCGCCTCCGCCAGGTAATCAGCCACGGGAGAAACGAAGGAACAGGGAGGAGAAGCATGGGCCATACAGGTCTCCAGGGGTCACAGCAGTCAGTGGCTGTGACATTATCAATAATCTAAAAGATATATGATTTAATGCCTGACTAATATACTTGTTTAAAGGATGATACGATGAGGAAAGTGGGTGAAAGTACTGTGATGGCTCTCTGGAACTATCCTGTAACATATATCTGTCTGTATCTCTGTGGGTTGCAAATGTCCACCATTTCTGTGAAAAGATCTCAGTTTTTATTGATCAAAAATCACTCAATTAGACTTTATTTCATATACAATTTTATTTAAGATAAATAAATAAATAAAAAGTAAATATCTATACATAATGAATGACGTGTATAAACAAGATCACTTCTCTCTACCTTAAAAGGTGTAGGTACATCTATTGCTTCAAATAATGAGTAAAGTTGTACTGTCGTGGTCCTTGTTTTTGTCTTTTTTCAGTTTCACACTTTTGAAATGATATTGAAGTAAATGTACTCTACTACAGTGCTCAAAACATTTTAGTAAATATGCAGACCAGAGCTAGAAGTTATTACATGGGGTGCATTAGTCTCTATTGCTAAACAGGGTAATTGACAGAAAAAAACATTTTTACACGTCGCAACACCAGAATGAATGTGTTACTGGGTCTTTCTGGCCCTGCGGAGGTACAGGATAGGATACACAGCCCCCCACCAAACCATCAAAGAATAGCTCAAGGGTTGCAGGGCACACTTAATGTTGTCAGGCAGATCTGGCGCCAGAATGAGCAAAATGATCACGGGCAAATCACTGACAACAGTAATCACCAGGAAGATCAAGACTATGTTGAAAGCCCTTCTCTTGATCAAGTTGGAGACCTCCCTCTCCCCGTCCCCTGGTGCAGGTTGTTTCAAAGCCCTGAGAACTGCTACACAGCAGAAAGCATTGACGCTAAAGGCATACAGAAAAACCCCTACATTAATGAACACTGATAACAAATCTCGCTCACAGGAAATAATTTGAGGTAAGACAATCACTACAGCTTCCAGCCAGGTGATACAAGAAAAGCTCATCCTGTACCGCAGTGATCTAAACCTGAGGTACAGCACGGGGTGTACAACAGCAAGGAAGCGTTCCAAAGAGACGTTGCTCTGGAAAAAGATCCTGGCTGTTAATGCTATGTCAGTGAATTTGACCATTGTGCTAACAAATGGACGGCCGGCTCCGATTAATACTGGCATCATCAGCAGTGCAAACAGTAGCTCGCTCACAACCAAGTGGAACTCAGACACTTCCATCCTGTCAGTCCAGAAGACAGGAGACGATATCATCAGCCGCAGCACATAGCCATTAGCGGGTACAGAGAACAGGACATAAGGCCCAAGGAGGACATAATAGATGGAAGAGGTGGAACAGAAATTGCAGGTAGGAAACGTGAAATTTGTTTCATTTCTTCCACTGTCGATTTGCATCTTTCCTGAAAAAAACAAACAAAAAAACAAACCGAAAAAGACACAATGACATCATATTTAAATTCCAAGTTTTAATTTGTGCAACCTGTTAATTAGTATTTAATCTACATTGCACAAAACCATTCATAGAAAACAACAAATATCTTGAATATGATTACACTGGCAAATAATCCAACCATTATTTAACTTACTTCATTGATTAAAGGACACACTCAAAAAACAAAAAACACTTCAGAGACATGATAGTACTGACCTTATCGTTCCTTGTGTGAAGTCCCAAATGTATAGTAGGAGCCTGAACACCTCATCCACCGTTTTCATCTGCTCTTGACTAAACAAATGGTGTGGGTGAGCAATCACTGGGATGCAAAACTTGCAGATGTGTTCTGAGGATATTAAAAAGGCATTCATCAGCTGATGTGGTGAGTAGGTATAGAAATAAACAGAGCAGCATCATGCAAAGCAGCATTTTCATGTTCACAAACCACGACTAAACGCCATTGTATATGCATGCCATCATGTGACGTAGTTTCCTGTCTTTGACTGAGGTTGTTATTTAAGAACCATCACCACCACATTCATCTCCAGTGTGAATCAGAAAACTGACATGATACACACCTACACACTCCATACCAGGCGTAAGTTCCAACTACAGTACTCTCAACCTGAGATAATGTTAAAACATTGGCAGGCTTATGCAAAAAAAGGTGGATAAAAGACAGTAGTGAAAATAACATCTGGAACACTTGATACCAGGAATGAAGACACAGGGCAAGGGAAGGTACGTATATGTACATGGAGAAAGGGGGAGAGTCTGTCAGAAGTGAAACATAGTATCTCAGGTAGAAATAATGGAGAACAAGATGACATGATAGATGGTATGGGGGATGTGATGTAATGAAATAAACTTGCATAGAATCAGACTTAGACTGTTAGATGGAAAAAGTAAGTATGTCAAAATGAAAACTGCTACTATTATAAACAATAACAATAATCATAGGAATGAAAAAGATGTCAGTCATCTATCATCTGTGACTGAAATGTGATTAGAGTGTACGTGTGTCTGTGTGTGTGTGTGTATGTGTGTGTATATGTGTGTGTATGTGTGTGTGTGTGTTGACACCTTGTCACTGGTATCATTGCACAGGGCAAAAATGTGCATGCAGCAGTGAAACTTGCATGCATGTGTCTAAAGAGGATGGTTGTGGTCTGAGTGATCTGTGGTTGATGAAGGAAACTTTTTTTTTCTCACGAAGGCCACATGTCTGTTCATCTCGGCTTCATAGAAACAAACGAGGTTTGCTGAAGGACCATGTGAACAAGACTCAACACTTGACTTGACTTTTATTTTGCATTTAGTATTTTCAGTTTTGATTCCAAACTTTGGGTTGGAGAGAAGGTTTGAAGAAAGAAGAGTTTGGTTTATCTTAGGGTCTTGATCCCATATCAGTTAGAATAGAATAGAATAGAATAGAATATGCCTTTGTAAGGTGCACACTTCAACTGTAAGAAAACTGATATTAGTTAGTTAAATAAGTACTGCTGTTTCATTGGAGCAAAATCCCGGATCTATAATGCCTTTTATTGCAAACGCCTCGTGATTCAGAGAACAGGGAGGAAAAAAAAAAGAGAGGTCACATACTCAAACTCACAACAACAGAGTAACTTACAACACTTATCATGTTGTTGCTTTTTTGACCTGTTAGTATGTATTGGAGCTATTTCTTTCTGTCCAATCCTCCAAGCCCCAAAATAAGCTGCATCTTGCAAAGGAACAAGCAACTACCTATACCTAATTCATCACACATATATGGACACATGAAACATAATTCAAATATATTGCGATCTGAAAGAAACTCTTCATACTTAATTATTATAATTCATGACAGTGCTTTGCATGAGATTGATTTTTTTCTTTTGTCTTGGTCCATTATATTTAATTTTCAAGATCAGGCTTACAGGCATGAGCAAAGACTTCCAGATCGTGCAAAGAAAGTAGACTATTTTCATTTTAGTAACTAACTTACGATCCTCTAATACTTGAAGTGCAAACCACAGCGTGATCTTGTTTCTTTTGTGTACACATCATGGTATACATACATATACATATACCACTTGGGGGCTGTTACAAATAAGAAAACAAGAATAGAAATGATGAGGAAGAGTTTGCTAGTTAGTTTGGAAAACCTTTGTCAGTCCATCATCTTACATGAGTCATAATGAGAGCACACATCAGGAAGTTTATTGACACGGGACTAGGAGGAATCTATCTCTAAGATGTGTCATGGGACTGTAACTTTACAGTTCAGGTCACTATGAACTCCTGCACTCTCCAAGACGTAGACACGTTTACAGTCAGCCAGTTCCTGAGCGTCTGTCTTACCATTGTTAGTTATATTGAACATCTCATAAGGGGGGATGAGCACCTCTTCCTCATATGGATGATGTGAATATTTACTCAAAAAGGCACCCAAGCAAGTCTTGATTTTGAAACAGGTCTTTTTACCAAATTTATACAACTTTGGTGTAATGGAGCTGGAGGCAAAAGAGCCAAAGCGAATGATTTGGCCGACGTTGCCGTTGAAACCTTCACTGACTCTTCTGTAGGTGGTGTTGCACGTCTGATGGTGATTTAAGATCTGGATGGCAGAAGTCAGCATGAAATGTAAATAGTGGAACTGGAATTTGGTGCCATACTGGTTTCTCTGCGTCCGAACTGCATCATTGAAGTCCTGGTCCAGTCCCTGGCCAGTATAAACACAGATGGCTCGCAAGTGATCTTTGGTCAGAGCCTTGTCCTCTCTCTGTTTTAGTTTCTCTGTGGCACATTCGTCTGCATCTTCCCAAGCATCTTTAAATGGTTTCACACGCTTCTCTTTCTCGAAATATTTCTTCATAGCTGCCTTCGCTGTGTCATGGCAGCCAAAGTACATGTCATCAATTGACTTTTCAGCCATGTCCAATGGAAAGGCCCGTTTGGCATTTTGTCGAGGAAAGTTGAGACGGATCTGAAAAGGAAACAAAGGAAAAAGAGGTGGATCATTACACAAACACAGATCTATTGGTCTAACAATTATAACATTTAATAATTTGGTTATGTTTAAAATGCATCAAAAAGAAACAGTCTGTTTGATTGCATCCAGAACCAATGGTTAGTATATCAAAGTGCATACAGTGCATGGAGTACAGTTAATGTATGGTTTATAATGGACAGAATGATGAATTAAATAAGCTTGTACATTATTTTTAATTACAGAAAGTACCTTTAACAAAGCAATGATCATGACATTTTACTGTATGTTTCAAAAAAATTTAGATCATCATCAGTGTTTATTTATTTTGTTTATTTATTTTTAAGATTGCACATTTCAAAGAAATGCATTTTGTCACATCCACTCACCACCATGCAGTCTCCAAGAAGCACGAGTAAAAGAGAGAGAGGAGCAAAGATGATCTTGGTTCCCTTCATCACTGCAACCAGGGAAAAGCTGATCTTGAATCAGTCAACAAGAATGAACATATCAAACATGTTAAAATACATAAAACCACATTTGGCAAATTAAACTAAAACAATTTCAGAAATGTTGACTGGACAAGGATGTAACTCAGCAGATGATATAAAAGATCAATTCACCAGTTTTCAGGATGTTCAGTCAGTCCCTCAAAAGTTGGTCAAAGGTTTTGATTAAACCCACAGTTCTCAGCAAGTTTGTATATGTGGGAAGCCTGTGAGGATGTGTCACTCTACACCAATGCTCATACGTGAGAATGTTAGAATTGTGTTTGAGTGCTGTGGACACGTTGACCTACAATTGGGGTCTGCTGATTCGTCAAGGAAATTCACATACCTGACACCTTCAACCCAAAGTAAAGTGTTAAAACCACAAATACAAAAGACTGCTTGACTCCACAAGTGAACAATATCTGTCTGTGTAAAATCTAAAATGCAATACTATGCTGTTATAGGAAAATAAACTGCATCCCATTCAGGAACATTTCATTGCTTGCAAAACAATTGTACGAAGTGTACGTATTGATTTATTTTGCAAGTTTCCCCTTCCCTTTGTTGTGCTTATTGTAGAGTAGAAATGCCACATACTTCATGATAGACAACTGAAAGAAGTGTACTAATTCTCAATCAGCTTTACAAACACAATGTACTACAAGATAAAGTCTGATTTGATAAGATATATCTTTAAAAATGTTCAGCTTGAAGTTGGTGCCATCATTGCACTGTGCATTAGTGTGTATGTGACTGTGAGGCTTGCATGCATGTGTCTGAGGAGTTTGTGCTCTGAAGTGATCTGTGGTTAATGAAGGAAACTTTTTCATTCTCACAAACGCCACATGTCTGTTTATCAGTGTGCTGACTTTATATTAACATACACAGAAGCAAAGTAATGACACCATATATAACATTTTGTATGATGCACTTAAAATTCAGTCGCATTTGGTACGAGTACAATGGATAAGTTGTTTGCATCTCTGGAAAACAACATAGTTAAGATTACCTTTATTATTGCTTAGTTTTAATATTATTTCAACATTATGTATTTCCCACGGGAATAAAGGTGACAGTGAGGTAACATGCACAACACAAGGAACTAGAAATTAAAGAAGAAGAGAAAATTCACTAATGACTATTATAATCACTAGTGCACATTATCTATGGGTCCCAAAGCTAAGTATGAAGACTCATGGAGAACCTGCAGATGGAAGCATTGTCCAACTGTGATACTTAGGAGCTGCCAGATCTACATTTATTTGTAATTCTTGTAGTGGTATTGTAGTATTTGGACTTTGGAGTTTGTAGTTAAATTGCACATTTGTGTGTGTGCGTGTGAAAGTGAGTCTAACTAGGTTTGTGCAACAGCTTCTTCTTGCAGTGGAGAGACAGCACGACGGCCACAAGTGGAAATGCGGTTTTTCATTTGTCACGTAGCAGCACACAGGCCGAGCATTGCAACAGAGCACGCAACCAACATTACTGCATAAGGAAATTTAATGACTCAGCTGAAGAAAGAGGCTGTACAATTTCAACAAAACAAAAAAAATTCTGGCAAAATATTACAGTATTTCTCCAAGGAGTATCAAGGCTTTGTAACTTTACAGTTGAGATTGCTCTGAACTCCTGCACTCTCCAAGATGTAGACACGTTTACAGTCACTGAGACCTTCAATGTCTGTCTTGCCGTTGTCCATCTTAGTTATGTTGAATATCTCATAAGGTGGGATGAGCACTTCTTTCTCCCATGGATAGAGCGAGTATTCTTTCAAAAAGGCTCCTAAACAGGTCTTAATCTGAAAGCAGGTCTCTTTACCAAATGTTTCCTGTTTAGGTGAAAGAGAGCTGGAGGCAAACGAACCAAAGGGAATTATTTGGCCGACGTTGCCATTAAAGCTGAGTTTCACTCTTCTGTACGTGGTGTGACAGTTCTGATTGCTACTTAAGATCTGGATAGCAGACGTCAGCATGAAATGTAAATAGTGGAACTGGAATTTGGTGCCATACTGGTTCCTTTGTGTCCGTACTGCATTATTGAAATCCCTGTACAGTCCGATGTCAGTATAAACACAGATGGCTTGCAAGTGATTTTTGGTCAGAGCCTTGTCCTGACCTTTTCGCAGTTTTAGCTTCTTTTTAGCACATCTTTCTGCCTTTTTCCATGCACCTTCAAATGGTTTCACATGCTTTTCTGTCTCAAAGTATTCCTTCATTATTGTGTTTGCCGTGTCATGGCAGCCAAAGTACATGTCATCGATGGACTTTTCAGCCATGTTCAATGGGAAACTCAGGTTGGCATTTTGTCGAAGAAAGTTGAAACGGGTCTAGAACAGAAACAAAGGAAAACGATGAGAATCATTACACAAACACAGATGCTACAGTCATATTTTGTTTCAACACATTCCACTAATTTCTCTTCATATTCACTGTTGCCTATCTCCAGCCCACGTAGGGCAAAAATCAGAGGAGGCGCTATGGGCATCTGGCCAGTCCATCCCAGTGCAACAATACCATTCACTCTTTCACTCACATCTAGGGACAATTTATAGTCTCTAATTGACCTTGATGAAGGTTTTTGGACTGTGGGAGGAGATCAGAGTACTGGGCAGGTAACATGCACACATGAAGGGAACATGCAAACGGCAAACACATATGACCAGATAGCTGGAATTAAACCCACAAGCTCCTTACAGTTAGTGTGGCCCCACTCTGGCACTGTGTTTAAAATATGTCACAAAAAAGAAAAAGGTGAAGTGATACAAGCATCACGCTTCATTTTTAAAAAGTTGCAAAAAGAGGCACATGCAGTGCAAAGACTGTTGTCTTACAGTCTGACAGTTTGTGAAAGTGCATCCATAGATCTATAGTTTATAATTGATAATATGATCAATCCATTCAAACTATTACATTCACTAAAGCAGTGATTATGTTTCCGTTTTTTGCACATTTCATAGAAATACAATTTTAAGATATGTCACATACTCACCGTCATGCAGTGTCCAAGCAGCACCCAGCCAAGTACCAAAGACAGAGGAGCAAAGATCATCATCGTTCCCTTCATCACTGCAACCAGAAGAATGCTGATCCTGAATAAGTCTACAAGGTTGATTTTTGTCACTCGGGGCTGTAAATAAAAACACATATTGAGATTTTAAATGAGATATTGCATGTATGAACAACATCTTCCAATGCACTGATAGAAAAAAAAAACATGAACACTTGTTGAACAAAGATGAACAAGAAAGATACTTAACAGATGATGTGAAAGCTCAACTCACCGTTATTCAAGATGCTCAGTCGGTCCCTCAGGTGAAAGTTTTTGATCAGATCTGCAGGCCTCAGCATGCACACACCATGTATATACCTCGCCTTTTTGTGGTCAGGCAGATCACACACTAGCACAGTCTGCACGTAACATGTGTTTGCATATGTGAGAAGAATGTGTGGATGCTTTAAATGTCGCCTGTTGCTTATAAAAGAGCGTGTTAGAAGTGTGTTTAAGTGCTGTAGTCACGACCCAAATTTGGGGTTTTCTGGTTTGTCAAGGAAATGCTTAGTCACATACCAGACACCTTCAAAACCCAAGGCAAAGGGTTAAAACCACAAGTACAAAAGAATGCTGCTTAGTTACACAAGTGAACAATATCTGTCTGTGTGAAATCTAAAATTAATATTATACTAATATAGGAATACTATACTATTATAGTAAAATAAACTGCATCTCACTCAGCATCATTACATTGCATGCAAAACATTTGTATGAAGTTTATCTATCTTTATTTCCAAGTTCTCCTCCTCCCACTCCTGCCCATTATTTTACTTATTGGAGTCACATGCTTCATGAAGTAGTGTCCCATTCATCGATCAGTTTAACACAAAAACACATTATAAGATAAATAAAGTCAGATTTGATGAGATATACCTTCTATATATCTAGCTATATCTTAGATTAGATACAACTATAGCAAATGTTCAGCTTGTACCTGGTGTCATTACATAGTACATTAGTGTGAATGTGACTGTGAAGCTTGCATGTGTGTGTCTAAGGAGGATGGTTGTGCTCACAAAGGCCATTCTTCACTGTGGTGACTCCATATGAACACACACAGTCACAAGAGGCAAAGAGAATGATACTACAGCATATGGAGCATGTTTGCATGATGCACTTAAAATTCAGACACATTTGGTACCAGTACAATGGATAAATGTTTGCATTATTGGGTATGACCTCTGGGGAAAAAAAGCTGTTCTTTTTGGATAATTTTCATATTATTGCAACTTTTGTATTTCTTCTCTTCTGTCCAGAAGTGACAGGAGAGGCGAACATTTGCTGATGACTGTTTTGATCAGCTGTATCTCCTGGTTTGGAGACTCATGGAGGACCAGCAGGTGGCAGCAACGATGCGATGATGATGAGCTGCCAGAACTACATTTATTTGAGAGTTTTTGTGTTTACGAGTGCAACTAGGTATGTATAACAGCTTCTTCTTGCTCTGAGGCGGCAGCACTATTCACTGACTCACTGTGCAAAAACTATGGCCACAAATGTAAGTGAACAGGTTTACTTGAGGTTTATCAAATGTCACGTAGCAGCACACAGGCAATATCACTGCATTGGGAAGTTTATTGATGAAGAAGAAAAAACGAGTTTTGCAATAAAAAAATTCTGACAAAATATGCATATTCATACTCAAACATGTCTTCAAGAAATATCAACATTTGATACCTGAACTTTACACCTGAAGTTTACAGTTCAGGTTGCTCTGGAGTCCTGCACTCTCCAGAACGTAGACACGATTACAGTCAGTGAGACCTTTAACGTCAGTCTTGCCTTTGTCCATCTTAGTTATGTTGAACATCTCATAAGGAGGGATGAGCACTTCCTCCTCGTCTGGATAGACTGAATATTCTTTCAAGAAGGCTCCTGAGCAGGTCTTAATCTCAAAGCACGTCTCATTACCAAATGTATCCAACTCAGGCAAAAGAGAGCTAGAGGCAAAGGAACCAAATCGAATTATGTCACCGACATTGCCATTAAAGCCAATAGTGACTCTTCTGTACGTGGTGTGGCAGGTCTGATCACTATTTAAGATCTGGATGGCAGATGTCAGCATGAAATGTAAATAGTGGAACTTGAATGTGGAGCCATACTGGTCTCTTTCTGTCCGCGTTGCAGTATTGAAGTGGCTGTACAGATCATTGTCAGTATAAGCACAGATGGCTTCCAAGTGATCTTTGGTCAGAGTCTCATCACCTCTCTTTCTCTGTCTCTCTAGCATCTCTGTGGCACATTTTTCAGCATTTTTCCAGGCACCTTCAAATGGTTTCATATACTCTTCTGTCTTAAAGAATTTCTTCATAACTGACATTTGCGTGTCTTGGCAGCCAAAGTACATGTCATCAATTGACTTTTCAGACATGTTCAATGGATAGACCAGTTTGGCATTTTGTCGAGGGAAACTGACACGGATCTGAAAAGGAAACAAAGGAAAAAGAGGTGGATCGTTAAACAAACACAGATGCTACAGTTTAAAAGTGTTCACATTTATAATGTCTCAACAATAGAAAAAGGTAGAACCATGCAGCAAATATATTCATGTTTAAAAGGTCACAAAAAAGACACATAAGTCTGTTTGAATGCGTCCAAAGACTGTTTAGTTTCCAAACATAGAGTACAGTTCATGTATAATTTATGATTATAATGGATAGAATGATTAGTACCTAGAAGATTATGATTACCAAAGCAAAACTTACCACACATTTCAAAGAAATGCAATTTAAGATTTGTCACATGTACTCACCGTCATGCAGTCTCCAAGCAGCACCCAGCCAAGTACCAAAGACAGAGGAGCAAAGATCATCATGGTTCCCTTCATCACTGCCACCAGAAGAATGCTGATCCTGAATCAGTCACAGAGTGACAACATGTTCAAGTCGATATTACACATACAAATAACATCTTGCGATACACTGAAAAAACAAAACTCCAACAAAGCTCAACTCACCAACACTCAGGATGCTCAGTCGGTCCCTCAGGTCAAAGGTTTTGATCAGACCCACAGTCCTCAGCAAGTGCACACCCTATATATACTTTGTCTTTGACATATCACAAGTCAAAAACAACCTCCATACATGGCGTTTTTATGTATGTGGGAAGACTGTGTGGACGTGTTAAACTACGCAGGTGCGAGAATTAGTGTTTTATGAGGAAGTTATTAGTCAGATTCAACACCTTTAACACCCAAACCAAAAGTGTTAAAACCACATTTAGAAACAAAAGCCATTTCACCAATATCTGTCAGTGTGAAATTTAAAGTGAAAACTAAAATCCAGGAAAATGAACTGCATCCCGCTCAGCAACACTTCACTGCGTTAAAAGCTTTTACATGACTTATATTAATTTATTTAGCAAGTTTCCTCCTCTCCTTTGCTGTGCTTACTGTAGAGAGAACATGTCAAAAACTTCACGATGGACGACTGAGTTGTGCAGCATTCATCAGTTGTGCAACATTCATCAATCAACTTCAATGAAACAAAAGATAAGATAAGATAAGATAAGATAAGATAAGCCCTAAAGGATGACTCAGGTCATTTTATTTTTTGCCCAAAGCAAACATTTTTTTATTCTTTCAGATAAAATATTTGACTTGTAAAGTACTGTATATCTATCTCTATCTATCTATTTACTGAAAGTGGTGTAAGAAGAAGCTCTAAACATGATTCCTGAATCAGTTTTTAGTGGTGAGTGATAAGGTTTAAAATATAAAGGCTAGGCTGTTATATTGTGTGCAGTATAAAATCTCAAGTTATAGTTTAACGACAAAGCCAGCTACTTCTATGTCAGTACCTATTCCTGGGCAGCCCACGAAAGGGGCAGTTTAACCCAAGTCTAAAGTTGCCCTACAGAGAGTCACAATGTAATGTTCCAAAAATGGCCTCAGTAACTTCATTCTTTAATGTTAGTAAACTGTTAAATGTTAATGACAGTTAAATGACACACAGGACTCTATGTATGTGTCAGCAACATCCACTGTCAAGGCCTTTTTAATTGAAACGTTTAATGAATATCTTATGATCTGCGTTCTGTGAGGCTTTTTGGTTTCCCAAAAAAGTTTTAAAAAATTGATTGAATAGGGTGATGATGTGATAGACCATATCTCTGAACATGTCCAGCTTGTACATAAGTGTGAATGCAGCTGTGAAGCATGCATGTTTCTGCGGAGGATGGTTGTGATCTGAGTGATCTGTGGTTGTGGAAGGAAACTTTTTTTTCTTTCACAAAGGCCACATGTCCATTCATCATCATCCTGGTGACTTAATAAGAATACACATATGCAGTCGCAAGAGGCAAAGAGAATGATGCCATATGTAAAACTTCAGTATAATGCACTTGAAACTCAGACAGTTCTGTTACCAATATGTTTGTATCATCAACATATCTTGAACATATCAACATATCTCATTCCTGCATCTGACATGACACTGGCAACAACAAGAGGGTGAAAGACACTCAACTTCAACAACTTCAACTTTATTTGTTTTAAGTGCCATATCATAACAGCTGTTATCTCAGAGCACTTTACAAAGAGAGCAACAATGTGTACATAGTGAAAAACCCCCTGTCCTTAGACCCTCGCTGAGGAACAACTCCCAAGAAAAACCCTGACAGGGAAAAAAGGGGAGAAACCTCAGGGTGAGAGACAGAGAAGGGGATCCTCACTCATATGAATAAAACCATTTCATTCTGTTGACCAGGTAAATCTTGTAAAATACTGGATCTATGCTAACATACAGTTGATGTGGAGAAGACTCAGTATTGCTTGAACGTATTTAATACTAAGCAGGGAAGTTCATATTGCTCTGAGCTCTTCCTCTTTCCAGGATACAACTTTACCTTTAAACAAGCCCTTGGACCCCCCCCCAAAAAAAACAAAAACAAGCATTGCTACTTTAAATATCATTACAACTTTTGCATTTCAAAGGGGATGAAGCCTGCTACGACCAGGTGACATAATATGCACTGTCTTGCTCCCTTTGTCTCTCGCTGAGGTTTCTCCCTTTTCTGTTTACTATGTCACTTCTCTGTACGTATTGTTGTTGCACTTTTGTAACGTGCCTTAAGATAACGTCTGTTATGAACTGGCACTTAAAGCTGAAGTTGGTGAAGTTGTAATGTGCGCAACACAAGGATCCAGAAAATAAAGAAGAAGCAAAAATCTACTAGTGACCATTTTAAGTACCCGTGCACATTGTCATTGGGTCCTATGTCTCCTGGTACGTATGAAGACTCAAGAAAGACCAGCAGATGGCAGCATTGTCCAACTCTGTGATGATCAGGAACTAGCAAGAGCTGCATTCATTCGAGAGTTTGTGTATGTGTAAGTGTGACTGGGTACATGCAACAGCTTCTTCTTGCCATGGCACAGCACTGTCAAAGAACTCTCTGTGCTGAGGAATATGGCCACAAGTGAAAAATTAACAAGTTAACTTGAAGATTTTTATGCAAAACATTGAAATGAGAGCACACAACCTACATTACTGCGTGAAGACATTTATTGACTCAGCAAAAGAAAGAGTTTTTGGACAATTCCAAAAAGCAAATTCTGACAAAGTATTAAAACACCTTTTCATGAAATATCAACATTTTGTGACTTTATGGCCAGCTAGCCATCGGTACAGCCTTGTAGCAAGGAGGGTTACAGGCACTCAGAGATAATACTTTACAGCTCTTTGTTTTTTTTATTTGTTTTTCTTTCTTTTGTTTTAGCTTTATCTCTCTGTTGCTCCCTCCTGGCACTGCGTCCTGTGCGTTACGGTTCAGCTTAGTCAACTTACAGTTCAGGTCGCTCTGAACTCCTGCACTCTCTAAGACAAAGACACATTCACAATCATCCAGTTCAGGGTGAGCCTGGCCATTGATTATCTCAGTTATCTTGAACTTCTCATAAGGAGGGATGAGCACTTCTTCCTGTAGTGGAAAACGTGAAAAATCTTGCACAAGGGCACCATAGTAAGTGTTAATCTTAAAGCACGTCTCATTACCAAATGTGCTCCAAAGTGGGCTAATAGAGCTTGAGGCAAAGGAACCAAAGCGTATTATGTCATTGACATTGCCAGTAAACCTCTCATGGACTCTTCTGTAAGTAATGTGATTACTCTTTAAGATCTGGATGGCAGATGTCAGCATGAAATGTAGATAGTGGAACCTGAATGTGGAGCCATATGTAGTTCTTTGTGTCCGAACTGCTTTGTTGAAGGCCTCATACAGTCCCGGGGCAGTATAAACATAGATGGCTTGCAAATGATGTTTAGTTAAGGCATTATTTGTTTTCAGATGTAGTTTCTTTGCAGCCCGATTCTGTGCGTCTCTCCATTCACTTTCATATCCTCTCTTTTCGTGATTGTACCTTGACTCCGCAAAGTCCTTTGCTTCGTCACGACAGCCATCGTACATGTCATCCACTGACTCTTCAGCCATGTCCAGTGGTATGCCCTGCTCGGCACTGCAAAGGGAAACAAAGGCAAAAGAAGACAAACACTTTGTTACAGTCACTAAAAGTTTGACAATAACGACTTTTCAAATTGTACATGTTTAAAACAAGTCAAAAAAAACAGATAAAGGTAAAGCCATACAACACAGATTACATGCATTAATGCAGCTCTGATGGAGCTGAACTGACACCTCAGTATCTTTTATTTTACGCATAAAGAGACCGTAGTTAGCATCTCAAGATGTAGGATCCACTTCATGTACGGTTTGTACACGCACACAGGTTTGAGTGATCAAGTAAAAGTAATAAATTAAAGTTTATACATTAAAGTTAATTAAACACAAAAAGTAAGTCCAGTTCATAACCCTCACACTCACTTTTCTAGCTGCACATTTTGATGAAGATCCTTTCATCTTCACACAGTCTCCAAGCAGCACCCAGCAAAGTAAAAGAGACAGAGAGATCTTCATGGTTCCCTTCATCACTGCAACCAGGAAAAAAGCTCCATGAAACAACAATGTACGTTGTCACACAGCGCTATGAATTAAAACATTTGTTAATAAGTTGAATCATACATTTAATAAGTAATTAAAGTAATTAGTAAAGAAGCATGTACTGTATGACACTCAACTGCTGAAGTTGAGTAGAGAAAAACAAGGCAGCCCAGTAAAACCAGGATCCAAAAGGAACCATTTATAATACTTATTTATAATATAATTACATTGCAAATAATCAAGAAACACATGACTATACTCTGGAAATACTCTTTCTCATACATTTCAAAGGATTTGCTTCACATTCACACTTTAAACAACAAAAATACATGACAGGATTTCCCCTGCAAAACTCACCCTCAGCCGCTACAAGCCTCTCTCTGAGGGGAGACGAAGGGAGGGGCTGTGGGAGCACACGAGTGGCGGAAACTCGTGAGGGACAAAAAGTAAGATATAACAAAACTGTCCCCCAAAAGCAAAAGGAAATGTAAACTTTCCAGAGAAAACATTCACAAACCAGACACAGAAATATTAATAGTAAAAATGCAATTTTATGTCTATTGCATGTACTCTGTACCACTGCTTATAAATGAGTGTGTGTATGCATTTCACAAGTGTGTTTGAGGAACTGGTTTTCTACAAACTTCAAGGACATGCTTAGTCAGACACGATCAGAGCATCAGAGCACTTTTTTTTTATATGACGCTGTGTGATAGATAGATAGATAGATAGATAGATAGATAGATAGATAGATAGATAGATAGATAGATAGATAGATAGATAGATAGATAGATAGATAGATAGTTCAGATAGTTCAGATAGTTTTCATAAAGCCATCACACACAGGGAGAAAACATGCACATACTGTACTACTTCTGTTTTTTTTTGGTTCAGATCTTATCAGTAGGTAAGTGTGAATGCTGGTGTCATGTTTCTGCGTGCGACTGTCGTTGTCCCATGTTCACACGTCACTAAAAGGCTCGATTCTCTGCCTTTTTGCTGTTATATATCACCAATACTTCACTAAACAGACAGTTTAAGATCTGTGAATTAAATCTTGTGAGAAGTTAATAGCAGATTTTACCTTTCATATTATTATTGTTTTGGTCAATTATCTTTCATTAGTCCTCAAGAAAAGGCATTTTTAGCACCTGGCAACGGTAATACACACACACACACACATACACACACACACACACACACACATACACACACTCACAGTATTTACTCTACATTGGAAATTGATTACTAAGTATTCAGGGGTCAACACTCTGTGGTCTGGGGCTTTCCTGTACCATTGTGAATATTATTATTATTATTATTATCATTATTGTAATCATCTATTACTCATGCTCCATTCATTTATTTCCAAAGGGAATGAAGAATATCGTGGAAATGAACAGGTTTACTTGAGGTTTTTTGCATGTCACAGCAGCAGACAGGCTTGAAACAGAGCAAACAACCAACATTTCTGCATTAGGACTTTTTCCTGCAGGGCAGCAACAACTGTTTACGTTGTGAGAAAGTTTATGTTATGAAACATAAACGTACACATTCATTAGTGAACAAAGAAGTCAGACTCCTCACAGTCTTGCAGTCAGCACATACTGTACTTCAGCCTAACAACACTTTTTTTTATTTCAATAACTTTATAGTTGAAATTGAAGAATTGAATAGTTCGCTGTGGGTCCTGCGTCTCCTGGGACGAAGACTCATAGACCACCAGCAGATGGCAGCATCGTCCAACTCTGTGACGATCAGGAGCTGCCAGAACTACATTTATTTTAGAGTTTGTGTGTATGAGCGTATGACTAGGCATGTGTTGCTTCTTCTTGCTGCGAGATGAAAACACAGTTCACCAGCTGCCGTGCTGAGAAATATGGCCACAAGTGGAAATGAACAGGTTTACCTGAGGTCTTTGAATGTTGCTGCACACAGGTAAACCACTGAAACCGAGTAAACAACCAACATCACTGCATTAGGAAGTTTATTGACTCAGCAGAAGAAATATTTTGTCCAATTTCAAAAATGCAAGTTCTGACAAACCCTTTTTTCCAGCCTTTTTATTCTCTCTCTGTAAATGAACAGATAGCTGGGTGTGAAGCTCTCCTTCCCCAGCTCCTCTTCCACAGGGTCACAGCCACAGGGCAGCTTAAGTATTAACTTAAAAGAATGACAAAATATAATGACACACCTGGATATGAACAGACAGTATACCACTTGCTGTGCTCTCCTTCCCCAAAAAAGCAACAAATAAAAATGCAATTCAATCGCTAATCGCTAGCCGCTAATCACTAAGTACTGTAATGCATTATGGAGTCACAGTGAACAGGCTAATTATGTTGTTACAGGTGAAAATAGGCAAACCAACGGCATAATACAGAAAGGGGAGTGTACCAAATAAAATAACATACAAAATCATAGGTAGAAAAGTGGTGGATGGCAGTGTAGACAGAAGATAGATATAGATTATGAAAAGTGAAATGGACAGAGAGCATACCTCTTCCCCAGGGTCACAGAAACAGGAAAGAGGTGAAGGGAGGCAGAGAAATATGAATATAGAGAGAGGAAATATTGGGGACGGAGTAGAACGAGGGGGACAGGAAGTCCTTGAAGACCTTGAAGAAGAAGAAAGAGAGGAAGAATATACATATATGGTGTGTCAAAATAAAAACCATCTTTGTGTAATTATACATAGACAAGCCAAGATGAAATGCACACTGTTACACTTGCTGGAACTTGCCATGTTTCTGTACAGTACACAGAGCTGGTTGCTCTGAACTCCTGCACTCTCCAAGACGTAGACACGATTACAATCAGTGAGACCCCCAATGTCAGTCTCACCATTGGTTACCTTGGTTATCTTGAACTTCTCATAAGGAGGGATGAGTACTTCTTCCTCATTTGGATAATATGAAAGACTTAACAGAGGGCCACCGTAGCAAGTCTTAATCTTAAAGCAGGTTTCCTTACCAAAACGACGTTTAGTCAATGTTGATTTAAATGAACTGGAGGCAAATAAACCAAAGCGAAATATTTGGTTCTCACTTCCAGTGAAGATGATGTTGTTTCTTCTGTAGGTGGTGTAACACGTCCTGTCTCTATTCAAGATTTGTATGGCGGACGTCAGCATGAAATGCAAATAATGAAACCTGAAAGTCGTGCCATACTGTTTTTTTTGTGTCCGAACTGCCTGGTTGAAGTCAAAGTACACTCCATTGCCAGTATAAACACAGATGGCCTCCAAGTGATCTCTGGTTAAGTTAGTATTCTTTATCAGATCTAGCCCTTTTGTAACACATTTCTTTGCTCCTGTCCAAGCTGTTTCATATCCTTTCTTTTCATCATTGTACTTTGTCTTTGCAAAGGTCGTTGCATTATCACGGCAGCCATCGTACATGTCATCAACTGACTCTTCAGCCATGTCCAGTGGATAGGTCTGCTCAGCATTGAAAAGGGAAACAAATGCAAAAGAGGTGAGACATTAAACTGACACATTTGTTACAGTCACTGTTACAGTTAAATTTGACAGTTATAACTGCTGTAATTTTTAATGTTCAAGACATAACAAAAAGAGAAAAAATGTAGCCATACACCACATATTATACATGCATTAATGTAGCTTTGATGGAACTGAACCGACACCTCGATATATTTTATTTCATGTATGGTTCATAATGGATAATAGTAATCAATTAATTGTAATAAATTCAAGTTTATACATTCAAGTTAACTCATAATCCTTTTAACAAAATAGAGATGCTGAAATTCACACTTTTTAAAGAAGATCTTCTCACCATCATGCAGTCTCCAAGCAGCACCCAGCAAAGTACAAGAGACAGAGAGATCTTCATGGTTCCCTTCATCACTGCAACCAGGTCAATACTACTCCCAAAGCCACAATATGCGTTGTCACAAAGTGCTAGAAATTAAAACACATATTACAGTAATATGGCAAATCACGCATTAAATAATTAGAGTAATTTGTAAACAAATATGTACTGCATGAAACTAAGATAAAACTCACCTCCCAGGTGTTCGCTGTGGTGGTCCCTCAGGTGAAAGCAGATGCACAGTCCTCAGGATGTACACACCATATAAATACTGTACTGAGACCAATAAATTAGAAGTCCTCCTACTTCAGCAGAATCTGCATGTCGTGCTTGTAAATGATTGAAGAAATTACCATCCCATATAATGAAAAATGAAAATGAAACGAAATTGAAAGTAATGCCCGACAACGGCCCCCTCTATCCTTTTTACAACAGTTGTATATTCACATTTTATGCAACTGTTTTTGGGGTCGAGTGGTATACAAGATACAAGATAAGATACAAGTTCTTATTGTTTCTCAAAGTTCCACTGTACTGTACTATTTTTTGTTTGTTTTTTAATTTCACACTATTCGTGAAGTCTCTGAACTAAATTAATAGAATTGCTGCATCACTAATGTCTCACTAAGATAGATAGATGGAAGGATGGATGGATGGATGGATGGATGGATGGATGGATGGATGGATGGATGGATGGATGGATGGATGGATAGATAGATAGCTCACTAAGCCACCACAGACAGGAACACCCTACTATCAGTAGACAAGTGTGAATGCTAGTGTCATATTTCCAAGCCTTATCTGAGCCTTATGCTGTTAAAACAAAGTGTGTGTGTGTGTTTGTGTGTGTGTGTGTGTGTGTGTCCGGTGCAGTTCCTGTTAGTCAGCCTACATCATGCAACCTTTGCTCTCAAAGCACAAGGCTCAAGTCTCTGTGTGGTCTGCTGCTTTGCTGCTCCATTGTGAATGTTTTTTTTTTAATTTATCCATCACTCACATATAGTCCACATGGTTTTATCTTCAATCTCTGCAGAAATGGTCTAATTGACATGGAAGTTCTTTAGAAACCACCTACTGGGGAGGATGATATTGTACGTCCAAAAATAAACAGAAGGATCAATGCTTTTCTCAGGATACAAGCTCTTTGATCCCATAATGGGAGGATTATATAAAACATATTTGCTGGCATATGAAACTCGTTTAAATTAATCCCTCATTTTTCCTTCAGTGTGAATGCTTTGGAGAAATAAATCGATGTCCTTTGTGTGTCTGTTTCCTATTTTCTGGTGCACTTCTGACCCAGAAACATTTATTGCGGCTTATGTGTTTGATGTCTAAATTAAGGGCATAAATGTTTTGAAGTCAGCCTCACTGTGGCGGGGATGTGCTCAGAGCATTTGTGCAAACGCTGCATTAACGTTTATCGAATTTAGGAAATTTCATAGATCGTCCACACACTCATATTTCACTTGGTTTCAACAGTCACCCTCATGGAGTCTGCAAGCTGCATCATCCAAAGCAGCAAAGACAGTAGAGCAACACCAGCTTATAACTAATCATCACAACAGGAAGAGTTGTTGAATACAAACTCCAGTCTTCCAGTTGCATTTTCCCACACTCTTGCTGCAGAAGCAAACTGCAGCCTCGAAATCAAACTCCATAATCAAAACAACAACAATGAAGTCAAATTGACATCACAGAGGCATCCAGTAAACAGTACAGCAAAAAATGGAAAGCACAGAGTTCAGATATGTAAAACAGCAGAATATATTTTTTATAGCACTGAAATGCACTGCAGTCTTTCAGTTCTACAAAATGAAGAATACAAAAAACATGAAAATGAAAATGAATACAAAAAATACCGTAGTACAGTATGTAGTATGCATAGTATACACATGTAGTATACATAAACACAGTGAATATCCCAGTAGTCTTTCACAGATGGTGTATACACTATACAGCGACAGATTGTACCTGCTCTCCTCTCTGAATCTCTGTATCATGATGCCCATAGAAAATCTACTGAGACTGGCTTGAACCCTGAGTCCTGTCTCTCTCATGGTCAACACATGAACCAGTACATGATCTATAATTGTAGTTCTAATGTTGTCAGAAATTGTCATTCCTCCTCCAACAACTTGCTCTCCCAAGTGGCTTATACTGGTTGTCAGCTCATTTGATACCAATTTTGACTCATTGTGTTTAACTTGTGCTATTTGTGCTTTATTAAAGGTTGGGGTGAATGGTCACCATTTTGAATGACACGTCTCCCACAATGTTGCATGTGTTTTGACAATGTTTTTACAGTTTTGCAAACTATGTTGTACTAAGTCAGAAAAACTGTAATTTTGATTACAATTTACTGAAGGCACTACTAAGTTGTGAAGGCAGCTAGTTTGTCTGTCACACATCTTGCAGCCCTCAATTCAGAAGAATTTCAATGGAGGTATTATTGTTATTTTATTATTTGCAAATGAGTAACTTGATCTCTTGATCTGTGTCTCGTTTTGTAAATGTGTAACTCGATCTGCAAATTTGTGGTCTGTACATGGATTTCTAACTGTGTAAAACAAATCAGTGTCTGTATTGAGATTTGCAAGTGAGGGGAAATTGCAAAAGTGTTCAAAGATCTGCAAGTGTACATAAATCTGTAAATGTACATAAATCTGTAAAAGTGTAGTTCTACATATGTAGAGCGAAGTAGACTTTTGCAAGGCCTACTGTGTATGTTTAGTTCACTACACTTTAGTTCAACTCTGATCAAATGAACTGACCTCAACACACTTTATGCTTTCACAATGAAGCAGGAGTTCACATGGAGGAAAAGTTAGTCGCTCAAGTCACTCTCATTCTCATTCAGTTGCACATTTGCGAATTGCACATTTGCAGATCTAGTTACACATTTGCTAATCAAGATACGCATTTGCAGATCTAGTTACACATTTGCTAATCAAGAATCGCATTTGCAGATCTAGTTACACATTTGCTAATCAAGACACACCTTTGCAGATCTAGTTAGACATTGTTACACTATTGTTGCAAAAACTAAATATTCCCTCAAAACTGAAACAATGCAGTCAAAATGAAATCACAAAGAGGCATCCGAATTTTTTACAATCGTTGGAACACAATGACCGATACTTCTCACACATTTCCAAAACTGATAACACACCAACCACCTACAACACACAAAGGACAAACCAGCTAACTTCATGCTCAGAAGCTCACATTGTAAACTAAACACCTAGACTAGTTCTCACAATGCAAGAGTACACTAAAACTACACCAGATCAATCATCATTTAGAAGAGGAGGCTGATCTGCTCTGACATACTGTGTGAAAGGATTTGTAAATTTGTGAGTGTAGGTCAAATGTTTTGGCTTTTGTAGAGCTTGTTTGTAAAAAGTTCTAACGGAGGACAATGTTGTCAGCAGATGTCGTACTGCATGGGTCTAAATGTTGATCCTTTGCTCTTACTGTAATGGCCAAAATTTATGGTGGCTCCCTGTTTAACAAACTAATTCATGAATGGATTTATGAATTGAAATCATAACAAAAAGAAAAAATCACAGTATTATTAGACATTAACTTCCATTAATTACATCACCTTGTAGAATAAGCTCCTAGATCTCAAGGCACATGGTCTAAATAAACATCAGCAGGTGGCAGCATTGTCTAACTGTTTGACTTGATCAGGAGCTGCCAGAGCTACTCGTGTTTGTGAATGTTTATGTGTGAGTGAGTGTGTTTAGTTTTGTGCAACACATGCGTGGCACCACCACCTCAACCCTGCAGCGTTTTGAATATTTTCAATCCTCAGTGAGAAATGCAGCGAGAGAGGGGGGGTGTCACGGTGGGGAAGACGTGGTTCAATGGAAGGAGGCAGAGATGAGGGCAGTGAGTAACAGATGGATTACATGCAGAGGGAGGGTGAGGAGATAAAGCTGTTCTGAGAGCCGATAAAAGGCGATGTGTGTGTGTGTGTGTAGAGGAAAGTAGGTGTCAGTCAGAGTCTGCTTCGGTCTCCTGTTGCACTACAGGCCCAGAAGAGACTAAAACAGGCACAGCCAGGCACTGAAACTGGAGCACAGCATGAAGCGAGTGTGCAAGCAAAGAAGGGATGTGAAACTATGTACCAAGAGGAAGGGATCGGCTGGAGGAGAGGAGATATTTGGTTTAGCCATGGCCCACCTTGGAGAGCAGGAGAGGAACACAGTAATACAAGGGAGAGAGGAGAGAGGGAGATGGACATAGAGGGACAGAGGGAGGGAGGGGGTGCAGACCCAATGGAGAATGAGTCGAACACACACAGTGAGGTGGGAGTGTGTGAATGTGTATGTGTGTGTGGGCTAGGAAGGACGTAGTGTACCCTGAATTGTCTCCAGCGTTCCCAGCGGAGACAAAAAAAAAATGCAGGTATTAACATAAGCGAGGACTAAAAGGAGTGGAAATAGAGTTGAAACACCAGGAAATATCAAAATGTGAGTAGACGAGTGAAACAGAATGTGGAGTGTGATATACGATGTGGAATAGATGGTAAGAGAGGATGGAGATGCGAGAAGGGAGCGTGGCAAGAAATTGGAGTTTGAGGGGACTGAGAGCAAAGCAGGGGAACTGGAAATGAAAGTGTAAGCAAGCAATGGAAGGATAATGCAAGACACTGGGGAGGATGAAAGGTGTTCAGGGGTGCAGGGAAAACCGAAGTGGAAGACAGGGATGGAGGCATTAGGAAATGATGCAACGGGAAGAGAAAATGAAGCTGGGGAAACGATGGGGGAGAAGACGACAAGGGAGGAATGTGTGTGGGAATGTAGAAATGATGAACCGGGCAAATGCACAGTCAGTCACAGAAGTGGCGCTTGGGGAGGAGGTATGAGGAAAAAAGGAGGGACAGAAAGTAGGTGATGCAGAAAGAGGGAGGAAATAGCAATCAGGGCACATCTTTTAATATATCTCTATTTTTTCTTGTTATTATTTCTTGCACACAGTATGTATTTAGTCCTGGCAGGAAGAGAAGGAAATACATCAGTACCCTGATAAGTACAGTAAAGGATCATAGGAAATGGAAAGTGTGGTAAGGAGGTGGCAGAGGAGGCAAGAGTTGAAATGTGAAGGAGGTGAGAGGGTGCAGAGACGTATGCTTAGAAGATGACTTAAGTGGATTATTTACCAACTGGCAATTGGAGGGATAAATTACAGAGAGAGAGAGAGAGAGAGAGAGAGAGAGAGAGGTGGTGTGATGTGCACCGCATAGTAAAAGTAAATAAGGAAAGTAGGCAAAGATGAAAGGTTTTTGCAGAAAGCGGGGTTGCATGGGCTCGCTGTATACGTCACATAATATGATGCTCATTGTGCCTGCAAGCTTGAAATGCAGTGAAGGCACTAATCACATTATCCTGCAAGAGACAGGCGACTTCTGTCAGGTAACAATCCAAAAGTTTGACACAATATTCAAAGGCTTTTTAGTAAACATCTCCAAATCAGTTCGGAGCTCTCCATTGTGGTAAACATACCACGTTTCTCCATCCCAGTTTAGGCAATTTCACATTTGCAATGAAAAATCCATAAGGCCAAACTTGGTTAAAGGCTAGTGATGCATGGCATACTCCTTCCTCCCACATGAAAGTAAATCCCAACTTTCGGCCTCACAAGGTAAGGACATACACTATCTGCACACTTTCAGGCCACTCAACCAAAATTGGAGAGTGCTGCTATATTTCCTCAAGTACTCGGCTGAAATCTTGAAGTTCTGGCTGAAGACCAGACAGGATTGAGAACATCCATTGTTTTTGTGTTTTTTATTTCCTCATTGAATTACCTCAGGTTGTTGAAGCAGAAGTTGGTTAAAGACAAAAAAAATCTGTTATAGAAGTCAAGCGAAGACAAGTCACATATCTATGTTTTGGCTTAAAGTCCAAACAGCACACATGCAGAGACAGATGACAGAGATTTGGGGAAAAAAAAAAAAGGATTTTAGTTTCACTGAAGGTAAACAAGAAGGCACGATGGCGATAACTTTGTGGGATGCAGTCAACACATTACACAGCTTTAAAGGAGGTGTATATAGGAAAGATATCAAGGAGGCACCACCAGCTGAGGTTGGCCGGATGAGGCATGAAGATAGACATTTTTAGTGGATTTGCTCCAGCTGATAAGAACAAGGATGAAAAGGAGAGAACAGGGAGAGAGAGAGAGAGAGAGAGAGAGAGAGAGAGAGAGAGAGAGAGAGAGAGAGAGAGAGAGAGAGGGAGACTACAGAAAGAGGACAGGCATGGGGAAGTATACAGCAAAAAATGATTCAATTTCTAGATAAAGTGTGATCACCCAAAAGTAGCATCGTTATAAGGAAAATGAATATTTTTATGTATGGATAATGTAGCTATAAATAGCTGGAATACCAACAGGGACTTGTTTGTCAGCAGAAGGGCTTCTCCCTTATCAGAGAACCAGATCGGGCCGATACATTGACAACAGAGGGATGAAGATGTTGTTCCTGAGGAGGAGGAGGTGGAGGAGGAGAAGGATGGAGAAAAGAGCGGAGAGAGGAAAGAGAGGAGGAGCGAGGGATGGTGTGTTGGTAATATGTTTTGGTGAGTTAGTGCCAATACACTCAGCAGAGGGGATCCACTTGAAGTGGGTCACAGAGGCTGCAGAAACTAAAATTTATCAAACGTGGCAGCACAGCGTTTCTGTGTGTGTGTGTGCGTGTGTGTGTGTGTGTGTGTGTGTGTGCATGTGTGTATGTGTATTTGTGTTCCTGCAATTGTTCCCCTCTCTATTAAACTCTCTATTTTAAAGGAGTGTGTGGGTGAGCGCCTGCAATTCGGTGAGTGTGTGTGTGTCTCACTACTTTGATGTACAGTTTGGAAAGATCTTTCTCTGTCTCTTCTTCTGTGTGTGTGTGTGTGTGTGTGTGTGTGTGTGTGTGTGTATTGTAAGTAAGTCAAGCAGCTATGACAGGGCACAGATGCTTCAGCTGGTGGCTGTTTCTTCTCTTTCTCTCCTATTCATCAGTGTTTCTTTCCTGTTTGGTGACATCACCTGACTTCATCCTCTCTCTCTCTCTCTCTCTCTCTCTCTCTTCCTTCGTCTCACACAAGCCCTCACACACACTCATACACGCACTTTATACTTGAATGAGACAATAAATCTCACCACAGTGAGAGGCTTTTGTTGAGATTTTTTGAGGGGGGCAAAACATCGCCACATTTGACCAGCAATCGATCTTAGTAAACAGATGGCCTCGGTATTTCCTTTCGCCCCCGAAACCTGAAATGAAATGCAAATTTTGTAAACTCAGCTCTGTCGGAACAATATCCGTTCGCCGTGCAAACAAATTATTGCTGTGTGACAGACACAGATGATTAGCGGGTATTTTCGACAATTTTCCCACTGACAGAATAAACAGGGAAAGCGGTGGAGGGTGTTGTTATATAAATTATATCCACTCAGAACTGGATTTCCTCAATTCTATCAGTTTTTTTGAATTACCTGAAGCAGTGCAATATCTAATTTCCATAACAATTTTCAAATCGCTGATATTATTCAAATGGCATTGCTTATCAGTGGCTATGCTTAAGCAGTGAATAGTCCTTCCAATGACCTGCCAACATGTCGGTGTCATGAAATCCTTTGACAAAGGCTTCGGTGCACTGACACAATCAAATAAAAGCTCCGAGCGTTGTGTTCGGAATGAATTCAGCGAAACAGCAAGAAAAAGAGAAAAAAATCAAAACTTGTTCTTTGGAAAAAGAAAAAAGAATTCAGGAAGCAAGAGTGCTTAAGAAAGGAAATACTGCACTTTATGTACTGAATTTACAGTAGACAGTGAGTTAAATGCATTAAACTAATTAATAATTGTATAAAAAGTGGATCATAAATATGATGTGGATCATAAATATGTAGCTTCACCAGTCCATTGCAGGCCAACCTGTATTTGCCCCACTTGATTCCTACCCACAACCAAGACACAGACACCTGCAGTAATAGATCTGCAATTTTCAATCTTGAATTAAACTTAAAATCACGGCACCCGAGGCAATCTGAGGCAGACATGACCACATGACCTGAAAACAGTGGCCGCAGTTAAAGCTCAACCAGGTTATTTTTGGTTAAAAAACGATCCCATTTTACTATCCCTGCACTCTATGCACCCTTCTTTTTCTCTCTTCTTCTTTCTGTCTTGCTTCCCTCTACGCCTCTGCCCTCCGTCTCCTCCCCCTCTGGTTTACTTTCAGGTAGTGCACAGTTTGAGCAGCGGCGACAGTGGTCCCCAGTGCCGCGCTATCACTCTCACTTCCTGCTGCACTTCAAATGAACTGCTTGCAAGGCAACTGTGGTCAGGGGTCGCACTGACGTTTCCAGAAATAATCAAGAAGACGGTGTGTGATCCTATGCACCAGAGTGTGTGTGTGTGTGTGTGTGTATGTGTGCGTGTTTATTTTTCTAAACTGAGTGACAGAAATGCAAGTGAGAACACAGGTAAGAGGATAAAACGAAAACGTTGACTCCTTCCTCAGTCACTATGAGAAGACACAGCTGATGAATGACTCAGATTGGCTCCAGTGCTTTGTTCCGGTCTGGTTCAAAACCAGTACAAACCAGATGAGTACCAGTCGCCACCACAGTTGCAGTTCCCCTATCGGCTTTCTTTAACTTCTTTTGTTGCCATTTCATCACACCCATGCATTCTGCCACATACTGTAGAGAGATAAATAATGTTTGATGTGTCCTAGCTGGTTCTTACTGCTGGCTAAGTGGTGCTACTCTGTGTTACGACCCAGTCTAGCAGTGAGTCGAGGGAAACATGTTGACAATCAATCACATTTTAAAAGATCATTATAGTTTATTTGCATCTATAAGAATTACAACAAACTTAGAAAGTTTTTGGGGTGGATCAAAGCCAAAACAGCAAACAGAAAGAATCTAACAAAAAGGGAGCTAGCCTGCAAGAAAAACAGCTACAAAACAAAACAATAACAGAAGAAGATAGTCCAACATAAATGGCCATCCACCGCTACAGAATCACATGGACACAAAATAGGGCTGGTTGTATGAGGAAAGATATGCTTTTGGTCTCACTCTGCAGCCACACTGGTGCCATCCTGGAATCTTTATGTCTGCTTTCAGCCATTTCCGATGCTGCACCAATCAGGGAGGAGGGGGAGGAGGAGTAGGAGGAGGTGGAGGAGCATGCTCATCACCTGCAGGGTCATCACAAAGGGCAAACAATCCGGGCAGGGCCAGTGTCTTATTGATGGAAACCAGGAGAAGTGTTCCAAGTTAGCTCAGAGTCAGCATAGGAAAGAATTCACCGTGGGAACTGGGCAAGAGATGAGACAAATGGAAGAGACACGTTCACCACCGCTTTAGGGATTCAAACCCTCTGGTTGTGAAGCAAAAGTGCTCTTCACTGAGCTTCCACGTTGCCATCCGAAAAGCCAAAATGTAGGACTCAGCAGACAGCCGAACCTCATCCCCAGTAATGGAGACCCAGTAGATTTACCCTATTTACCCAAATTAAATTCCTCTGCTGGGTAAAGACTCTGTTGGGAAGTGTTCCAAGCCAGCAGGAAGTGACAAATCGAATATTTAACAACCCTACCTTCTGGTGTGTGAGCACTTTGTCCAAAGAAAGCTGTGCTGAATGTATACCTCCCACCCCGGTCCTAAAATAGTTTCTGTGCAAAAGAAAAACCATAAGACAAATACAGCCAGTTATAAACCAACTATTAAACTACGCTCTCAGGTTTACATAGTAATATCCTCTATATGGCGCGTTCTGTGATTTCTGTGGTGTTTCTTCATCGTCTTGCAGGATTTCAGGAGTCATTAACTCATGAACTCCCCAGTGCCTGTTAAAAAGCTTTGATGCATTCGGGCTAAAAATGATTACTTTTTATTTTTATTAAATCAAGGTAATTTCCCATGCTGTCATTTGAACAAACGCTATCAATGGCTTCAAATGACTTCAAGACTAAAGTGACACAGATTGAACCTTTTTTTCCACAGATGACCACACAAATATTTGATTTATTTATGACAGTCTGTGTCATTAAGAAATCACTTTTTTCTTTCCAAATCTGAACCAGACCACTATCATAAATCAGAAACATATCTCAGGTTTTTCCAAAGCAACCACAGTCTGAATGGACACGGTTCATTCAGTTTTTACATCACACAGCACCTCGTGGCTCCGGACAGTCCTCAGTACTGAACAGGTCATTCACAAAAATGTTCCTTCTTCTTAATCTTCTTCTTCTCTTCATCACTATTTCGTCAGCTCAGATTGAAAAACTGTAACAACACAAACAACAGTTGATAAAGCATCAATATTAACTTATGAGAACACAGCTGGTTGCATATGACAATTTCTTGAGATTTCCCATTTGTAGGATGAATAAAGGCATAAAGTATTCCATTCTATTCATTTCTTCACACTGATTGAATTGATATATGAACAACGGCGCAAAGAAAGCTGATTTGGACTAATCCCTCAAGCATGATGAAATCACAGAGAGAGTTGATTTAGCACTTCCCAGCTTATGTCCGGCATATTATTTATAATGTTTGCAGATTCAGTATTATCACGCATGGTAATGTCTAGCTACGGTTCATCAGGAAACAGTACTATTGTGATATTGCCAGGATTGTATCAGTGGCCTTCGAGTGACAGATTGCATCGAATGGATGCCCTGTTTCGAGGGCCACTTGCATCAGCGAATCCCCTCACAGTCCACATTATCCTGCGAGGCAGAGGAACAGGCAGATTACCCTGCATTCGTCTTGAAAATTGCACCAATTGTTTTTGGCCTGTTTGTCAGTTATTGCCCGGCCCGAAGTGGTAACAAAGTCCCCGGGCAAAGCAAAACAAAAAGGTAAAACATAAAAACAAGCAGTGACATGTTGCAACTTCAATAAGATGTTAATCATTATGCATGGAGACTGCCCAAATCTGGCACTAAGCCGGACCCAGTCGTGGAGGCAATGATACAAGCCTTCAGGATCAATACGCTTTTCTTGCTGAATTTCACCTGCCGGTGAAAAGGCTGTCGTTGGCCACCGGCCAGTCAACAAGGGCCTCGGGTGTCCTCAGCCCTGCCTCCATTTAAATAAGGCCATAATATTTTGTTATAACAATGAAGACAGCAGAACAGCTCCGTCTAAGACGAGGAAGGCAGTGCTCTAGTGCTGACGGCAAAACTGAATGCAATTTTAAAGTTACACCCCTCGTAAAACCATTTTGCTGAGGAAACAATCATAGATACTGTATATACAGTGGTATCAAACCTCTCCGAACTCATTTACAAAAAAATAAGTTATGTCTCATGATTAATACTACGGAGAGACACCAGAGCCAATGGAAAAATCCAAGAGGACTTGATAGTATGATAGTTGGTGATGCAACAAGCAGGCAACTCACATCTCTGAAAATATAAAAAAAAAGAAAAGAAAATTGTTTTACAGTGGTGCTATTTTGCATGACATGCAAAAGCAATATACATCTAGATACAATAAAACTAGTGTTTCGCATTTGTACAGTATGACATTAAAAGTACCACATCTCAGTGAAACAAATTGAAAGCAGATGTACAGTAATGCAATGCTACCCATGGATTCTGGCTCGTTTATTATTGAGTTTTGCTTCTCTATGCAGGAATTACAACATTTATTACACACGAACAAATCTGATTGAACCTTCAAGTTTAACTTCTGAATTCGATTTTTTTTTTGTTTGAGATACAGAAACGCGTTCATAAAATCCTAAAAAAAAAAAGAGAGAAAGAAATGTTCTCACAACTTCTTTTTTAATGACATACTTTATCTATGCAAGGATGAGGCTCTCTGTGCATTGTTCCCTAAAATTGTTTCTCCACTTGGACACATTTGTTTATTAGATAATTCGCACATCCTGATGACTCACAAGGCTCAAATTCATCTTCTATTTTTTTTTTCTTAGTTTTTTTTTGCTCCAACGTCCTTGAGGGTGACTGCAACTTTTGTTTGATCAGCAACAGTTATTCCTGTGTGGAAATGGTGCACGGTAAGGTTTGGTCTGTCTGCAAGAAAAAAAAAAAAAAAAGAAAGTAATTCTACTTTCCGGAGGTAAAGTGTTTTTTCGTCTGGCTGTATTGACTCGTTTTTAATTTGAAAAGTGTCCCACAGTCTCACACTTCTCTCGACAGTGACTTCCACTGGGATTTGCAGTTTCATTTAAAGGGACGGGGGGGGGATTTCTATCGGCTTTATGTTTGGTTTGAAGTGTAATCCACAGCTTGTATTCTCCAATGAACCTCGCCAACACCGCAGGGACTTCCAGGGCTTGATTTGTGATCAGTGTTGTTGTTTGGCATGCGTCTGCCACACCCCGCTAAGAGAATCTGATGGGAGAAAGAGAAAGTGATTAATGAGGTTCCTCCACAGGAACCCGTCCAAGGTGGGTTGTTGTGGTAAGCAGACAAATCTATGGTGAAAATCAATACGTCCCTTTTGTTTCTTTTCTTTTGAATATATCGTCCGTGATACGGCAATTGTCCCCCGAAGAGAAAAGAGTGGTCGGGCGTCTCGGGGGGGCCTCTTTGCCAATTTGCGATCCAGTGTAAGTGCCGAATGTGTCCGGGTGCCAGAATCGTCTGGGGCCGTGCGCCTTCTGATGACGTTTCACCTCATGATTGGACGTGATGATGTGACGTTTTCAAGAGCATGGGAGAAAAAGAAGTGCTGGATAAAAAGCAAATGTGCTGCTTTCATCTGCAGAAATATGTTTATCCTGGTCCTAGGTGAGTTTGATCAGTAAACACATAATAATATACAGTGTTACTGGTAACAGCTGGGCACATCCACATATGTCACAACAAAAAAAACATGCATAACAACAACCAAAGAAATTAATAAATTGCTCTATTACAAAGGCCACTTACAACGTCTGTTCTCCTTGCAAAATCTCCACACAGTATGAACTTATAGTCATGCATTTTATACAGTAAAGAGGAGCAACGATGAATCGGATCGATCAGACATAACAATAAAGGAATTTTAATCATTTAATACTTACCAGTTCCCATCTCATGTGACCAGTGCTCCCAGTATCGGTGCTAGAATTCAATTATACAGTTCAATTCAAGCCATATAACATACACCAGCACTGTAAGAGCTAGCTATGACAGCTGTAGGAGCTTTTCAGAGATGATCATATATATAAGGTTATGCATAAATACACATGCATGTTGAAGAGTTATTGTTTGGTTCTCTCTTCATCGCCTCTTGTTTTTCTCTGACCCTATCTCCACTCAGACTCCAAACATCCTCAATGTCTGAGGTCTGTTGTTTTTTGTTTTTGTTTTTTTTGTTTAGCAGAATATTTGTATCATCTGGTGCTATTTTGATAGTGACATCAGCCTGAGCTTCTCAGTGGCTCTTCAGAGACGTTTGGGTGATGCAACAGAGGTCGCATCCAGAGTGTAGATAAAGTTTCGGGAAGTCTCTGCTCTCTTAAGTTTTAGAGCAAAAAAAAACAAAAAGTGCATTTCAAAAATGTGGTCTGAAGTCAGCAAACAAGGGAATCAACATTCCTGTCATGACATTGTAGGATTGAGCTCCATTAAAGGTTTTTTCTTTGTCATCTTTTTGAAACTTTTTCCCCACCCATCGAGAAGGAAATTAACCATGCATGTAGGCAAGTTTTTTTTCTTTAATTTA
>CM055189.1:4577020-4717020 GCA_029224185.1 Karalla daura | reverse complement strand
CTGCTTACAAAAGACTTAAATGAAAGCCTGTTTTAATTGCCAGAAACCTGAATGTACTTATGTTCCAGAAGAAAGTAAAAACAGATTTAATCAAAGTAGCCATGAGGTGTGAGGATGGCAGATATGAGGCTGTAAATATGTAATACTGGCAGCTGACATTAGAACATGTTTGACCACAGTGATGTTCCAGTGAATAACAAGCACATTGTGTCAGTTCAGATGTGAGACCATCTCACCTGCTCCTTGTCCTACTGTCCCACCAGGAGATGCTGCAGGAGGGATGGTGGATGATGTCCACATAGCAGCAGTAACAGCTGAGCTGCTGGATGTCACCGTGGAGCTGCTCACAGTGAAAGCTCCTGAAGTAGTTCTGGGACTGGAAGAATCACCTGCAAAGTTAATTTCAATCAATAATTTTTTATAGATTTTTATAGATTTTTATAGGCTTTTTTAAAAGACATGTGTCTGAGGAGCATAAACTCACCATCAACAACTTTAAGATTCACCTCTATTAATGGATCTATGTGGCCACGTACGTCCACTCCACAGTAATATTTCTTTGAGTCTGACTTTCGGAGGTCAGTGAAGGTCACATGTAAACTGTGTCCCCTGTTAGTTATCTCTATGCGATTCTTTCTTTCTGTCCTTCCACGCTCTGCTCTGACTCTCTGGTCATCATCACCATCACATGGACTGTCACACAAGTATTTAGTGTTGGATTTTATACCAATCAAAATATTCCAGCCAGAGCAGGTGAATGTCACATTTTCCCCAACATGTCCCTCTATGTTGAGAGTCTCCATCTCCTCAACACACAGAACTGGAAGAGAAGACAGAGGAAACAGTGACATGAGGTGTGATCGAGCAAAATAAATGCAGAAAAGAAATTTCAACATGTTTGGGTGAGTTAATAACAAAATGTATCATTGAAACAAAGAGAAACTATCACCTAGAAAAGTGACCATCTAGACTAGATGCAAATGTTTAATGATGCAAAAGATGAACTCACCACAGAGAAGACACAGAGGAGAGAACACATATGTCCTGATCATAGCGACTGTTTAGGAACAGACAAAAGACCAAATGAAGATGAATTACCAGACAGGAACTACCACAGTCAGAGGGTTTGTAACTTCCCTCTTTTGCACCCTTGAATGATGAAGCTCCTCCTTTTTTTGTTTGAACACAGATACACACACACACACACAAAGTAAACACAATTTCCTTTTTTTCTCACACACACAAGCTTTTGTGCACAAACAAACTGAATGTACTGTCTTTGTGAACACGACACAGACAGACAGACAGACTTTTAAAAAATGTTTTGTTCAATATATCAACACGGAATAAAACATTATAGAGTCTTACTCTTTCTAAAATGTATCAGTGGTGTTTTCCACACTCATGTTTTGAGTGAATGTTTGTTTTTTCTTGTCTTATTTCCTTAGTGTCTTAATTTCCCCACAATCCACATTTTCAGTTTTGTTTTAGTTGTAAAGGTCCTCTTCAAGCTACACTATTTTTGATTTTCTTTGAAAAATGTTGACAACACAAGGGCCTATGTAGTTCCTCATATACTGAGAGTGCATCTGTATGTCCACTCATCACATTTTCTCACTTTGTGGTCAAAGTGTTGCTTAGCTGCAGCACAGCCAATAGCATTACTTGGTTGAAGGGAGAAGTAGAGAGACGGAGAGATAAAACAATAACAACAGTTCTGTGAGAGACAGGAAAAGGAAACACCAATGTCCATCATGTTACATCTTTAAATATGTTGTGTTAAATGTTTTGAAATGTCCCCAATGTGGGATTAAAAAAGCATATTCTATTCTATTATGTTCTATACAGGACTTCCATCTGCTGAAACCCAGTAAACCTGCTGAGTAGTAACTGTTAACCATGATAATATGTACATCAATTTATGCAAACTGACTCTTTCAGTTTTAATTTGAGTCAAGAAACAGATGTATCAAGTTTACAGCAGCTTCCTGTGACGTAGGAGGAGATGATGTAGGATGGAGTAGATAATGTAGACACAGTGGAAGAAAAGACATATTGGGTAAGCTTTATTATTTGGAATAGACAAAAAACGTCTTTTAACATTTCTACTTTCACAAAAAGTGATTTACTAAATACATGACTGAATTGACAAGCGGGAAAAAAAGAACAGATTTACAGTGTTACCCCAGTCAGGACCATGTACAGCAGTTGTTAATCATCAAACAGAGAGAGAAATCAAACTCAACCACAAAGAAGACACAAAGGAGAGAACATATGTAGCTTAATCACTGTGAGTGACTTTGAAAAGAGAAAAGTGGAGGAACATGTTGGAGGTCGTCTAACTGTTCTAAAGTCCTGGCGAATGGTGAAGCTCCTCCCTTTCCTTTGAACACACACACACACACACACACACACACACACACACACACACACACACACACACACACAATTGATAAATTGATAATTAATAATTGGTATTATTGTGCAAACAACAGTACTCTGGACACAAGCCATTGAAAACAGTGATCATAATGATCATTCAGAGTTGTGGAGAGACACACACCTTTCAACGTGGTGTGACAGTGCTGTAGACTTGGTCCTCATCCCGCATTAATGAAGAGAGGGGTTGGTAGATTCCTTCAGGTTGTGCAACACTCTGTGATGATACAGACATGACTTTGTCATCAAATTTAACAAAACCACTTGGATATTAAAGTATGGTAAGTATACGAAGTACTTTTTGGTCAGAAAATCTCATTGTACCTCATAACGATGAAAATGAAAATGATTCTAGTAGGTCTAGAAAGTCTAAATGGATATGGATGTAATCTGCTGCTGGGAAAAGCTGCTAAGACTGGACTTTGAAATGTAAACACACTCATCTATGAACATGGAATGAACCTGAGTGTTTTTCAAGTCCATCAAACAAACAGTTTCTGTGAAACAGCAGCAGCTTTCCCTTGTTTCAGAAATAAATGAGAGAAAGTCACAGTACCTCTTGAGCATCTTCTACCTCTGTGAACATACAGGGTATGAGTTAATATGTGTGGTTGAATGCAGCTATTCATGTCTTTACATATCATGAGCAATGACTGTATTGGTTTGTGGGTCTTACCAGGTGTTTTTTTCATCTTCTTCCTCATTGCGACCAGCAGCACCACCAGTAAGACTATTATAATACTGACAGCAATGATGACATATGGTAAACTTCCTGGATAGAGAGAGAAGAAGATATGAATAAAGATACTGGCAGCTGACATTAGAACATGTTTGACCACAGTGATGTTCCAGTGAATAACAAGCACATTGTGTCAGTTCAGATGTGAGACCATCTCACCTGCTCCTTGTCCTACTGTCCCACCAGGAGATGCTGCAGGAGGGATGGTGGATGATGTCCACACAGCAGCAGCAACAGCTGAGCTGCTGGATGTGACCGTGGAGCTGCTCACAGTGAAAGCTCCTGAAGTAGTTCTGGGACTGGAAGAACCACCTGCAAAGTTTGTTTTAACCTGGTGAATAAATGCAGATATTTCTTTCTGGCAAACGAATGGATTTGTAAAAAGAAAAAAATATAGCTGAAGAGCATAAACTCACCATCCTCAACTTCAAGATTCACCACTATATATGTGAATTCCTGTAAAAATTTCTCCTCTCCACAGTAATATTTCTTTGAGTCCGACTTTCGGAGGTCAGTGAAGGTCACATGTAAACTGTCTCCACTGTTGGTTATCTCAATGCGATTCTTTCTTTTGGTCTCTCCACGTTCTGCTCTGACTATGATGTCATGTTTATCTTTGCATGGAATGTAACACAAGTATTTAGCATTGGACTGTATGTCAAACAAAGCCCCCCAGCCAGAGCAGGTGAATGTCACATTGTTCCCAACGTGTCCCTTTATGTTGAGAGTCTTCATCTCCACAACACACAGAACTTGAAGAGAAGACAAAGTAAACATTGACATGAGGTGTGATCAAACAAAATTAAATACAGAAAAAATATTTAAACATGTTTTAAGTTAATAAATATTTGTTTCAACATTTTTAACAAAATACATCATTTAAACAATGAGAAAACACCAACCATAAATGCAACAGTTGCCACAGTCAGAGACCATCTAGACTACATGCAAATGTTTAATGACACAAAAGATGAACTCACCACAGAGAAGACACAGAGGAGAGAACACGTATGTCCTGATCATAGCGACTGTTTAAGAACAGACAAAAAGTCAAATGAAGATGAATTATCAGACAGGAACAACCACAGTCACAGGCTTTGTAAGTTCCCTCTCTTGCAACCACGAATGATGAAGCTCCTCTTTTTATTTGGACACACACACACACACACACACACACACACACACACACACACACACACACACACACACACACTCACACACACACACACACACACACACACACACAAACAAACACATTCTCCTTTTCTTTCTCACACTCAAGTTTATATGCACAGACAACCAGAATTATCTTTCTTTGTGAACACAATGGCATAGATAGAAAGATAGATAGATAGATAGATAGATAGATAGATAGATAGATAGATAGATAGATAGATAGATAGATAGATAGATAGATAGATAGATAGATAGATAGATAGATAGATAGATAGATAGATAGATAGATAGATAGAAAGATAGATAGATAGATAGATAGATAGATAGATAGATAGATAGATAGATAGATAGATAGATAGATAGATAGATAGATAGATAGATAGATAGACAGACAGACAGACAGACAGACAGACAGACAGATAGATAGATAGATAGATAGATAGATAGATAGATAGATAGATAGATAGATAGATAGATAGATAGATAGATAGATAGATAGATAGATAGATAGATAGATAGATAGATAGATAGATAGATAGATAGATAGATAGATAGATAGATAGATAGATAGATGCTGTAAAAGCAAACAAATATCTGAAAACATCTCAGTTATCGCTAATCTTATTAAGGTCTCTGCCCAACCACATGGTTCGCAAGGAAACACCTGACCAATACATCAACACAAAAGAAAACATTGAACAGTGTGACTGTTCTTTCTAAAGTGTTTTAATAACATGTAAAATGTCCTTTTAAAGATAAACTATTGATTTCCTTTGAAAAATGCGCCCATACAGAGACCACACAGGGTGATATGTAGTTTCTCACACACTGAGTGTGTATCTATATGTCCATTTTCTCATGTTGTGGTCAAAATGTTGCTTAGTTGCAGCACAGCCAACAGCAGGACTTGGTTGAAGGGAGAAGTGGAGAGATGGAGAAATATAACAACATTTCTAAACTACTGTCTGAGTCCAGTTCAGTCCCTCCCCTCCTGCTAATCACACCCCCTAACCACGTATTAAGCTTCACCCCAGATCACTGGTCTCTGCCGGATTGTCTTTGCATCGTGCAGACTTTCCCACATTGGGATTTCTTGTTCTTGACCTACCTTGGCTCCGACCTTTTCAGTCCCCGACCTTGATCCAGTCCAGCTTCCCGGAAACGACCAGCCTTTGCTCCAGACCACACTGCTTCCTCCATTCCACGTGCTTGGTCCACAGCCAGATTCCACCACGGTGCTGTGATCGACAAAACTTGGTGCCGAACATCCCATTCTCTCTGTGCCGCATTTCGACTCAACTGAGTCTGTGCACAACAGTTTCACTATGATGACATGAATATCAGTTCATTTTAACTCACTTTTTCAGTGAGTTAAAAGACTATATATACTGTATGTAGCTTTATCATTGTAACTGATTTCAAACAGACAAAAGGGTAGCAAAAAGTTGGAGGACTTCCAACTTTGTTCTTAAGTGCTGGCAAATAATGAAGCTCCTCTCTTTCCTTTGAACAAATGTACACACACACACAAGCATAGAGGCAAACATTATTTAAGTATTATTATTATTATTAGTAATAATATTTTTCATCATCATTATCATTATTAAGCGTTGTGAAAAGCCACCTGTTGGTGGGCTGGACTTTGTCTCCTAATCTAATTTGATTTGATGAACAACATTAATTATGATGACAAGATGTGGGGACAAACAACATTTGACTCTGGTTAAATTTATCTTATTTATCATAAAAGTGCATCAAACAGAGAAAACTACATTTACACCATTGTTAAAACAGTGATACATTAAAACATTCAGGATGGCTGTGGTAACTTAACCTCTGAATAAACAACATCATCTCCATTGTTCTCAGGCTGAACTCGTGGTTCAGTTGACTCTTTGGGTAGTTGAGCAACAGAGTAGATAATGTCACACTGAGAGACTGGGTTGTTGGTCTGAACCACTGCATAAACCATTGTACTGGAAGGTGAAGCTGAAGAAGAGTCTTCTGGAGAGTTATCACCACTCTGAGCTGCTAACTCAGTACCACGGTGGTATGAAGTATTGCAGTAGAGATCCTCTGGTGTAACGGAGCAGGACAGGGTGGAAACAGTGACAGGCGGGTCAACACGCTGCTTGTTGCCTTCATGTGTTATTAGGGAATATTCAGTATCCTGGAGGTGGACCATAGTGAGACAACATATAAACAAGGCAACAGGAGCATAAAAACAACTCATCGTTTCAACATATTAGCAGTTTTCTTTATTTTAATGTAAATCTTGTGGTTTTATTAGGAATAAATAAGGAATATTAGTCTTATATAGGGATATAAGACCACTTACAATAATGTGCTCAGAAAAAGCTTCAAAGTTTTGTATTGGAAGTTTGGTGAATAAATATCTAAAGTGTCACAGAGTCACAAATAAAGGAGAATCAAATTTTGACCTCATAATGATCTGGAAAATAATGTGTCTAGGGTCTCCTTTGATTTTTATTAAAGATGAAAAAAAAAGAGTTAGAAAACAAGTTGGTTGAGAATCCTGATGCTGAGGGATGGTCTTTCCTTATATTATGCACTACTCCAAAATATAATGCTTTTCTTATTACTTTATTTATATTTAAGTATTTGGATGTGCCTTTTTATTTTAATTCAATGTGTACCTTTATCAAGAGTCACTGATCATAATTCCATTGTGCCCTGCATAATGACAACACTCTTGATTCTTGATATATGAGGCAAACTGATGGACTAAGAGACACATTTCCTCTTGTTTCAACTGTAAATTAAAGAAACCCACCTCAGGAGCATCTTCTACCCCTGCAAAAACACAAGACTCTTATTAATATGGATTTATATATAATGAGCAATGACTGTATTGGTTTGTGGGTCTTACCAGGTTTTTTCTTCATCATCTTCCTCATTACCAACAGCAGCACCATCAGGAAGACTATTAGAAGACTGACAGCAATGATGACATATGGTAAACTTCCTGGACAGAGAGAGAAGAAGATATGAATAAAGATACTGGCAGCTGACATTAGGACATGTTTGACCGCAGTGATGTTCCAGTGAATAACAAGCACATTGTGTCAGTTCAGATGTGAGACCATCTCACCTGCTCCTTGTCCTACTGTCCCACCAGGAGATGCTGCAGGAGGGATGGTGGATGATGTCCACATAGCAGCAGTAACAGCTGAGCTGCTGGATGTCACCGTGGAGCTGCTCACAGTCAAAGCTCCTGAAGTAGTTCTGGGACTGGAAGAACCACCTGCAAAGTTTATTTTGATCTGGTGAATAAATGCAGATATTTCTTTCTGGCAAAATGAATTTGTTAAAAAAAATAAAAATAAAATAGCTGAAGAGCATAAACTCACCATCTTCAACTTTAAGATTCACCTCTATATATGTGTCTGTGTGGAAACTTATGTCCACTCCACAGTAATATTTCTTTGAGTCCGACCTTCGGAGGTCAGTGAAGGTCACATGTAAACTGTCTCCTCTGTTAGTTATCTCTATGCGATCCTTTCTTTCTGTTTTTCCATCCTCTGCTCTGACATATATGATCTGTTCTTCATCGTGTTTACTGTCACAAAAGAACTTTGCATTGGATTCTAGATTCAACCCCAGCCAAGTCTTCCAGCCAGAGCAGGTGAATGTCACATTTTCACCAACGTGTCCCTTTTTGTTGAGAGTCTTCATCTCCACAACACAAATAACTTGAAGAGAAGACAAAGGAAACATTGACATGAGGTGTGATCAAACAAAAATGAATACCGAAAAAATATTTGAACAAATTTTAATTGAATAAATATTTGTTTCAACATTTTTAACAAAATACATAATTTAAACAATGAGAAAACACCAACTAGAAATGCAACAGTTGCCACAGTCAGAGACCATCTAGACTAGATGCAAATGTTTAATGACACAAAAGATGAACTCACCACAGAGAAGACACAGAGGAGAGAACACGTATGTCCTGATCATAGCGACTGTTTAGGAACAGGCAAAAGATCAAATGAAGATGAATTATCAGACAGGAACAACCACAGTCACAGGCTTTGTAAGTTCCCTCTTTTGCAACCACGAATGATGAAGCTCCTCTTTTCTTTGGACACACACACACACATACACACTCACACACAAACACACACGCAAACATAAATACAATCTCCTTTTCTCTGACAAACACACAAGCTTAATTTGCACAGAAAAAATAGAATTAGCTTTCTTTGTGAACACAATGACATAGATAGATAGATATTTTTAACATTTTCTCACGTTGTGGTCAAAATGTTGCTTAGCTGCAGCACAGCCAATAGCAGCACTTGGTTGAAGGAAGAAGTGGAGAGATGGAGAAATATAACAACATTTCTAAACTATTGTCTGAGTCCAGTTTGGTCCCTTCCCTCCTGCTAATCACACCCCCTAACCACGTATTAAGCTTCACCCCAGATCACTTTAATGACACAGTTGACACAGTTTCCCCAACGTGTCCCTCTATGTTGAGAGTCTTCATCTCCACAACGTACAGAACTTGAAGAGAAGACAAAGCATGACATGAGGTGTGATCAAGCAAAATAAATACACAAAAAAAACATTCAAACATGTTGTTGATGAGTAAATACAGCAAAATGTTCTCAACAAAATTCTAGTTTTTGGCCCAGCTAGGGTCCAAAAACTGGAAAAAAGCTTTGATTCCCAGCTGTCAGCAAACGATCCAGAATCTGCACAAGTTAAAACATACGTTTTGTTCCTGAGACGCGACAGGATTCGGGAGAGTTTTGACACCCTCTGAAAAACGCAAGGTCGATGTAGTTTCTCACACACTGAGAGTGTATCTGTACAGTATGTGCACTGACCACATTTTCTCACTTTGTGATCAAAATGCTGCTTAGTTGCTGCACGGCAAATAGCAGCACTTGGTTGAAGGGAGAAGTGGAGAGATGGAGAGATAAAACAAACCAGTTCTGTGACAGACAGACAGAAATGTCCTGTACAGAACTGAAACTCACTGGTAACTTCTGCACGGTACATCTTTAAATGTCGTGTAACATGCATATCAATTTCTTTTAGCTCACTTTTTCAGTTTTAATTTCACTCATGGACCAGATGTTTCAAGTTTATATCAGCTTCCTGTGACGAAGGAGGAGATGATGTAGGATGGAGAGGATGATGAAGACACAGTGGAAGACAAAAACATGCATCCTTTAACCGGGATGATTTTATTATTGTAACAGACAAAAAACTTTTTTTTTTTTTTTTACAAAAACTGAATTATCCAATAAATAATTGAATTGACAAGGGAAAAAACAACAGATTAATAATGTTAGCACAGTCAAGACCATCTACAGTAGTTATTAATTAAACGGGAAAAAATGAAAAAAAACTCAAAGAAGGCAAAAAGAAGAGTACATATAGCTCTGTGTGTATCACTGAGTCTGATGTCTAACAGACAATAGGAGAGGAAATAGTCAGAGGTCTTGTAACTGTTCTAATGTCCTGGCAAATGGTGAAGCTTTTCCCTTTCCTTCCAACACACACACAAACACAGATACGTAATTGTTATTGTGCAAACAACAGTAATCTGGACACATACCACTGACGGCAATGATCACATTGATAATTCAGAGTTGTGGACAGGCAAAGACGTTTTCACGTGGTGGGACATTGACGTAGACTTGGTCCTCATCCCTCGTTAATGAAGTCAGAGATTGGTCGATTCCTTCAGGTTGTGCAACGCTCTGTGATGATACAGACATGACTTGTGTGAAGGTCTTCAATTATAACAGAAACAATTGGATGCAAAGGTGAAGTTTTGGAAGCTTGCTGGTCAAATACTCAAAGCTGAAGTCACATTTTTAGCCAGAAAATCTCATTCTGCCTCATAGCGATCTGGAAAATGATTCTAGCATGACTAGAAATTCTAGTTTCACCTTTGAGCAAAATACAAGTCTGGACTGATATGGATTTAATCTGCTCCTGGTAAAAGCTGCTAAGACTGGACTTTGAAATGAAAATACACTCAGCTATCAATAATCTTCATCGTGTTTACTGTCACATAAGAACTTTGCATTGGATTCTAGATTTAACCCCAGCCAAGTCTTCCAGCCAGAGCAGGTGAATGTCACATTGTTCCCAACGTGTCCCTATCTCCGCAACACACAGAACTTGAAGAGAAGACAAAGAACAGATTGACATAAGACACAATATTAATAATGTGTGCATCATTATTTTTTCAACACTTTTTCAACATTTTTTTGGCTAAATAGATTTCACAAACATAGAAAGAGAAACCATCAACTAGAAATGCAACAGCTGACACAGTCAGACCTTCTAGACTAGATGCAAATGTTAAATAAAAAAGATGAACTCACCACAGAGAAGACACAGAGGAGAGAAAATGTATGTCCTGATCATGGTGACCACGAGTTGTAACGAACAAGAGACGATGTGAAGAGAAATGATCGGGCTGCTACGACCACAGTCAGAGGCTTTGTGACTTCCTCTTTTCGTCCTTGTGAATGAAGCTCCCCCCTTTCTTCTGAAGACACACAGACACAGACACACCCACAAGCACATACACAGGTGCATAGAGACAAAAAACTTAAATAATAATAATAATCACTATTTAGGGTCGTGAAGAGACACCTGTTGGTGGGGTATGGTAGTGCATCGATAATCTTTTACTTTTATTCATGACACATCTGACAAGATGGAAAAACAATATCTTAATCTGGTTGAATTTTTAAAAACGTATTATAAAAGTAATAATAAAAGAAAAATTGTTTTCATTAAGCTGTATTTACAATATTGAAACAGCCACATAGACAGTCTGATACATCCAAACATTCAGGATGGCTGTGGTAACTCAGCCAGTGAGTAAACAGCATCATCTCCATTGTTCTCAGGTTGAACTTGTGGTTCAGTTGACTCTTTGGGTAGTTGAGCAACAGAGTAGATAGTGACACACTGAGAGACTGGGTTGTTGGTCTGAACCACTGCATAAACCGTTGTACTGGAAGGTGAAGCTGAAGAAGAGTCTTCTGGAGAGTTATCACCACTCTGAGCTGCTAACTCAGTACCACGGTGGTATGAAGTATTGCAGTAGAGATCCTCTGGTGTAACGGAGCAGGACAGGGTGGAAACAGTGACAGGTGGGTCAACACGCTGCTTGTTGCCTTCATGTGTTATTAGGGAATATTCAGTATCCTGGAGGTGGAACTTAGTGAGACACATGTAAGAAACATGGAGACAGACAACACATAAACAAGTAGACATGAGAACATGAGAACTCATCTGGTCAACACGTTGTCAGATTTCTTTAGTTCTATGTAAATACTGGGGTTTTAATACAACAATCATATAAAGATATACGGGTATTTACATACATAAAAATCCTCAATTTTGATATTGAAAGTTTGGTTAATAAATATTTAAAGTTAGAGTCACAAAATAAGAGGAATTTAATTTTAACCATGAAATTGCTGGGAGGTCATATATGAGGGAAACTGATGGAATGACACACAGTTTTTTGCTTATTTCAATTATAGACGTAAGAAACTCACTTTCAGAGCACCTTCTTCCCCTGCAAACACAAAGGACTCTTGACTCTTGTTAATATGGTTTAATGCATAGTGAGCAATGACTGTATTGTGGGACTTACCAGGTTTTTTCTTCATCATCTTCCTCATCACCAACAGTAGCACCACCAGTAAGACTATTATAATACTGACAGCAATGATGACATATGGTAAACTTCCTGGACAGAGAGAGAAGAAGAAATGAATAAAGTTACTGGCAGCTGACATTAGGACATGTTTGACCACAGTGATGTTCCAGTGAATAACAAGCACATAGTGTCAGTTCAGATGTGAGACCATCTCACCTGCTCCTTGTCCTACTGTCCCACCAGGAGATGCTGCAGGAGGGATGGTGGATGATGTCCACATAGCAGCAGTAACAGCTGAGCTGCTGGATGTCACCGTGGAGCTGCTCACAGTGAAAGCTCCTGAAGTAGTTCTGGGACTGGAAGAACCACCTGCAAAGTTTGTTTTGATCTGGTAAATATGTGGATTTTCTTTTTTCAAAGAAGAATAACTGAATAACATAAACTCACCATCTACAACTTCAAGATTCACCTCTGTCTTTGAATCCCATAACATCCCCTCCACTCCACAGGAATATTTGCCTGAGTCTGACTTTTGGAGCTTAGTGAAGGTCACATGTAAACTGTCTCCACTGTTAGTTATCTCAATGCGATTCCTCTTTGCTCTCTCTCCAGGTTTTGCTCTGACGATGATGTCAAATTTTTCATTGCATGGACTATAGCAGAAGTACTTAGCATCAGGTTTCAGACCGATCAAAGTCCAAGCCCAGCCAGAGCAGGTCACTGACACAGTTTCCCCAACATGTCCCTTTATGTTGAGAGTCTCCATCTCCACAACACACAGAACTTGAAGAGAAGACAAAGGAAACATTGACATGAAGTGTGATCAAACAAAACAAAAAAAGACTTGCTTCCTTTGGGTGAATCAATATTCTTTTCAACCTTTCCAACTAAATACATCATTTCATAGAGAATGAGAAAGCATCCCCTAGAAATGCAACAGTTTCCACAGTCAAAGACCATCTACACTAGATGCAGATGCTTAATGACACAAAAGATGAACTCACCACAGAGAAGACACAGAGGAGAGAACACGTATGTCCTGATCATGTCAACTTCGATTTGTAGCGTACAAAAGAAGAGAAATGATCAGGCTGCAACGACCACAGTCAGAGGCTTTGTAACTTCCTCCTTTCGCACTTGCAAATAATGAAACTGCTCGTTTGCCTTTTAACACAGACACACACGTACACACACACACACACACACACAATCATGCATTTCCGTGCTTCTAATTTCTTACAAAGCAACACCAGAGCAGACCTCAGGCTCATAATAAGCAGTGTTAAAAATAGAAAGACTGTGTGTGCACAAAGGCCAGATGCTTGGCTTCCACAAAATGCTAATTCTGTTATATGGCCACACAGCGAAGCATAGAGTTCAGCTGTTTTCTTGAAAAGCAAATAGATATTGAACAGCAAGAAATATACAATGCATCATTTTTGTGTAAGTTTGCAAACAAGTTTGACAAAAACCGTCGATCCCTTTGAGCTAAAATAACAAGAAAGGTGAGGGAGAATTTTAATTATGTAAATGAGGAGAATTTATTTACTACTATTATGAACATTTTTGTACCACTTCCTATCATGATTCACGTGAAATGTGTAAACAGGTTGAGAAACAGGTTTTACAACTTTACTGCCACAATAGCACAGTTACATCTATGATGGACGAGATTCCTGCACTATAAATACACACACACAAACACACACACACACACACACACACACACATTTTAGACTGAGCTTGACAGGCCCAGGTATCGGGAGCAATGGAAGCTGTTGTTGTTGGTTCATGTGATGGAAGGTTTAAGGTGGTATGTATGTATGCATCCCATCATCTCGCTTCATTTTACTCATTATTGTAAATGCAACACTGAGTATGTGTCATAATGTCCATGCATCTCTGTCTTGTTGTGACATACTGTGACACAGAGATGGAGGCTGGTTGGTTCTTGTTTGATGAATTAATGCTGGGTGTTCACATATTAGAATGGGGTGTGATCGTTTTCATAAATATCTCTTGAACTTCCCTGTTTTTTTTTGGGGGGGGGGGGGGGGGGGTTGTGACATTTTTATTGGGAATTCACAACCACACAAAATAGAATATTATTTTCTCATACAGTATACGGTCGACTTTTCCATGAATGAAGAAGTGACAATTTGCAGTGTTTGTAATCAAAAAGCAGTTGAAACGATGAATATGGTGAAATAAAAGGCATTTTTAAATATATATACAGCATATATACATAAGATATATATACAGTATACCATTGGCTTACACCATTGATTTGGAGCCCCTAACATTAATCTTATGCTGTTCCCATCCCACTCGATCTTCACACTTAGCACTGAAGCGTTATAACTACGTAATGAGCTCATAGCTATTGGGAAGCATGGTGCATCTTTAGCACATGTAGCCACCTGAAATATTTAGGGGCTGAAATTGAGTTGAAGTTGGAAACAGATGAATAAAAAATGACTTTCCAGTGGCTTGAGAAGAATTCAAAACAATATGGCTTGTTAAAGAGCCCATGAAATGGAGATCGGCGCCGACTTTTTGACAAGCGGACCTGATAAAAAGGCAATAGGTAGCGGCCTCTGCGAGCTGATGAGCAGCGGAGCACTTCACATCAGAGCTTCACAGTACATTTACCGTACGGCTCGAGTCTTTCCTGAGAGTAAATTTCTGTCAGATAAACCTTTTTTTTTTTTTTTTGTTGAATTTTCAGCGTTTGTCATCTCCTCTGAGATGCTCAGACTGAGTTGCATTGCTGAACACCTCAGAAGTCTTTTTTTTTTTCTTAATGGGGTCTTTTCTATTTGCTCCTCACATTATAAGAACATTAGAGTTTGCTGCTTTCCTTGCCCCAGATTTGGCTGTGTGGGCATGCGGGGCAGGAGGGAGTTTTGTCCAGGAGAGAAAAAGTGCAAACTCCTAACTAAGTTTTATACACGCGTAATTATGCACCTGGTCATTAAAGTCAAATGAGACCATTAAGTCATACATAACACTCAAACACACGTGAAAAACGCACCTATTCACACATTCACGCTCATTTGTCTGCTCCCTTGTTGGTTCGCCTAACAACTCCTCTTTGAGGTAATTAACTTGTGCATCCATCACACCTGCAAGAGGGAGAGAGACAGCGTGAGAGAGCCTTTGTAAATAATGAATAAACGTAGCTCAGCATGTATAGGCTGTTTGGCATAGCTCATCATTCACAGGATTCTTATTTTCTTCCAGGACTCCGATGTTTAATTATCTCTCTTACCTCAGATTGATTGTTGTTTCAGACGAACAAGAAGTCAGCATGAAATGCTACGTTGTATCTAACAAAGGCACACATTCATCATAAGTTCAGATCTAACAAAATCGCATATGTGAAAGCTATTAATATGAAGCAGAAGTGTGATGGAGAGATGCGGTGTGTGAGTTTGGGTGCCCATATGGGCCTTGTTTTCAGCTCGACTCCACTATGAGCTAATGGGAGCAAATGCTGAGTGTCTCCGACATGGTGGACATCTGCCCTTCCTTCTCTTTTTCTGTCACTGTCTCGTCCCGTCTACGTTTCCCCTTTGGAAATATCTGTCACAACCTTGGATTGCCTTTTATCTCCGCCGGCAAACTCACCGTTCGTTGTCGGGTAATGTCAAGTGTAGTAATGTGATGGGCGATTATTTTGGATGAGAGACAGATGCTGACAAATATAATTTACTTGATTGCTTCCTGCAACCTTCACCGTTCCCGGCAGGTCCTGCTGGATACTTTTAAGCATTAACTTATAAATAGAGGTACATTGCAGTCAATATTTTTGCCACAACAGTGATGTGGCTGGATATGTGGAAAAGATTTATGCCCAGCTTGATATTTTTCTGTATTTGAGCCATCTGTTCCCATAAATGTTTGATGTGTTTATTTCCCGCCAGTGGCAGGTGGCAGCATGTGACATCTATAGACGGGAAGCTGTTCACTAAGATGGTACCTGAAGAAGAAGAAGAAGAAGGGGTGGGGGGCACAGGAAGATGGACAAATGTTAGAGTCCCTGTGGAGGACTTGGTATAATATGCAAGGGATTTACAAAAAGTAACAAGGGTTTCACCCTACAGGAGGACAGATCCTTTTCCACTGAATGAACGAACCAGTTAAGAACCAGTTTCTTTTTCCAGTTCTTGAAAGCTGTCCCAGAGACACTCTCAGACATCACAGTGTTGACTTCCATCCCAACTGCGTGTTTTTTTTTGGTCACTGAACTCTTTCTTTAGCATCTTTACCTGCCGTTTCATCACAGCTCACAGCAGTTCTTACTCCTAGGTCCAGTAAAGAAGTGGTGCTACCATTGGACCATTTTCCAGGGCCAGAGCCAGATCTTTAACAGTGGAAATAGAACAGCTCCAGACTAAGCACTAACCTGGAATCGACACAATTACCAAGTCTGTGGAAAAGAGGCCTCAGTGGAACTCAATTCAGAGCATTTGTCCATCCATTATCTTCCACACTTTGTAGCCAGTGGTGTCCCAAAGGACCTTCTTACTAATTTTATGGTATCAGAGAACATGCCAAATGGATTTTCGTTAATCACATGTAGGGAAAAGTGACAAATCCGCCCGGCAAATTAGTGCCGAAAAGGCACATAAACATGTCAGCCGGCTCTACTGCACGCCTCTCACATCCCTTTTTAGCATCACCCTCTGCTCCTAATTAGTCCGGTATCCTTCCAAAGTAAAGCATAATGTCGAAGTGATGTGTATGTTTCCATTGAGCAATGCATAAATAAATCAAGCAGCCAGGAACTCAACCTTTGCTGCCTCACATAATTTAAAGGAAGCAGCTGCCGGGCGTGATGCAAATGTAAGGGCTACGAGCACAGGTACGGCGCTGGAAAATGTCCCTTGTTTTCAAATGCCATCACTGACAGCTGTGATTAACACATGGGTCTGACTCTCGGTTCACTCTCGATTTTGCTTTCACAAAAGGGTTGTTCTCGCCCAGACAAGTTGACAGGACCTTTTTTTTTTTTTAAACAACGCAAGCACTGACTGGACATCCGCTGACATTCAGCCGAGGTCTTAGTTCAATTTGGGAAAAGCCAAACAGCTCTCAGTTCTCTCCTGGCTCGCATTTTGTTGGTTCATGCAGTCAGAGGATGTATGACCGTGTTAAAACCTGTTTCACAAGCAGCCAGACAGAGTGATACATCAACATAAAATAATCAAATACGGACAACACCAAATCAGAATAAGAGAGTGAACAATACTACACGACATTAGAAACAATGCAGCCTGAAGTATCTACTTCCAGTAGTTCACAGATGTTTAACCCCTTTCACACAGAGTAGTCAGCGAATTAACTGATAAGCCTATGTGGGACCATCCAATAGATGTTATTTAGGGCCTGGCTGCATGTATATGTGCAAGTCATCTTGAGTCAGGTTCATCTTCTGTTCAGACTCAGAGGAGCACCTGAATCTTGACTCTTATTCTTCCTCCCTAAGGCGCAGAATCACTGGCTTCTGGCTTCTGGAGCCTATGTATGCTGTGCCAGATACTGTAGGGCTCCATGTGTGAACAGGGCTCATGGTAACATGGGAGGGCATGTGCATTTTACTATGTGCATTTAGGCAAATAGGCATGAAAATAACGCACAAAATGCACTTTTGCCTCATGCATCTAAGTAAAAACATCAGAAAATCTAAAATGTAGATGGTTTGACAATGCATCCATCCAGTGTGCACACAGTTGCATGTACGATTCACTCTCAATCACATCTGGGGGTGATTTTTGACTCTTCTGTAGACCTTAAGGCATTTTCTTGGACTGTGGAAACAAACCAGAGTACACAAGAAGATCCACGCAGACTCGGGGAGAACTTGCAAAGTCTAGACTAAACTAAAAAAAAACCCTGCAGTGCTGATTGCTTGATTCTGCGTTACTCCGGTGTGGCTGCTGTCAGTCTAGCAGTATGCTCGGACATTTGTCGCCAGGAGGTAAGGCTGCCAGACCACACACTCTAAGACAGACAGCTACATGCATTCAAGTGCACAGCCATGTGATTAAATGACAAGGGCACTTAACTCAGCAGGTATGTGTTCACAGTTCTGGCCTGTCACATTATAAAGAGACTGTGGGAGACGCAAAGGTTATTGAGGACATAATGTGCATGACAGACACTGTTTACCATTTTATGCACATAGAGTATGTGAAGAGAGGCATAGGTGCAGTTTATGCTGGAGAGCTGTTCTCATGTCAAACATCCATGCTTTGACTTGTCAGCTTCTGATCCAGTTCTGGGCGAGACGCTCCGTTACACAACACAGCAAAACGATTCTGATCCGACAGTCCAGACAAGGATTTCCCTCGACTTTGAGTGAAAAGAGCAATTTCTTCCCTAAAAACTCAAAAGAGTCGTTTGAGGACGCGGCTCCAGCTCCAGCCGCCTCACTTCTGTTGTGTACGGTTCATTTCCATGCTCCGAACCAGACGCCTTTAGAACCCACTGGAACCGACTGTGATTCAGACCGTGCACCCGAAGGAAGTCTATAGCAACCTCTGCAATAGAGCCACTTGGTGGATAATCCAATAAGTTGTCAGAGGTATTTGGCTGTGTCATTGTTTGGTTTTGTTTTGTTTTGTTTTTTGCATTTTTGCCTTTTCCTTCAAAAAAATCCAATGGCTAGATGCACTGCATTGGGAATCAACTTTTCCACGATGACAAAGAAAAAAAGCTTCTCCTTCTCCTTATGTTTTTGCTAAACATACAATGACATTTCCCCCTGCTGTGGGATGAATTAGGGAACATTATTTTCTGTTCCCCATCGATTTTTTTTCCATCTCCATTGCTTGACTTAGAAAACTGCTTCAAAGCTAATATTGAAACACAGCTGGTTTGTCATTATCTAACCGGCAAGACATACCACATGCACTCAAACATGACTGTACGCTGTACGAGCACACATGGTGCACAGGAAAGAAAAAGCTATACGTTTGAGGAGTGGCCTGTGTGGAACGGCACTTGGAATGATGGTGTTGAGAAAGAGAAGTGACATCAATTTTCATAGAGATGGAGTAGCATGTTGCATGATTCTCATCTCGGAGAAAACACTTATGGAGAAGGCTGAAGAGACAGACAGGTGAAGGAACTCTCTCTCCACCTATCCTCGGACGCTTATGGACTTTATGGTTAAACATCTTTTCAGAGAAAAACACTCAATCATGGGCAGCAACATTAATGCACAGACCTGACCTCTCTCTCGCTCTCTCTCTCTCTCTCTCTCTCTCTCTCTATAATTGTCTTTGAGATGACTCTGCCACTCCGGGCTCAAATCTCTGGGAGGCTGAATGATGATTATGTGTGGCTGCGGAGCATCGCTTTTGAAAAGCAACACTCACACACGAGTGCATTTATTCATATACACCACAGTCACCGGCAATAACCCACAAATGCCCTTGCACACCCACCCACCCACACGCACAGCTATTCTCAGGAAGCATTTCAGCCTGCTCACGTAGACAATATACACGGTCACAGGGACGGTGTGGATTAACACTGTTACCATGGGGAGGCACGTTGATTGGTATCTGTGAAGTGATATTCCACTGGAAAAAGACAGAAAATAAAGGGAAGAGATCTAAGATGAGATAAGTATTTGTCTTATTTTTTCTACCTCAGCGTAAGATTACACAAAATAGAATCACAACATACGATATACAATAGTCCAGATGATAATATTGTTTCATAGGAATAGTATGGGAAATAGGTATAATAAGAAGAAAGAAGAAGGAGAAATAAAGTAAGCAAAAATGAATAGACAACAATAATCATCATCATTATCAACAACATAGCAATTATAATTACAACACTGATAATAAAGAGTCGTAGTTATCATGATAAAGGAATAAAAGGTAATACCTGGTTGATGTATTCGACTGTGGAGAGCGAGTGTTTTTCTCTGTTAATTCTGAAATGGTGATTATGATCTTTAAACAACAAAAGGGCTTGATTAAAGGCTAATGAAACAGAATTGCAGACGGAATCATGTGATCATTTTTTTTCAACCCTAGATGCAGTTAAAAGCTCAGAAAGAGGCAACGCAGGTCGACATTTAGTTGAGGTGAGTTGGGCGCAAATGAGACTTCCAACCAACTAATACTTGGGGAAAAAAAAAAAGCCACTTGTTTGATCAATACTACGACTCCAGGCAGAATTAAGGGCAGAGATGAGAGAGTGTGATGGGGGGAGCGGGTAGGCAACACGATGAAGCATTTTTTTTGGGAGGGGGGAGTGACTAAATGAAAAAAAAGTGGGGAGTCAGTGGTGAAAATTTGATGAGGTAGAGAGAGGGGTGAGAACGGAGAGGGAGGGGGGCAGAGAGGGAGACAAAGAGCTGGGGATAAAGTAGCTATTCATGGTGCACTCGAGTGCAGAGGAGACGGCAGTTAACTGATGACCAACATCAACTATGAGTCTTGTTAATAGTCACGCTGTGTGTGTGAGTGTGTGTGTGTGTGTGAGTGTGTGTGTGTGTGTGTGTGTGTGTGTGTGTGTGTGTGTGTGTGTGTGCTCTGTCCATTATAAATGTACAAGTTGTCACTGTTCATTTCAGATAAGTGTTTGCCACCAGAAGTGCAATATTGTAATATCTTCTCCAATATCCTTTCCATATGACAGTCACGTATATGCGGCGTGTGTGTACGTGCATGTGCATGCGTGCTTCTCTCTCTCTCTCTCTCTCTCTCTCTCTCTCTCTCTCTCTCTCTCTCTCAACACACACACACACACGCACACACACGCACACAGATAGACACACACACACACCTATGGCGCAGCTCATCTGTCCTGATGAATGTTATTACCTGCTGCATTTGTTTCCTCTCATCATCATCATCATCATCTCCCTGGCGAGTCAACCTTGTATCGCACCCAAATAGACAGGGACTGATATGCACACACACACACACACACACACACACACACACACACACACACACACACACACACACACACACACACACACACAAAGACATCAGCGTGAAATACCACGGCCCTCCTTCTGCTGACGATGCACTGTTATTTAGTTTCCTCCCTTCCTTTTTTTCACCATCCCTCATTCCTGCCCACTCTTTTTGGTCCATCTCCACCCCCCCCCCCTCCAACCCCCCCCCCCCGACCCCCCCCCCCCCTCCCAGTTCCAGCTACGGTACGTCTAATGCATTTTCAGAGGTTCAAAAGTGCAGGCGGTTCATAATACGGGTTTTATCACCTCGGTTTATAAGGAGTGCATTAATTTGTGAAGGTTCAAGATCTGCAGGAAAAAGAGCGAAACTTGAAGGACCAGAAACGCTTGACACGGAGCAAAATACGGCCCTCCCATCGACAGCCGTGTCAAAATGGGTTTTCTTTTTTTTTTCATTAATTAAAGAAATAACTCTAACGTTTCCGAAAATTACAAATTAAGAAATAAGGCCCATGGCGTTTAGGTGCCATTAACTTTCAGTGCAATATATTGTGGAAATTTTCATATAAATTACAAAGCAATCTGCATAATATATGACTGAATAAATTCTATTTCCCATCAAGGATGAAGTCAGTGATTTTGCTTTAAATGTTCTTTGGTCCTTGATCAATTCATTTCATATGCATTACATTTTCTCTGTCAAGTATTCATCAAATTGATACCAATTTTTAAACTCTCTCAAGCAGTGAAATGATATTGGCCTGGCGTTCATTCTTCAAAAGTTGGTCAATGGTTGAAAGATTTGCCTGACACACAGATGGAGTGAGGGATTGTCGGCAAATTTCAAGAAACCGCGTCAAATACGAGCAAAGTCTGATCCCCACCGTACCTGCAACTGTCAGTCATGTCTGTGCTCCAACTTAACTTGAAGAATCTCTTTGCAGAGTGCAAATAGAAGCAAATAGAATAATCTGATCTTTTTGATACATATTTTACCTCGGTTGTGTTTTCACCCGCAAATGGTGAAAATCTGTGGCTATTTAAAGAAAGAAAAGATGAAGGGGATGAATCAAAATTCCATTACAGTTTTCATTTTCACCAAAATAAAAGAGATATTTTAAAAATGTGAATTAAGTACTTGTGGGTGTTTGCATTGAATGATGTTATGCATATGAGCCCTGATTGTCAAAAGAGAAATAGGATGGAAATCCAAAACATTGTTTTATTGGATATTTTAATTACATTTAGAGATTCAGAGATCTCATTTGAAGTGTGATGACCATGTCACATTTAGTGTTGTGCAAGAGTGAAAAAAGTGTCTCCGTTCCACACTTGTGATATGTATATATGTTTTTTCTAAATATTGGTGTTTTTATTGCAGCTTTTTTATTGTGATATTAATTAAGGTCAGTAGGTTAGGTTTTAGGTGATGCAAACACACCTATTGAAGCCTGGTTGTAAGGAAATGATTGATTTAAGCTTGTTGAGCACAACTATATTTCTATTAGAAATATAGAAATATAGAAAGAGCTTCAATAAGTATTACCAACAACACAATTTAAAGACAGAGGAAGCATCTGCAGAGCTGTTCCCACTGCAGGAGTTGTTCCCTCAGCAGCCATCAGGCAGTAAAAGTTCCCAGTTCACCACGTTGTAGCAGTGAGGACAAGTGCCCCTGGGAAAGGTTTGTTTAAACCTGTCCAGTATGCAGAGTAGAGAGCAGGGCAGCCACAGAGCGTACTATCACGTTATCATCATGGGGCTTGTTGTAATATGCAGAAAACCAGTGTGGAGTGGTGGTGCAAACACTAGTTCAGGTCAAGTGTGCAGGGGATTGTTTTTCTCTTTCTTTTTCTGCAGCTCGGCTTCTCAGGTAAGGTTATGGTGTGTGTGTGTGTGTGTGAATGAGTGTGTATGTGTGTGTGTGTGAGGCATGAATAAGTAATTCAACCTGCCTTTCACATTTGTGTGTGTTTGAAGGTGAATCTTCAGATCCACTCTGCTCATGTATACTCCGCTCTGAACTCTGAGGAGTGCATGCGCTGAGAAGTCCTCTGCCTTTTCTTTCCTCTCCCAAGCATGTGTTAGAGGAAGGAAAAATAATTTTCAATTATGTCACATTTCATTATCTCTCCCTCTCTCCCTCTCTCTCCTATATCTTTCCCGTTTGTGCAGAGGTGATAAGCCTCCACCTCCGGAGCGTCTCCGCACTCTGGTGCCAAGACACCTCTGTCTTCTCCTCTCATCTCCATGAAAGGCCTTTTCAGGGTCCGGGGCGTCATAATCATCCCGCTTCATCACGTCGGCGAGGTCGAGTTGTTTGTGTTGCTAATTAAAGCCGCTGCCTGTGAGAACGAAAGGAACCGCGGGTCTGCCGCATCAAACTCAAGCAGCCGATAATCTAATAAGTAATTGTAATCTGGCGACAGGTCATTATAATCCAGTGAGGGGCTGATTGCAATATCTGATTACGAGGGTTTTAATTGCGACACAGATGAAGCGCGGAGACGTAGATAAAATAGATAATACGTCGAAACTTAATAAAAAGATCGTTGTAATTTAGCAGGAGACAATAACAATCCGAATGAGCCGGATGAATGGTTACGTATACGCACTGTTGTCCCTTTGTTTTTGGATCCACATTATCCATGAATTTCTAGTACGAGGGAGACGTTGCAGAAAGCTACGGGTCGCAGATATGTCTAGAAATAGATTATATCAGAATAAATATCGATATAATTATGAAGATTCAGTTGAAACTGGAGCACAATATCTCTTCTTTCTGCCATAGAACTTGCAGCGATACAGTGTTTTCTCTCCACGACGTCTTAATAAAACCGTGTGTTTGTAGTTTGTGATTACTCACTTATTAAAAACTCCACCAGGAAGCACATCAATGATGACTGAGTCCCCGTTCATCTGTTTTCAGGACTTTTCTCCCTCCTCATCTCATTTGCATGTTGGGTGACAGAGGGGATATATCAGGAGTCTGCAACAGACTGAACACATTGGTGGCAGATGTCTTTGTTATGCAAATGTAATCCCTTTATTTAAATCTCTCACGTTGATTAGCATTGATTTAAATTCAGTATATAAAGTTTAAATGTGGAAACAAACAAAGACGCGTCAAACACCTGGTCGCAAGTGGGGCGGCCGTAGATGTGAAACAAATGTGGATGTCTTTTTTTTTTGGAAAATATGTGAAAATGTGAAGCGAAATGTTCACTCTGGTAGTCAAACTCAAAACACGTTGGTGGAGATCTCACGATTCGTCAGCTCCGCAGACACAATCGAGGTAATTTGACACGTTCCCTCTAATTCTCGGTCTCCGTTTCTGCATTTTTCTCCTCCCTATTGCTTCCTCCTGTTCCGTCTTCCGAGGCTCTCTCTTCTTTTTGCTTCCCCACGATCATTATGAGGAGTTGAAAGCTTGGGACCGATTCGTGAGCGACAACAACAAAAACTCCGCTGGCCAATGACGCCACGCATGACAGTCGCTCACTTACCAGACAGACTCAATTTCTCACCAATTACTCCCTCCCATCCTCACCCTCTCCGCTCTCCGTCTACAGGTGCGACTAATTGAACGTTATTTGAAGAGGTGGGACATCTCCGAGATTGGATGTTTAATATATGGGGTGTCACTGCACGGATCCATCCATTATTCCCAGTGGAATACAGACAGCTGTAAAGAGCTCTTTCACGTGCATATGCATGTGCATGTGCACAGCTTCCTTTCTCCATAATGAGATTTTTACAACACTTTGAGTACATTTTACTGCCTGTTTGTTTGTAGGCGGCTCTACTCGCAGAAAGCAAACACATTGTGTGTGATTATTATTCAAAGTAAATACATCTTTATGGTTCCAGAGTACAGCTTTCTCCATATTACGAGCAGTCAACACTGTTATTAGGCCATTTGGGTGTTTTACCTTGAAAGCTCTGCCATTAGTCAGGCGTTCATGTAAAAGACCATCAAGAATTCATTTCACTCATTTGTGTATGTTATTGTACCATCAATAATGCACCATGGCAGACCTTCTAGTCGTTACGTTAACTTATACAAGCCTTTTTGGAGCATTACAAGAGATATATTATGGCCACATGCCTGGTGTATGCAAACAGCTCATTCGTAGCCTTCCCGAGGAACTTTTTTGTGGCTTTTGTCGAAGCCACGTCCACTTCTGTGAAGCTGAATATCAGCTTGTAGGAGTGGTGAATGCTATAGCAGCAAATGCAAAACACAGAATCACAGTGTGACTCTTAAGAAATGATGAAGGGAGGAAGCTGTATTTGATAATGTGAGGAAACAATGATTTAGAGTTAGGCATATTCTTATCTAACCTATACTACTCTATCATTGATTTGCATCAACTGCTAACCCTAACCCTTACCCTAACCTTCGAGACTGGTGACTTGTCCAGACACCACTGGGTCCAAAAGAGGTAAAATAACAAATGGACGGATGGACGTTGAATGCAACATATCTGCATAATGCACGAGCGAGTCATGTTCAGTTACCTGGTCTGTGGTGTTTAATTCAGGTTACTCTGTGATTACAGATCACCGTGTGTACGTGCGTCTTTCACTTCACAGTCTGCTGTTCAATAATTAGCCCTATGCATTCAGCACCGAATTCCATGGATATATCCCCGAACGGCCCGAGGCAAGATTGAACAATCCGTGTTGCTTCATTTGCATCAAGTTTGACATCAATCAGCCTAATAGTTCTGGAGATAGAAGCACATTTTTTCAACCGACGTGCTGCCCCCTTGTGGCCAAAAGCATGATCCGAAATGTGTGAAAATCGCATCAGTTCTTCATCTATGAGTGATGAATTTGTCTGCCAAACATCTAAATTCAGATCCAAATGGTGTTGGAGTTATTGTGTTGGAGTTATCGTGTTAATACCAAAACCATAATATCCCTGACACTTTGCGTTCTGGGATATAATTAGACACATATCAGTCACTTGTCAATTTAGCAGCACATGCTGTCCTCCACATCAACAGTGGAGGAAAACGCACACATCCAACCAGGGAGAGTGAGAGAGCTTTTTACACCCTGCAGAGAAACAGATCGAAATGGGAAACATTGCCTATGTATGTGTGAGAGTTTTTGTCTACATGCTTTCATTGCAGGCTTCATGTCGGCGCTTTGTCTCATCCCGGTTTCCGCGGAGGGAAACTTTTTTTTTTTTTTTCGCAGGCACGGTTACGGCGCCTGCGAGGCTGCCAAAGATTCATCAAAGTCCAGCGGACTCACTGGTTATGCAGAACAAGCGAGACGAGGCAGCTGCAGAGATCAAACTGGAGGGAGGGAGAGAAAGAGAGAGAAAGAGCGAGAGAGCGAGAGAGATCCAAAGTCAGTGATAGATGTACCTGAATCAATGTGAGATGAAATGAAACGTTTCATCTCTGTTGAAAGAAAAAAAAGAGAGAGAGAGAAAGAAAGAAAGGGAATGAGGTTGTGTCTGATTCAGTTCTGAACACCCACTAAGGCGAGATAGCGCTGATGGATTCAGGGGAGGACGAGTGTTTCTGTCTACCTGTTTGCATCATGCCACAGTCCCATGTGGCCACATTACATTATTACTTCAGCTTGTTGCTTTGTTTGTTTGTGTCTGTCTGCCTGGGTGTGTGTGTTTTTGTCAATGTGTGTGCGTGTGTGTGTGTGTGTGTGTGTGTGTGTGTGTTGCAAGTACAGGGATAGGGCGGAGTGTGAGCCATATGTCAGGCCATATGGGTCTGCAGGGGCTCTGCTCTGTCTGCCTCGGGGAAAGTAAACACGTCTGAAACACACACAAACACGCGGGTAGGAGAGACAGAGCCGGCACGCCAACCGTTGATGACACCGTTTGATAAATCCCTCCTGCCCCCTCTCAGAGACAGCGGAGAGAGGAATGACCGCAGTCAGAGATTATTGTCCCCGCCATGACGAGTACGCCTTCTGTCAGCGAAAACACAAACGGCAACAGAACCATTTTGCTGCACACAGCAAATGCGCCAAAGGCTGGAGGAAAGAAAATAGGAACATCAGGGTTCGGATTAACTCGTAAATTAGTGTGTCAGCTCTTGATATCGCAAAACTAATGAGAAGTAGGAGCAAGTTCTTGTTTCTCACAACGTGTGAGAAAAAGTCATCTGCGAATGGAGGTGTCCATATTTGATAGAGTAGAGTAGAATAGAGCAGATTATATTTATCGTCCCTGTTCAAGGAAGAATGAAAAAGCTATGTCAGCTATGTTAAGTTTGAGGCGCAAACTTGGGTGATGAATGATGAATAGGATGGATGGGCCAGAGATTTCACTGTTGGAAATGCAGTCAGAAATGTATAAGGTGCAGAACGTGGGTGATAAATAGATGGACCAGTGTCTTTCACAGCTATTCAGGAGTGGTTCAGCAGCCATTCATCGGTATTAAGTATTGATATATTAGGTAAATCTTTTGCAATGTTCCTGAATGAGCCGCAGCAGTAAACAATTATTTATGTAGTCGATCGCTCTGTTGCATGCTTCCACTATTAATCAATAGGTTGTTTTCTTATAAAATGATGCAAGAATGGTGAAGCTTGTTGATGCTCAAAGGTCAAAATAATGTGTTATTGCCTTTTTTGTCCTGACCTCAACAACATCTTCTGTCACAATAGACAAAAAAACAATATTTATATATAATATAATGTAATATAAATACACACACACATATGAAATACATGTATGTGTGCCTGTCTGTCTCCAAGATATTCACGTTTAAGAAGCTGACATTACCACATATTTAACTTAATCATTTTCAAAACTAACTATAACTAACTGACTGGTTGTTAACTATTATTTTATTAGTAATAAATTGTTTAGTTGGACATTAGTCGCACAGAAAAAAAACAACAAAAACATTTGTTACTGAATCATTCCCTATTCATTTTTATTTGGACATACAATGTAAATTTGGCAAATAACATTTCTGTTTGGAGATATTTCAGCCTCCACCAGCTTCTGCAGGAAATATCCAGCATCTCTATAACTGCCAAAAGCTCCACTATGTTCTGCAGCCAGGTGTCTGTCTTCGTTCGTACACTTTTTATTGTTGCAAATGTTTCGAAAAATAAACTTTTTAGAGCTGAACTTTGGCCTAAAACTCCTTCCCCCGGTGAGTGGATTGCGCTAGCATTGAAGAGAACGGTAAAGATGAAACAGAATAGTTGAAACCACGAAGAGCAGGATTTTACTAGAAATGTACACATTCACTTTCACATTTCGACTCTCAGTTTGCATTAATTATGCGTGTTGTTGGCAGTGGCGGCTCATGAAAATGTTGTCAGGGAAGGGAATTTTTCCCATTATGTCCAAGGTGACCGATAATAGGGTTAACTCAAAAACGTACCTTCAGGAAAATGCCATGTCTTGGTCACCTCATCGCTGTGTTGGAAAGTCACTTCCCGGAAAGTCTGTTTTTCAACTCTCTCTGAGAGATGCTGCACGTCTGTATGGAGTCTGCTCTCTGTGGAGATTCACCATCTTGAATGGTGCTTTGGCCAACCCAAGCTACTGCTGTGGGCTCCCATAGAGAGGCCTCCCACTGAGGGCATGTTTTCTCAAGGGAAAAGAAAGGATTACACTGAATATGACAGTTAATGGGAGAGGCGTTGTGCCATTATCAACCTGGCTGAAAATGCACAAAAGAGGCGGAATTTGAAGCACGACTTTAGCCTGATTGGGCAACATTTAAGTGATCTCCATTTGGCATTGTGTCGCACAAATCACCCCTATACAAACAACAAACAAAGAGCCACTGGTTGTTGATCTGTGGGAGGAATCTAAAGCGCACAGATAAAACCAACTCAGACAGGAGGAAAAGATACCAACTGTTTGTGATGGTGCTGCCCACTGTGACACCGAGCCATCTCAAAGCACTGATTGGTGTGTGTGCTGCATGGTGCACACATACTTTTTTCTCTTTTTTGCTTCAGGAAGTGGAATTCCTGTAAGAGTTCTGGCTGAACGCTGCATTTCTGTTGGGCCGTGACAAGCTGCAGATTCCTTCATGGCTGTTTCATAGCCGGCCTGGTGGTTGGACTGCCGGCTGACATCTGTTGCTCGGGCACATTTTGTGCCAGACTCGTCCTGTCGCTGCTTTCATCACTGGGCTGTTTCCCGTCTCTGGCTCGTCAGCGGCCATGGATGGGATGGGGGCAGGAAGCTGAACGATTCTTCAGAAAACCACACAGCTCCTGTGTCACGCCAACCTACTTTACCAATTTCTGATAACTCAAAGTCCACATTGGCATCCGTGACAGGACAGGTTTCAGATGGTGCATATGGATCCTCTGGTTAAAGGTCGATATCTTATAGCGCTATTGCCAGTTCTGCCCAGCTTTTAATACAACCCTAAAATATGCCCATCATTATCCAAATGGGTCTATCATTCATACTCATTGGCCAATTTGTTTAAATGTAGCATCTGAAATGGAGTGAAGGTAATTTCTCTCTAATTTCCCTCTAAAATCCTCAGTCACCAAAGGCAGTGGATTTCTAATTAATGTCAGCTCTGCCACCCCTTGCACCCACCGCCTCCCCAACCCATCTACTGCACTTTCTCAAATGATATGCTTCAATATAGCGTTCTTTTTTTTCATCTAGAGAAAATGAATGGCTCTGTGATCATGCAAATACAGCCAGGGCCCCAAGGTCATATCTCAACATGAAATAAATGGCAACCCAAGAAATGACACCCATTGACCAATCAGAGCCTTCCATTCAGGACCATGTGATGGTGTATTATTGGTTTGGAGAGAGAAGTGCCACCATATGTTGATTTATTGCAATCGGCATGCTGTGCGGTTTCATGTTTGTGGTGTACTGTTATTTTTTTTGTTTTTTTTTTCTTGCATGAATGCATAGACACATATTTGCATTTGCTTGGCTTCACAATAAATCCATCTTTATTTGATATACGACTTTCAAAACAGGGGGCTGCAACCGGGTGCAACACACGCGCTTGCAGTCTGTGGGTGTGCAGTTCCATAACTTAACGTGTTTCTTTGTGTGTGTAACAGCAGCACTTTGGCTCTGTGTGTGTGTGTGTGTGTGTGTGTGTGTGTGTGTGTGTGTGTGTGTGTGTGTGGACTGAATATGCAGATATTTATCTGGTGTGTCAGGCCCACAGTTGGTAATGTTTCACTATAATTTATCAATTACACAGTGAAAAAAAAATTGGAATCAACAGTGTTTTCTCCAGAATGAATATATTATGGTTGAACATTGAGGAGAAAATTGTGCATCATGTGCCGAGGCAGTTTCTCCCTATACTGAACATTCTTTTCTCCTAAGGCAGGTAACATCCAATCATCCTGTAATTTCACTCCTATAAGCAGATGCCTTGCCACGGCAGTTTGCATGCACGCGACATCCCACTGTTTTCCCATTTTCCTTTAGGGTCCCTTTAATCAAACCTTCATTCAAATCCCCGATGACAATATCCTATCTTCATTTTTCCCCCTAGTTACGACAGCCACATTAGGCTGCGGGTGTTCTACAGCAAACTCGATTGGAGAGTTTACTGCTGACCGTGATCTACCACAGCCAGGGAAATAAGTGCATGAAAGGAGAAGTACTGTGCTCATTTCTTCTCCTTTGACGTGGTCCCTTGATGTCTCAAAACACTTGGTCTTAGTGCCTTTCCCTTGAAATGCTAATGAGATCCTGCACGCCCCGCCCACCAGGGCAGCCAGGGTTGCATCTGGTGCAAGATGAATGAAACTGAAAAATCAGAGAGCGAGTAGGGCTCAGGCTCAGGTTGAGGCTGTGACTGTGCATGTACATGTATATACATCGTAACACATACACATTCATATGTTCACTGCACGAGAGCTGAGTGCAAGTTAGCTGCAACACACAGTTAAAAAAACTGTTAGACTTATCTTTATTGTTAAATATATTGTTACAAGTCAAGTCAGTTTTTACAGTCAAGTCTGTCAGGTCAGGAAATGTGACCAAACAGCAACTGAAAGAGACCAGACTCAGGAGTGGTGGAAAAGCAACTGGTTCTCAGTAGGTTTATATATAATATAGATGAAACAGAACTGAAATCGTTTTGGTGGAATAGGGGTAAGAGACCATTGTGAGTGGCTATTCTTGGCATTAGCCAAAAGGCTTTAAATACTGTAATGTTGAATACATTTCTATAGATCGATCATTAGTTTGCATCCTTGTCACTCTTGTTATCTCATTAAAGAATCCAGTGGTATATAAATGGTTTATGGTGTTAGAAACACTTTCCTTATTGCCTCTCAATAGACAGGTCAACTACAGTTAGGTTTCTAAGATTAATTAGAATCCAAAACCCTTAAATCGCTACATTTACCAGCTATTTTTATTCTAGTTTTAAATCCATGCGGTTTGGGAAGTCTGTTATTTCGAGTAACTACAAAAAAAACACTATAGTAGAGCCTACCATGGGTACGGTGCCAGATCCTGTTTTATCCTGCTGAGGGACACAATACTCGCCAACGCAGGTGACTTTTAAAGAAGGTTGCATCACACTGTTTGCTTCCCAGTCTTACGGTTTGAGCTGTGATGTGAAGGTTGGCTGTGCCCTTACTGTATGTGGCAATGAACTGTATCGTATTTGATCTCTGAAGCTCCTTTAAAGCCACAAAAGGACAGGGGCTCTCTGAGAATTGTAACGGCACCTGGTCACACATGCGTGCATGTTTTTGATCAGAAATTCTTTAAATCTAGAGATTTGAGACACACAAAAACAGCCAAGGCACTGGATGCATTTAATCGCCCCTGGAAATGCACACAATGTTAATGTCACAATAAAAACCTGGTCAGAGACAGACTTACGTTTGTCACTCTCATGCTTGTGGATTTAGAAGATTATCGCAAGTAATACAAATACTTTACCAGGTCAAACAAGAAGGTGAGGTATGTCCTGAGACTGAACTATTTCTGCGTGTAATGACAATTACGTCAAAGCTGCATTTTGAAAGTCGACCGTCCTCAAAGTGAAGTAATCCAGTACAAAATTTTGTGCAAATTATGGGATGTCGCAGGACTTGACTATACAAAAAATAGATAAAGGAGTAAAGCAGCAAAACTGTATTGGAAATGCACCTACAGATGGAATTTCAAGCAGGTGAATAATGACATGACAAATCATGCTCTGCTGGTGATAAGACATCCAGATCATGCTCTGTAGTATCATTTCAAGAACCAGATTTTGCTATGGTTTCTAATCCCATAAGGTCTCTTTCTTGCAGGTTGGAATGAAAGGGGAGAAGATATCACAAGAATAAGAACAGGCCATCTAGAGTACAGTAGTCGAGAGGGATTTTATGCATGTGTGCATCATCTTTGCCCTCTGCTGTCTCTTGCTCTCCACCCCTCAGGGTTACAGCTGGGGATAGGGTGTGTCCTCCGCTCCCTCTGGGCACGACAGACCCTGTGACTCGGCCACGCTGTCCTGCAGTCATTAGCACTAATCACATAAATTTAAAGAGAGACACAAGGTAGAGCCCCCTCTATGCGTCCATCCAAGATTTTCTTTTCTCCTCTCAATCATAAGTAAGAGAGCACCACAGCTGAACAGACAGATACGGTATACATGTGGTGCGCTATTTTTTGACACGTTGTAAAAGCGATCGAGTCATTATGGCCGCCTAGCAAAGGAGCTAATGAATGTGATTGTTGCGTAACGCTTTAGAATTGCAATCTAACAGTATGAGTCTAATCCCTGAGCCTGGTTGTCACAGAAACACCGTGAGCCCGTTTTCACCTGACATCCAGGTGGTTTCTCAGACGTGAAACATTGAACAAAGTCACACAACTTTCATTGCATTTGCTAACAAATTTTTTTTTGCTTCATTCATCTGAGAGGTTGCTTTCTAAGAACTCCCTTCACTTCACTGAGAGGCGGCTCTGTGGGGAGCTGCGGAGAAGAGGAGAAACAGACCCGGCAGCGACAAAGTTGCACCAAACAGGTGAGCCGCAGCGTTTGCTTTTAAGATGCTCCCGCCTTCACCGCTCGGTAGCCGTCCGATGAATGATGCATGATGCGGCCGCCACGGTCAGTGGTATTTGCCAACAGAACAGTTTTTTTTTTATATAAGGTAGAATATATAATGCTGTGTCCTACAAAGGAATGTCTTGGGTCACTTGTGACACTTGGGTCATCAGTCCATTTGCAACTCAATGCAGAAACAACTGAGCCCTCGAAAAATACCTCAAGGACAATTTATGGAGGACTGAGGACGCTCACCTGCCAGACCGGCATTGCAGAGTCATAGTGAGATTATAATATAGAAAAGTCCTGTGAAGTCTGAACTTTCCACCCTCAATGCTTTGTTAGTCTTGATCCTAGCCACATTATAGGGGGTGGGGGGGTAATTGAATGATTGCTATGCTTGTTTTGATATATTACTGGGTGAATAAGTTGTCATTGGTTAATCTGCCAAATATATTTCATTCCTTTGAGACATTTCTGTCTGTTTTGTGTTTCAAACCATTGTTCTTGCAGTAGATTGATCCGCTGATTACCGTCTCGACTTGATTAGTTGTGTGGTTCATAAAACGGCAAAAAAACTGTGAAAAAATGTCAATGCCTGTTTCGCAAAGGCCAAGATAAGGACTTTATTGATCCTCACCACAAAGGCATTCAATTTTCTGCCACAGGGGGTAAAAAAACAGAATAATCTGTCTGTCTAGCTTCTCACTCCTGAACCTGCACACGTTTTGCCTCAGTTATGATGATGATGGGTCAACAATTAGACATTATTCCATTATAAATGGCTACAAGACAAAAACATGTGGTATAAATGAAGGTTCAGGATCTAGGTCTTCTGCCTCAGATCTTTGGACAGTCTGAGCCGGGCCCTCAGACCTCATCATTAATCTCACCTATAGAGAGCCCTCTATGCAGCCGACATCAGAGGAGAGCCAGTACAACAAGCCGGGCCTTTGAAGTAAATCCATAAACTTTCTCTGACTTTAATATTGGGTATCAGCAGCTTCCATCCTCAATACCTGCAACCTGTGCGGACCTTCGCTAACTCCCACCTTACTCTCCCCTTGGAAAAGAAAAAAAATGGCAAGAAATCTCCACTTTTGATATCAGCGTTTCTCAGAGATGTGGAAATATGCTTTCGCAGAATTTCCCTGGGCGAGTTTCTCAGACATTGTCTTTCGTGTGTGGCTCTGAAACTCAACGTAAATGATTTCCCGCATCGTGCATTGGCCTCGTCGTCTTTGTCCGACCCCGAGGACGAAGCGAAGAGAGCAAAGATGCCACGGCGAGCGATTTACTGGAAGGCTCGGGGAGAGGCAGGAACGGAGCCAGAGTCTGCACAGCCAGGGAGCCTTTACAGTTCATTACGGAGCACAGTCCTGGAGTTTCTTACGTAACTCCCTGTCCGCGTATCTGTTGCTCTGTATCTGATTCAGAGACGGAGAGAAACTGAGAGAAACAAAAAAATAAAATGTGAAATATCTGGTTTCCAAAAGTGCAAACCGCTCACGGTGAATTTTCCAGCCAATTCAGAGCACTGCTTTATTTATCTATTTCTTTATTTCGCCTTTGATTTCGTTTTTTGCTCACCATTTGAGACTCCATTAAAAGGAAAGTGAAAAAAAAAAAACAAAAAGAGAAAACTGAAGTAACGTGTTCGTAGCCGTGCTGCAGAGAGCGGCTTAAAATCAATGCGATCCTGTTAAGCCTCTCAACATGAAACCTGCGAGGAAAAAGGTTGTTCCTCCGCATGGATTTATACATTCTCTCACACGGGATAAAAGGAGAATGTTTTATTTTCCTCCCCGATGAGAAAGTGCACCGTGTGACACCCGCTACAAGTAGACGTGAAAGCAGGTGTGTTTCACTCCTGCAACCAGTGTAACACAAACATTAAACAACATGACAAACTCAACGTCAACGGCCTGTTAAACAGTCCTGCTTCTCTCCATCCTGTGCAGCCGCATTACTCAAACAAACTTTACTCTTTCTGATGGACTAATGGGGAAGAGAAAGAAAGCGGCCAAAATGACCAAGACAAACGATCCCTCACTTCCACTGCCATTTAACCTGCGGATTTAAAGAACAACCACCTCATTTACCATGCCTTTAGAAGACATCCATTAGCACTGCCCGAATAAACTCCGCTGATAAATGAGCGCTTTATAAACATTCAGTTATGCTTGGCTTGGGTCATTAAGCTTAAGAGGCCATTTGTCGAGCAGCCCTCGGAGCATTGGCCAGGCATCGATGTGATACACATCAGTTCGTTTTAAGTTTGGGTCAGTCGCTCCAATCCAGCACGCAACCGATCCCAAAAGTTCACAGAAACGTGATTCTATACTGTAGACTGTAATAAATGAAATAAGGTTGAAACAAATAAATCTAGTCAGCCCACCTAATACTTTATGACACGTAATACTTCATTCCTTTGGAGAGTCACATATACTACTGCTTTCATGGCAAGTTACATCTTCACAAGACGCGTTTCACGTCCTTTCCGTGCAGTACAAAACTGTGCATTACCCATGGAGACCCTGAATATTTCAGAAAATACTACAACATGTCAGTGTTTTCACTGTTTTAATACACCACAGCATATATAGTTTCGACACAGGTTGAGTGGTTTTACATTTACATTTACATACACAGACAATCTGCTGGGATCAACAGACATTACAAGATTTGTTTTTTTTCAATAAGAGGGATACAGATAAACTAGTCCCTTGCCTCACAGTGAACTTTCTAAAGGGTTGTGAATAGTGAAGGAGCGTTTGCTCGGTGGCCGTCATCTCTTTTGTTCCCGGTCAAGGTGCTGCAGCTTCTCGCTGTGTGTGTGAATAGGAAATTGTACTGGGTTGCATTGTTCAGCCGATGCCTTCTGCCAATGTTCTGCAATCTCTTATCCTCACACATGTTGAAATGCAGGCTCGAACGTTGAGCCTTTTACACAACACGTGCTGTACAGTAAGGCTAAAGATGAATGCTGCAGCTTCGCAGGTTATTTCCTTCACTCTCAAAAGCCAACTAGTTTCTACTGCATATTTGTACTATTTATATTGCATGTCATTTTTTGACTATCTGCTGCATGTTGGACCATGGGACTGTAAGGATCAGCTTCATTTTGCTGTTTGTCCTACACATAGAGCACTTAACAATAAAGCTGAAACTTGAAAGTTGAATCTTGATTCACATAGCAGGATATGTATTATATGATATTTGGAGCCCCAAAGACAATTTTTTTGTATTTTTATGGTGTGCAGTTTTTCATGAAAGTATAAAGGAAGTTGCTGTTGGTGCAGTCACTAAATTTTAAATGGAAAAAACATTGTGTGGGTTGACACAAATTAGATGCAAAAGCCATGATTTGTGCCTTTGACAACAAACCCTTGATTTTATTGTCACTTTGGAAGCAGCAACTTGCGTTGCGTCCGATGCTGAAGAGGACGGACAGATAGCGATTCACTCATTTGCTCATGCAGTGGCACCAGTCTGTGAGGTCATAATTAGGCGTCGGGTGTCGGTCGAGGGCACGGTCCAGGCTCAGGCTCACCTTCGCAGCTGTTTTTGATTTGCTTCACCTTTAGAGCCCATTAGCCATGGCGAGGCCGCCTCTCGGTGCCAGCGACAACTGTGCCGCAGATAACGCTTTGTGTCGCCGCTGTCAAATTAAAAGCGTGCCTCGGAGGAACTTTGACTTTGATGTGACATCCACTCGCACCTGTAGGGACACCACGCACACACACACAGACACACAGACACAGACACACACACGCACACACAGTGAGCACCAAGAGTTTTTGCGCACCAAAAAAAAAATAGCACGTGTGTGATCTCAGACAAAAAGGATATTAGGTTGAGATGACACCCATCAGCTGGCCGGAGGCAATTACACCTCAATAAAACTGTTCCTATGTTATTGCGTGTGTGTGTGTGTGTGTGTGTGAGTGTGTGTGTGTGTGAGTGTGATCACCGTCACCATGTCATGCATGATTATGGTAATTAGCAAATTACAGGATGAGATCAAGATTACTATTTCACACACAGCTGTTGAGGAAAGAGACAGGGACACACACACACACACACACACACGCACACACTACTAATACAAACACAGATCGGATGAAGGGGTCAGAGGATGTGAGAGCAATATATCAATGCAAATGCCAATGTCCATCTCCTAATGTCCCCATGAATATGAGGCAGTGGGTTGGAACCGTCCATACACAGTATATAAATCAGTGCTTAACGAGGCCTAACGAGCCTTAACGATCGTATAAGCCCTTGATTAGAGGTTGATTATCAGGACGGAGGGCTAAAGCAAATGGCTGTTTACCACCGGCCTTTGGCTGTTCTGTGAAACACAGAGAGGAAGAGCTGCTGTGTGTGTGTGTGAGAGAGAGAGAGAAAATCAAGTGAATATGTGTGTTTCTTTTCTCCTGTGTGTGTGTGTGTCGGAGCGCAGTGTGTGTGTATCGGTGTGTTGTGTGAGCCTTCGGGGATGAGGTGCAGACTTTGGGTGAAAATGTGTTTCCAATCCACCAGGCTTTGAGCAGGAAACAAAAGGGGAATTGCAGTCACCCGTAACATAAAATACTCTCTCTCTCTCTCTCTCTCTCTCTCTCTCTCTCTCTCTCTCTCTCTCTCTCTCTCTCTCTCTCTCTCTCTCTCCGTTTCTCCACTTGCTGATTCATTACCTTGTCTGAGACTATGAGCTTACAGAGGCTCTGCACATGTTTATATCACTCCCAATCACCCCAGCAAATGCTGAATTATCACTTATCAAAATCTTGCTTTTTTTTTAATCTTATTAGTATTTCCAATTTCTCTTTTCGGCTGCCCGCTACACGGGATTCAATATTCATGGAGATGTTTACTTCAGATGGATGTTTTGTCCGGTTTTGATATTCTATATGATAATTAACAAAGGTTTGGATTACTTGAGAGTGCATAATGGACAAACCTCTGAGATGTAATTTGTCTTCATTTCCTCGTTGCACACAAAGAACCACTTCCCCAGAATATAGAAGATAAGATAATTTCTATTGTAAATAGACTGTGTTTGCAATGTTGCATCCCCACAGGGGGGTGAGGACATGTTTTCAATACACCATAATTTCAGTGTAGTGATCAATACATGATTTGCATCATCACGATGATGTTTTCGAGCCCACACATCCGTCTCGCCATCATCACTGAGGCACTGATGCCAAGTTGATCCAGGTACAGTAAGTGAGCCTCAAGCTATGGTTTCAGCTTAGTTTAGTTAAATTAAAATTCAACCCTGGTACAAGTAAATAGATGCTGTGAATGAGTTTTTTCATGGGTATAACCACAGTACAGACATTGGGTGGAATGTGATCAGTGAAAATGGCACACCTGTTACCTGTTAGTCCCCTAAGATATGCATAACATGTTGAAATATCTGTTATTTCAACAATGAGTCATGCGGGTATGTATAGTGCCTTAGTAATCTATTTAGATGGTCTCACACTGTGTGTGTATGTGCTCCATTATAGCACCTGCTCATCTGCCTCTTCAGGGCATGTTTGTATCTGGCCTCTCCCTCCAGGATGTCTGTCTCTCTCCCAGTGTTATGCCTGCATTGTGATCGGACATCGTGTTAAACCAGGAACGCTGACCCTAATCATCATTTCAGGCCTGTATGGCTCACATTTGAACACAGACATGATACACAGACCAACACAAACAGGAAAGATCCACATTTTTATGAACTGATGCATACAATAATATGGCTCTTGGGCACCTGAAAAGTCACTGGTTCGCAAGTGGACTCCTGTAGAAGGGGCAAGAGAGTGCTAACTTAGACAATACAAAGTAATAATTGACTGTACTGAGCTGTGATTGTGCTGCTTTGGAGATGTTTTACTTTCTGGCAAAGACTCTAGGGATTCAGAAAGTAACACCAGTATTTTCGTCCCAAGAATCAGTGATTTCCTGGGTTTCATGGGTAGGTCTGAGCTCCTCCTTCATCACTTATTTCTAAACAGTATTTCATGCTACTACTAGAAAGGAGGATTGACCTCTTAACATTCTTAGAACAAACTCATTTATCACTCTCAACAGCTGCAGAGTTAAATAATGATCATCAAAAAAAAATACAAAAAAGAACAATGTGATCTGCAAGAGGCCCTTTCTAGGTCTTGTGATGCTCAGAGTGTGACCCCTCCTCATTAAAATGTTTCTGCTGTGTCTGCATTGTGGCTGAAGGATAATGATGCTGATCATCTCACAATTAGATCCTGGCGAGGATCTGTCAGTCTGTCTCTATCTCTGTCTCTGGCAGTGACCGCCGTGGTTGTTATTACGTTTTGAACGTACGGTCAAAGTAAAAGGAAAATCATTGCTCAGAAATTATCGCTACAGGCAGACGGTTCAAACGCTGAACTTTTAACAAACACTGACTCGGGTGAGCAGAGCAGGTGCTGGAGGAGAAAACTGGGCTACAATCCAAATCAAACAGAAGAGGGAATGAGATGCAGGTGGAGGCCGAGGAGAGGGGAATGAGAAAAGAGCTGACTAGGAGGGGAAACACTGGGAACGGGGCAGAGTTAACACAGGCGGTGAGGAAGAGGAGAGTAGAGACAGAACGAAGAAAACAAGGGCAAATTAAGATCAGGCATACATAGACAGAAGCAGACAAGAAAGATCCCAAGACCATCAGAGTGGGAACATCCCTATTATCTTCAAGAATCTCTTGAACACTTTCCTCTTCCCAGAGCGTCTCTTCTCCAAAAGTTCGCTCTAACGCCTCTTAAAAAAATATATATATATATAATATAATTTCTCTTTATCTTACCTGATCTTCTCTTTGGCCTCTTTGGCCGTTTCTCACACTAGTGACAAATTAAAATGAAGCTCAGACAGCCTCACGTTTTAATCTAACGAAACAAGAATCCCCAAACAAGTCGGGATCCGGGTACAATTGAAAGAGAGAGAGAGAGAGAGAGAGAGAGAGAGAGAGAGAGAGAGAGAGAGAGAGAGAGAGAGAGAGAGAGAGAGAGAGAGAGAGAGAGAGAGAGAGAGAGAGAGAGAGAGAGAGGGGTCATTACTCAGTACAAATCAAGAAAAGCTTTTACTATGAGTGCTGCCTCTGCACGTCATTCCCCTTCAAGGCTGACTGAGTTCTGCCTGTTGACGCGGCCTCCCTTCACATCATCAAACTGCTATTTGTACACACGTGGGACACCTGTCCGTCCTCTCCCCGACCTCTGCCAGGAGACGCGTCCACGCAGATGATGTTCCGGGCTCCTCTCATTAAACCTCAGGAGAACCAGTCGCACGCTCGTTTGTCAAATCCGCCCCGTCTGTAACCGCCCGCGTGTTTACCGAGGAGCACCTTTGTTTACGGATGCGAGGGAGGAGAGAGAGGAGCGTCTCTGATGGGTAGCAAACCAGAGAGATAGACAGAGATGTAGACAGATTAATGGCCCATGAAGCCCCCCGATGCAAAAACACTGTCAACATGAGGGACACAAACACCTGTGAGCGAGCGTGACGGAGCCAACGGGGGGAAATCACCACAGACGCAACACAAGTGAACGAGCCGCCGCTCCACGGAGATTCATGCGTGTGCATCGACAAAGAGAAACAACCCTGACATGGTAGTATCATAATAGGTAATCATGCCTCAGTAATGGGAGTGTAATACCTAATGCTGCCTCACACACACACACACACACACACACACACACACACACACGCACACACAAAACAGAAAACATCAAAATGACACTGCAATCGCTAACAGAGCCGGTAGCAACACTTCAACAGTTATTGGACGATGCATGTGTAGTCTATGTGAATGTGTGTGTGTGTGTGTGTGTGTGTGTGTGTGTGTGTGTGTGTGTGTGTGTGTGTGTGTGTGTGAGAGAGTGTGTGTGTGTGTGGGACTGTGTGTGAACAATCAATGCCGAAAGTGGGAAAAACAAAAAAAAAAACTTGCTGAAGGAATGAAAGAAAGATGTATAAAAGTTATTTTGCTTCAATTGGCCGTCCCTCCTCCTCTCTTTAGATTATTCTCTCCATCTCCTCCCCCTCCATCTTCCCACATCAGAAAATAAATGAGAGAAAACAAGCACATTTAGCAGTTATTTTCTCTCTCCCTCCCTCTCTCTTTCTCTCTCCACTTCTAGCGTTTCTATGAGCCAGTGGTGAGATACACACACACACACAGATCCTCTGTCACACTTGAGCACATACATTCCCACAGACACACAGCGTTTCATACACACACACACACACACACACACACACACACACACACACACACACACACACAGACACAGATGTGCTCACACTCGATCTGCAACTTGGATGGAGCTATAAACACATTGATAAAACCATTTCTATAATAAGCCGTGTTTGTCAAAATGTCATCCCGTGGCCTTGCAGCCATTATCACTGCTTCAACATTTATAGTGGCTCTTTAAATAAACGGCCCAGGCCTCCATGGCCTACAGTGATACCCATCTCACTGGCTACGCACACACACACACACACTTTCTCTCCGCCCACTACATCTCAGACCATTATATTGTGGACTAAATAGACTTAGTCCTGAGCTGTGATTGAGGCTTCACGTTCCCTCCCTATGTTTTGGACATGATAATTATGGATGTCACTAAATTTTACCAAATATGCAACGAGAAAAACAGCGAGGAAATGCAAAGAAGCAGCAGGAGGCAGAGCAGGGTGGATTGTGATAAAAAAACACACGAGGAAATTGTGTTTTTTTTCTGTTTCAGAGGTATTTTCTTATCTGATCACAATTGCTGGTAAAACACTGGCACTTTCATTTCATTTAATTGTGCTTTATTGACTTATCTTCATTAGCTCAAATGTCTTTGAAGTTTAATTGAAATTCAAAAATCTGAATTTTTTTCATCTCTCCGTTAATCCATTATCTTTGTACTTTAATGTGTTTAGACTTTTTAGTCAAACTTCATTGCTGGAGTGCTTGAGGAACCTGAAGAACCTGGAGAAACCCCACACACACACATATATATATATATATGTATAGAGAGAGAGATACATACATACATACATACATACCTTATCTAAATCTATATGGAAAACTGTGATGGAAATGCACCCCATTCCATGATTCTTCTTCATCCTCAAATCAAACAAAAACCTAAAAAAAAAGAAAGTTCAAAGCAGGCATTTCAAAGCAACCACTGCACCTGTTTAGAAGCTCCCTTATGTCCTTGATCAAACTGAATTGCTGCATACATACATACATACAAACACACACAAACACACACACACACAAACACACATAATAAGCAGTGAGACTCAAGAAGCCTGAAGGCTAAAATGTCAGACTTAGTAACCTGGCAACAGGCTGATAATGAAGCACAGTGAAGAAACGTGGAGATTATCCAGACCGGTAATTTCTCGCTGCATTCCTTCAGTACGCAGCAGCATCGTCCCACTCACATCCTGCCGAGCAGACACGCAACTCTTAATTGATTGCCATTGACAAGTCCTGCTATGATTTATAAGCTGGCCCGGTTTAAGCGAAAGGTCTCAAGTCGACATGTCGACAACAAAGTCGATACGAAGGGACACGTTATGGATCAGATGTTGAAATCTGGAGCCCAGCGGAGTCTGAGAGACCTGAGACTGAGCAGAGGATTGTACAGACCTGGAGAATATAACCTAAGTTATTGAAAACATGCTTTCTTATAATGATGGAAATACATCTCTGAACCTAAGCATGACAGCAAAATGATCACAATGGGTCCACACATTTCTTCTTTAAAACCCTTGACTTCTTCCAATAGCTCGAGACCAGAAGTAATTCTGCACTTCAGAACAAGCCGGTCTTGCCTCCGTGTTGACATTTTATTATTATTCTTGATCTGCCGGTTTTATTTAATATTGCAGAGTTGATGCTCCTGATGGAAATGTCATTTTTGAAGTGCTCTTGTTTTTTTTGTTATTTTTCTTCTTACCTACTTTATGTGTGTTGTGTGTCTGTTTTCTGGCACCACAATACATCCGAGATGCTGCATTTGAAGGAGGCCGCCCTAAATTAGAATTAATATGTGTATCTGCTGATGCTCCTAACAATGACCCCTTTGGACCAAAGGTTACAGGACAAATCCCAGCATCCCTGTATATTTGTGTTGTATTATTTAAGGCCTGTGTATTTGTGTACGGTGTGATCGTGTGTTCAGAGAACCAGCATCTCCTCCTGCTTGTATTTGTATGCAGGAACGCTGGTCTTTGAGGAGAGCAATAACAATGAGATCTCCGGGGGCAAACATTCATCTTGTCTGAAGTCATTGTTCTTCATCTCAGATGCAGGCCGGAGCGGGACCAGCGGAGGCTTGTCACGGATAATGGTCCGGCTTCCTTAAAAATGATCTGTTGCAATAAACTCTGGCTTTGAGGTTTAATAAATTTTGTCGGCAGCCGCGCTTTGCATTTACTGTAAAACGGCCGCTTTATCGCCTCTGATGTAACAGGGATTTACCACACACGCTGCGGCCTGCCGTGCCGACATGTCTGGAAATGTGCTCCATGTAAATAAGGATCCGGATGTGTGCGTGTGTGTGTGTATGTGTGTGTGTGTGTGTGTGTGTGTGTGTGGCGTGTCCACTCTCTTGTATTTTACCACTGGTCTTGCTTTACGACCGCATTGGGGATTATTGGTGCCGCCCGGTCAAAATGAAATCTTTTCCGAGGCTTTGGCCTCGAGGTCGAACTCGACGGGATCCTCGGAATATTAAGAAACCGAGAGCGCGGCGAGAGGCCAACAGGCCCGGGACCGCGGGTGAGGAAGAGCAAAGGAAAAGAAAACATCTGAAAAGACTGAACGGCGAGTGGAGTAATTTTAATGGAAAGGAAAAAAAAAGAGCTGTGAAATTCAGAACGGCTTCTTTTATCTCACAAATTATTGGTCTTGTCAAAGTGGAAACCCTCTACTTTTCTTCACAGAAATTATATCTTTTATTCCAATAGAAATTACATGAATACTTAAAAAGCATATTTTCCATCCTTTAGACACTATTTCTACTAATGTTGTGAATATAATGAAATGGTCCGATTCGTCATCGATCCTCATTGATACATTTATATCATTATCATTATGGTATAAGTTTGGATATTTACTTGAAACAAAACAGCAGCTGACATCAGATATATTGTCCAGAGGAGGAAGATGTTGGAGATGATGACATAGACACATGGCCTGGAGAGATTAAACTCATCTTCCTCTTTAAAAACAAATCCCGTCCTGACTTTAGCTCCACTGCTGCAGCTGCCTGGCTGAGATCCACTCGAGATATGTAAAATAATGTATCGATCACGTGACATTCCTGCAGATTAACTATTGGGAAACTGAAGCTTTGTAAGTGTCCCGAGTGTCATCTTTTCTCATGGTTTCCAATTTCCTCTAGTTGAGTCACTACACGTTATTATTCCATCCTATTTGGTGTAATCTTTATGGTCATGATGCAGCTATCGTGTAACGACTTGTCTGACTTTGTCGACCGAGCGCGTCTCCTTCGTCTCCTTCAGAGTAAAAATAAACTCGCCGACTTCCATCAATCACAACTGTTTCTTTTTTTTTTCATAAGAAATATATGAGGAATCTTAAAGAGCTCCTAATCAAGCAGAGACGTGAGATATGAGTCACGGTGTTGGCTCCTCTGGGTCCAGTGCACACCAGGGCGGCAGGGTGAAGGTGAAGCCCGATGACCGGGAAGATAGAAGACCCGACATCGTGCTTCATGTAAAGCGCCGGGGCCATACGCTGCTGAAGCTGGTTGACTGGCAGTGGGAGACAGCTGGGAGGGAGATCTGACGAGCAGACGCATCTCATTGAAACACTCGTAGAAAGGAAACTGTCCTTTAAAGGTGCAAAACCTCAACAAAAATGGGTACTAGAAACATCTCAATTTTGAAAGAAATATCAAATATCACTTAAATATTCTCATGTTCTCATATTCTCATCATAGAAAAGTTTATCTCTGACAGCAGATTTACCCATTACAGGATATTATGTGGGGGATCACATGATCGTCCTGCTTCAAATAAGATGGTGCAGACTGACCTTTTCCTAAATCTAGACAAAATATCTAAAGGGACAATGTTTTGGACATCAATGTTGCAGGATGAGGCAGTTCCCACATAAAAAGACCTCATGAGACCAACAGAAATACATTTATTGTGCATTTTTGTCCGTTCCAGGCGCGCTCCTGCGACAGTGTTAACGCATGGCCACGAAACACAACAGAAAAGAAATATCAAAGAGAGTCTGGGCGGCAGCCAGACCGATCCATAAGGAAACGTACAGCATATGTCACGATGAAAGACGACGGAGATGGTTTTCCTCGGGATGTTTAGTCATACCACTGTGGTTAGCTTTACACACACACACACACACACACACACATGCACACATTAAGAGCGCACTGAGATGAGCGACTCCAGTGATTTATTTTTCCAAACTGAAAAATGATTTCAGTGAATACACAAAGTCTGGCGCAGTGTTTGCCGCCTCCCCCAGGTTAAACGTATTTGTTATAGCCAAGACTCCTGCTGCCACCGGGCCTCGTCTCTTCTTCTCAGGCGTCCTCTCTCTCCTCTTCTTCTTCTTCTTCTTCTCTTCTTCTTCTCTTCTTCTCCTCCTCACTCGAAAAAGCAAGTCAGCTGAGCTCCAGACCCAAGATTATCGCCACATTATCTGACCACGGCAGATAATCTCACAGTTCATTCAGATTCCAGATAGCACGGTTTGCTTCATTTTTAAGTCGTACGCTCTGGTTTCAGGGAACCTCTCTTTGAGGCCAGACTCACCGTTGCCACTAATTGGGCAGTTTCTGATTAGCAGGGTTATGGACGTGCGGAACATATTCCTCCAAGGATACCTAACTTGATGTATGTAAATGTGTGTTTTTTGTTTGTTTTTTTTCTAAAGAGAGGTGGAGGAACCTATAGAGCATCGGGGGCATTCGCTGCCAGTGGGTAATTGTTCACCAGCAGCTGAGGTGAGTTTATTAGGTGTTGAGGGAAGAGTGTGCACTGTTTACATGACCTCTCTATAGAAATGGCGCTAATGTGAGATCACATCCTAATGGCGTGTTTACAGGTGGATCTACGGCTTTTAATGAGGCTGAAAAACACTCACTGCACTCATACATGAAGCGGAAATTGTGTTTTCGATATAAAACAGGTTTCTATTTGCCTGACAAATAGCTAGACTTGCATCTTCTGTTTGTGTTTAACTAGCTTTAAGAAAAATGAAATACTGACGCACAGGTGAAAGAGTTTCAGGTTTGCATTCGATTTTGACAAAAGGAGGAAAACTTATTAAACTGACTCACTAAACCTCTCAGGAAACCTCTTGCAAATCTGTTCCGCAGAATTCTCAACAAAACATAGTTATGGTTAGAAATGTTGTCAAAGTCACACTCTTTGATTTTGTGAAACGTGAACATAGGGTTAGGGTTAGGGTTAGATGGATTTCTATACAGAAAACCAGGAACAAGACGTCCAAGGGGGATTATGAGTCATTTACAGAGTCTGAAAGTGCAGTTTTGGACTTGTTTTGTGAGAAATCGTGCCTCAGAATTTCTCAAGGACAGTCACTTTACTTTCACTTTACTTACCACAAACTCTATGCCTCACAATACCTAGGAATAATCAAAAAACTATTGCATTTACAGGGAAATAACTTATGACGTGTGATACATTGTAACAGGGTTGGATTTTTTTTCCTGTGGTGGATTGATAAAAGGCAAACTCAGAGATAAACAGTTTGCAGGATGTGCATGCAAATCAATGTGACTCAAGATGATAACAAGGAGCGAGCTAAGGACAACCTAGCTCATAACCCAGTAGCATTAGCGCTGATAACTTGGACGCTCTGAAACACACTCAATGAGAAAATTGAGAAGTATTCTTGTACACTTTCTCATCAATGATGAAGATTTCCAGCATTTCTTCATCACCTGTGAGGCTTTTCTTCTGCATATATCCAGGTAATGATTTCTACCGTACGTTAACTAAAGTACTCTACCCAACAATATGGCCGCCAACATATGGCTCATGTGCCGGGAGACATTTCCTCTCACCATTCGTTTCCGAGGTCTTTCTAAGACCCCTTCGCTTTCGGTCCTCGCCCTCATTTCCCCCTAATCTGCCATTCACCTCCTCGCTCGATTTTCATTACCATTCTGTTCACTTGACTGATATTTGAACTAATGAGAGCGATATGAAGTCAGAAGATGAGGCAGTATTCACTCTATAATGAGTCTGCATGCATATGTGCCGGCGAGGGCACGTATGTGTGAGTCAGAGAGGGAACGGAGAGCGTTTGTGTGTGTGTGTGAAAATCAGCATCTCCACAGTATGTTTATTTAATTCATACCTCTAGTGTGGTTTCAAAGGCATGTTCTCGGCTTGTGAAGGTCAGTGTATTTGTGTTTGTGTACGGGTGGATGAACATGACTGCTTTCTCATCTCCCCTTCATGTTTCCTTGAACGGTTTCATGCGCTCCCTTATTCTTCCATCGCTGAATATAACCGTACATAGAATAAAACCAACATATGTGAGTCACGATTTAAACTAAATGTCCGTTAATGTTGACGTTAATTAGTGTGATTGGCAGCCGTCGAGTTGAGGTCTGGCATGTGTTATCACACACACACACACACACACACACACACACACAGAGCTCACATACCCTGACAGCCAGTGCACACCATATGACATGTCTATCATTAAATACGATTAAAGGCTGAAACCAAGTGTAAACTGTGAACAAAATATGCACAAACTTCTGTTTGCATGACATTTGACTTGATTTCTTGATGTCCACAAACAGTGAGTAATTAACACGTGGAATCACTGAAGTGCTCAGGATTAGCTTTGAGCTCTACCTCTGTATTGTTCTGTCTGCAGGATTTGTTCCCCTGTGTGTGTGTGTGTGTGTGTGTGTGTGTGTGTGTGTGTGTGTGTGCATGGAGCAGCAGAGGCCACACAGACACTTTCATAATCATCTGAGGCAGAAGCAGATGACAAAGGTGATCTGCAAATTATAAGTATGCAAACGAGGCCGGTGTTTTTTACCCAAGACGTCCTGTAACTGCAGAAACCGATGAGACGACTTCTGTTTGAAGAGCTGGTTCACTCCTCTGACCCCGGAAATTAGTTCTGCTCAGCATGTTTTCCTCTTTTTTTCTTTTTTTTATTTTAGTGGAAGAGCATCAGCAGTACAGCAGCATCAGTCACCTGATCCATCCCAGCTTCTCTGACGAAACCAGAAGAAGAGAGCCCCAACCTCTTTTACCCCTTTTCCACCAAAAGCAGTTCTTCTGCTCTCACACCTACCATAGGGGCAACTCCACTCAACCCTAAAGAAGGTTTCTGGAGTGTGAGAGGAAGCTGGAGAACATGCAAACCTCACACAGGTCCTTTTTTTTCTACTGACACAGTTCCAGTGCAGGTTCCTAGCTTCCTCCTGGAACTTTTTTTGTTTGTTTCTTTGTTTCCAATGCTAAAAAAAGGGCTAGAGCTCTGAAAAAAGAGTGGCACCAGTTCTTTTCAGGGCCAGGAGTAAGAACCAGCTATGTCTTAAGAGTCAATAGATAGAAACGGGATTGAAACCAGGACTAAAATTGTGATTCAATTGTGATTTTGAATGATTGCATCAGTAAGTACTGCCCACCCCTCTCTTTTGTGAAAGTGTAGTCACCCCTGTGAAAAGAAAATTCATAACATTTTTATTCAAGTTCTCAGGTTTGATATTCACATGCTGATTAAAAAAAAATAGCCATAGCATGAGAAACAGTCAAGTTCATGGAAAGTAAAAAGTTTCAACCTTTCATCCAAAAATAACTCTGGTTAGCTCCCTCAATTAACCCATGCAGACGTTTTTCCCACTCTGCCTCTTAGAAGAATCAGAATTGAGAGTTGTTATGAACTATAAAGGAAACGGAATTGTTCCAATTCATGCCCAACCCTATTTACAACATCTCAAGATGAGGGTAAGTCCCTTTTAGACTAGAGGGACTAAATGTCCTAAACTAGATGTCCAGGTCCTACAGGACAGACCAACAGCTATGTCACTGACGTGGCAGGCTGAACCAGAACCAGAGAGTGAAAACAGAAAAATGGCAGGTCCGTCACTGCTGGTTGACGCGATGCAAGTTGTGCTCCTTTGTTTTTTCCTCCTTTCTGTTTTCAAAATGCACAGAATTCAGGAGCGTAGTTTCAACTAAATCCCACTGTCAATGCCCCAGCGTGGCTGCTCCTCTTGGCAGCCGTCATGCTTGCTCACCGTGGAATTAATTATGAGCTAGAATGAACCGAGAGGCCTTTTTAGATGGTTTTCCCCTTAATAGACCAACATTACCTTCCTCATGAAGCACGAGTTCATGAGTTTCCAGATTGAGCACCGACATATCTTCACACCCGGTTAGCACGCTATCCGTGCTGCACTTCGATCATTCCTTGACCGTGAGTTTACGAGGACGAGATGGAGCCTCACATGGTTTACAGGTCAGAGGAAGATAAGACACAAACTACGAACCCGTGATGATGTAATTACTCGTTCCTGCGTGATGCCGTCGAACGTGGCGTCGAGCAATCGGCTTCATGCCAGCGTGTGTTGCTCTCGGCACACAGCTGAAGGTTCTGCATGGAGGAGCTTGTGCTTTTGAACCTCTGCGTCTGCATCTGTTCTGCACCGGTTTGCACAGTGTGCAGCTTGTGTGTCTGCGTGCAGGGGTCCCTCACAGTTCAGCAGGACGCCACAAACATGCCAAAACTCCACTACCAACATCTCTCTCTCTCGCTCTCTTTCTTTTTTTGCATGATCCATGTTTATCTACTATCATAGATTTTCTGTAAATGCACCTCGTTAATGCCTTCAGGTCTGTGAGGAAAAAAAACAACCTGTAACCCGGTTTGTTTTTAATCAAAAAATACGTTTATATTGTGTATGCATCACTTTAAACTTGCACATCTAGTCCAGTGGTGTTTGCTTTTAGCCAATTACTGGCACATGTGGGGGTGAAATCAGGAAACAGACCTTGGGCAGATCACCAATCCTTCACAGGCTGCACACACACACACACAAACACACACACACCATTCACAGATTTTGAGCCTGCAATCAGTTTAAACATGGAAGGAAAACCAGACTCTTCCATATTGACACGTCCTTATACAGCACCTAGAATCTTCTAAACTAATTGATCATTATACGTGATAAAAGTAATTTGTAGACGCGGGGAGATAATGTTGTCTTTGTATTTCGGTTTGTCTGGTGGCATAATCTGGAGGAAGCTGAATAAAAGGTCTCTTTATGACACTACTGTCAAATTAAAGACGGTGAATCAAAAGGAAATGAATAAACATAAAGTCGTCACATTCAAAAGCAGCAACTTAAGTCATTACTGACGAGATTTGGCTGAGGGTCAACAAACAAGATGTGTGTGTGTGTGTATGTGTGTGTGTGTATGTGTGTGTGTGTGTGGTTGAATGTCACTGTATGATACCTTTTCCACCTCGTTAGTGGATCTGACATGCAGCGTGCGAGGAGGAGGAGGAGGAGGAGGAGGAGGAGGAGGAGGAGGAGGAGACAGTGGGTGACAAGAGATCCACAGCGCTGATATAATTAAAAACAAATTTTGAGGGTTATTACTTTCTCACCTGATTTTCATCTAAATCTGGCAGGTTGTTACCGAGGAAAAAAAAACAAAAATCAAGAAAGAAAGAGAGACGAGGAAAGTTTATATAGAGCCAAAGCCAGATAGGACAGAGCGGAGGAGAGAGTCTCCATGTAATAATTAAAACTCCCTCTTTGAAGGCTCCCCTTTGAAGGGCGCTTTTCTAGACGCCACACGGTGTGAAATAAATAAATAAATAAATAAATAAATGGGTATCATAAAAAACACTCCTCTTTAAAGTCCCAGCGTCTATGGCGATCTCACGCCTCCCCTGAGTGTCTCTGTCTCGCACAGTTTGTTTGTGAAAGGAAATTAGCCGCGTGGCTCCCCGGCAAGGACGGACGTCGACTTAGCTCCCTCCTCTCTTTGAAGTGGGAGCAGGGAGGAGCCTGTGTGTGTGTGTGGGGGGGGGGGGTCAATTTATTAACCGACAGGGCTGGATTTGATGAGTCGCCGTGGTTGGATGGGAAGTGTAGGGCTTGATAGACGGTGATGATATGGTGGGAAAACGTGAAAGCGAGCGGAGTGAAGAGAGACAATTACGGCGCGCTACGTGTTTCTGCGCAACAAGGACACTCAAGGAAAATGAATCGGGCTTGTCAAGAGCCGATAGATTGAAACCTAACTTTCTAGAAGTCTCTGTGACTGTACTGTGTGTGTGTGTGTGTGTGTGTGTGTGAGAGAGAGCGAGAGAGAGAGAGAGTAATTGTGGTGATACAGCTTACCTGATGTACTGGAACAACCATCAGTCTGGCAGATCCTCAGGCTGTCACTGTAATAGCATGTAATTACAATCTGCAAGGTACAGCGTTTTATGCGTATGTGTGTGTGTGTGTGTGTGTGTGTGTGTGTGTGTGTGTGTGTGTGTGTGTGAGTGAGTGCAACACAGAGGTGCAATTAGAAGATTCAGCACCAGAAGAAATACCCCAAACCTATCTCTCTCTTTCTCTCTCTCTCTGTATATGTATGTGTGTGTGTGTGTGTATATATGTCTGGAAAATTAACCACTGCAAGCAAAAGGGGAAAAGAACAAAACAACGTGGAGACGTCTTGTTTAAAACGCGGCGTAATTAAAAGCCGTAAAATAAGTTATATTTAGCAAAACAGGAGAAGAAAATGCAAAATACCATCGTGGTCGTGGCTGCTTGTGTAACTGTCTACTTCTGATGCCACCCCCTCTCTCTCTCTCTCTCTCTCTCTCTAACTTTCTCAAGCGCCGTGTCACTTTAAAACACATGTGTGGACCCACTTATTACTCTCTTACTCTGCCTCGATAAGTACACTAAGTACACACTGAGGACGCCGGTTGCCGTGGAGACGGTGTCACGGCGTTACCGGATGGAGGCTGCTGGAGGTTGACTGACAGCGGCTCTTCAGATCTGGGGAAAAGATGGAGGACGAAGGAGGAGGTCGGAGCTGGAGTCTCCGGACAGGCCTAGGCTTTCAGAGCAGAGCACGAGCCGCTCTCTCAGATGAACGATGCACTTCCTGTACCTTATAAGTTGCAACCCGACACTGCATACGCATACATATGCCGCATATAAATAATGGAAATTGTCAGTTGCAGAATTAAAAGCCCTGCAGGTGAGACGGTGCTCGTCTGGCAACCAATCGGAGGACAGATAAATGTGTTGTTTCCTCTATTTTCCCTGTTGAGGAGGAGGAAATAAGATGTGTGTGCACAATAAACAGTTCTGCAGGTCTCTTCTCTTTCTCCCTGTTTGCCCCCTGTCCTGTGTTTTTTAAGCTTATTTTAGCACCTCCGTTTAATCTCCTTTGCTTCTTTTGCGATAGACAATCCTGTTTTTTTTTTTATATCATCAATTTTGTTGTTGTTCCCTGAGTGTATAGTTATCTAAAATGCAATTCGGGCTGCAAAAACCAGTCCTCACTCATGCTCTGTTTGCTCCAGTTGGAGGAATGCTCCAGGGAATTATGGTACGTAGCCCGAGGCCTTCCATGCAAACATACTAATTTGCACTTTGGTGTCATTTTACTTTATGTCTAGTCGAGGTCTATGTGCTTTGGCACATTTTATTGTTTTGATTTTGCAGGAGGAGTGTGAGTATGTTAAAGCAAGGACAGGTGAGAGTATGATGACTTTAGAATCGACTGTGAAAGATAGAAGGTCAGTAACAGTATCTAGTGAACAGATCTGCAATTGATGGTTATATGACATTCTTATTTCCCCTTAATGTAGTCATCAGGTGGGCTGCAGGTGGGACTGTGAATCCGGAACTTTCAGTGAATCAACAGCTTTCATTAGTTTTCTTGTTCCTTTTGCTTCAGTTTCATTTTGTTGTCTTTTCCTATCATTTCTTTCATCATCCCTTGACAGATAGACACTTAAAATAGCTCCAGTCTGACTATATTAGATACTGTACAGTATCTATTGTACAGTATCTACAGAGTCTACACATGGGATATATGACTCTCTATTTCTGTACATAATGTTGATGAACCACTGTGTTGTATTACATACATTAGCACTTTCTGTATGTAGACGACTTTTTGCACTTAGTGCATTTCACAAGCTGATACCTGTTCACTGCACAATGATAATAAGTCTGTATCTGATCTAATATTTCAAACAAACTCGATATTTACTGCCTATATAATGTCTGTTTTAATGTGTTCATTTATCTGAGGCAAAAAAAAAAATTGTTGAGGAATAATGAGTCCGGTTCTTGGTTACGAGACATTTCAGTGACACAAAATGATTTTGGAGAACTTTTGAGAACAAAAGTTAAAGGTGTTAATGCTGGTTTTCAATAAAATGAAATATATAAGATAATGAAAGCTGCACAACTAGACAACACACCACATCCTCTGGTCTCAAATTCACACTTATGCTCCCGAGCGTTTTTTTTTTCTTTCTTTTTTTTAACTCCCTCACTGTTTGTGATTATCTATTTTTCATCAGAGAAACGGATCAGAGCAGAAATCTCTCCTCAAAATGAGTTTCAGCCACAAATAGAAGTGGTAATATCGAACGCGGTAGATGGTGCTCCTAAATCTTGCACCTCACCAGAGGTGGCAAAGCATTATCCTGCCTTATCAGTCAACTTATCCTTATATTTATACCTTTTCTTCAATCCGTAATGAAACCTGCTTGCTTTTCTTCTTTTTTCTTTCTCTCTCTCTGTCACTCCTCCTTTCCACATCAGGTAACACTGTTGTGATTGCTGTAAATCTCGGTGATTAAGTTTGTGTGCCGATCCCGGCCGATCCTTGGGATCTAGATCTAGATGATCTAGACGTACTGGAGGAAGAGTAGGGAGCGTTATTACAGAAAGACTTTGCTAAATTATGTGTCCCACGTGCTGAGAGAGAAGAAAAAAAAAGCAGAAAAAAAACACTTGCATGTAGTGTTGCACCACAGCATGCACTTTGATCCACACACACACACACACACACACACACACACACACACACACACACACACACACACACAGGCAAACACAGACACTGATGCAACAAAACAGCAACAACTGGAGCGGCGCTCTGATGATAATTACTGGAGCTGCGTTGTGGCTGCCTGGAGAAAGTGTTTGTGGACTGCAGATGAGAGGAGAGGTTAGCGAGGCTCGCTGGGGCCGCGGCTCGGCCTGGAGAGAGCGGGAAGACGAGAGAGAGCAAGAGAAGGAGAGAGAGCTAGAAGAGGAGAGAGAGCGAGAAGACGAGAGGGAGCGAGAAGACGAGAGGGAGCGAGAAGAGGGGAGGGAGGACTCCTTCAAAGCCGGGACGGGGGTCAGGCCAGTCCACAGTTGGGTTGTCGGTGGCATCACTATGAAGGGGCCAAAGAGAGCTTTAGAACTTGTATTGTAAGTAAAATTGCTAAATAAAAGGCCTTTTTATGTTTTGTTTTTTTTTACCCCCAAGGCTCCTCACAGCTGAGAAGTTTTTAGTTACACGTCAGGATCAGAATGCCTCTATTGTCTTTATACACAGTACAATGAGATCAGATATGCTCCTAAAACCAGTGCAAGATAGCAGGATTAAGCTGTATATATAAAAAGATATAAATATCATAAATATATAAAATCTTAAATAATTGTGGAAAAATTATGAAAATTTGTGAAATTGTGGAAAAAATCTCTACTACTACTGTTCTGAGAGCAGGACAGTTTCATGGGCATAACAAAGGAGGTGTTAAGGAGCAGGGAATATCTCTTTGATGACTGTGGTTCCCTGAGTTCAGGCTACAAGTAAAGAATAATAAGTTTAACCAAATGTTCTTAGATACATGTATGTAGCTGTATATACAGTATGAACACAGAGGTAGGTACAGTGTTTGAGTGTGGATACATGTACTGTATGATGTCTAATATGGAGAGGAATATTACACGTTGATGGCTTCGCCCACAAAGCAGTTCGATAATGGCAGGGCTGAACAGTCGCAGCTATGTAAGGTCAATGTAAGGTCAAGGTCGGGGAATAGTCCCATCACTCTCAACAGAAAATAGGTGAATAGGCGTTGAATGGGCGCTGCCGTGACCGAGGGGAAGCTTTTACTCTGGGAAGCAAACACGAGAAAGAGCGTTGGGCGAGCCCACGGTCGCCTCTCGATTCATGACGAGATTTGATATTTTTTGTGTCGTCTACGTATGATGGTAAGAGATATCCTGTTAAAGAAGCTCTTTAACAGGATATCGGACGTGAAAACAGTGGAGGCGTGCTATTATCTGCATAATACGTCTGCCATGACCTACACAAAATGCCAGGCGAACGTCTTTGATTCCATCTCTGTCGTCGAGGGCAGGAAGCAAACATTAGCGGGGTGCAGGAGGACAATAACGACTTGTGCTAATAAAATTTATGAAAGGTTCCTTTGGTTTCCGTTGTTCACAGGGCCTATCTGTCTCTGTTTAACCGGGCTGATTTGATTCTCCCAGTTGCTGCTGCGCTCGCACTAAGAGAACGGGAAACTCCTGAATGTCTCGTGGCCACAAGGACAAAACTCTGCGGAAACAGGCTGCGAAAGTACCAGAGGAAAACCACCCGGTCACACATGGACAACTATAAGTAACCTTCACTATACTGTATGTGAAGGCACAAGGCCATCAGTTCAAATCAAGTGCTTATTTTTCTATGACTCCAGCTTTTTGATGTTTTTCCTGTCTTAAAGTTTGAAGGTCTGGAAAAAAAACAGATAAAAAAACTTTTTTTACCAATATGCAACTTCCTCTGCTTCTTTCTATTCACTCTAACACTCACCTGACCTTTTTCTCCAATCAGCCTAAACATGCATGTTTTAAGATGGATTCATTCATGCACTTAATTACTATAGCTGTCCCATGGTCAGGAAATAAAACAATCGGTTCAAGTAACACCAAAAACTGTATTTAGTTAAAAGTACTCATACTGTGAACTGATCTATCACCATAGACTCAAGAAAACTCAAGAAAATGTACTTCTTATTGGGTTCGGTATCATCCCTAATAAAATCAATATTATTCATGCCGATGCACGGAGCCAGTGCTCATATATAAATAGAATTATAATGCACTGTATAATGCATTGACTCTGAGGTGGCAGATTATAAAGGATTCAGAGAATTTGGGAATTAGAGATGACACGCAGTCCTGTTCAAACAAATTAGCTCTAATTGTAAAAAAAAAAAAAAAAAAAAGATTTCAGCAGTCAAAGAGGGACTTTTGGAACCAGCGGGGAGATTACTCTATGTGCCATTGTGCCGTTTCTTGTGTGACTGCCCTCTATTTACTATCTGCATTGATTTCTCTCCATTTGCCAATACTTCTCCCCCCCCGAAGGTGACATTTGTTCTGCACATTTCCCCCGCACTGTAAAGGCCAGCAGTCGAGCTGAAGCAGATGGGAAATTCAGGTTGCACTTGTTCATTCAAATAACTATAATAACTATAACCATAACTATAATACATATAATTAAACCATTTGTCCGCGACAAGGAGGATTCTCCCAGGGAGCTGCGATTCAGGTTCATTTCCTGTCCCTGGGGAAGTTCAATACTCGATTCAATAAGTCAATAACCAACTAAATCTATTGATTACCAGTTAGTCGTGTAAACTGTAGTTCATGTCCATTGAACAAACCATGCCTTCTTTGTGAGCAGGCTCCAGCTCAGTCTCATAAAATCATCTTTACACACACAGGTTCACCTTCCCGGTGATCCTTTATGACACAGAAATAGACCAGAATGGAAAGTCTGAGAGGGAATATTTTTATTCCATTTGTAAAAAACCTCTGTGTGTGTATGTGTGTGTGTGTGTGTGTGTGTGTGTGTGTGTGTGTGTGTGTGTGTGTGTGTGTGTGTGTGTGTGTGTGTGTGTGTGTGTGCGGTGCTTATTCCTCTCTCTGCCCACACACGGCAGGTTACATAAATGGTTTCAATGCTCCCAGCCCACTCTGTGTTTTCAAAGGCAGCCCACAAGAATTAGACGTGTGCACGACCCGTCGTTTCAGTTCAAGTTTGCCATGAGGTGCGTATTCAGTTTCAGATCGAGTTCTTCTGTATTCGTTTATGGGTTTTTGAGCAGAGGAGAGGGTTTTTATCGCTCCAGAACGTAACATTTCAGATCCAGGTCAATTCACGCAGAGCTTGCAAACAGAGAAGAGAGGAGAGGACAGGATGGGAGAGACCCCCGCCCTGCTCCGTCTTATCTCTTCATAAACTAATATTGCATTATTTTGCACCACAGATGCTTCGCATCCAGGTCAGTTCACTCACTTGTGAGCGGAGCGCCATGTAGGAGGAGGCGGAGAGGCTCTCCGTCTTATCAAATTATTTCGTGCGCCCCGGACAGCTTCATATCCAGGTCAGTTCACTCACCTGTGAGCGGGGCATGTAAAGGAGCGAGTGCTCTCACCCGATAACGGAAGCACATGGATTCCAACGGGGGGCGCCGACGATGAATGAAGCCTCGCAGCGAGTGCGGGGAACAGTCGGGAAGACTGCAAACAGGTGTCACGCAGAGAAGCTACAGCGCACACAGGATGTCCGACTGAGCTGTGAGCGTCACATGCTATTTGGATGAGATTGAAAGAGAGCTAGACTGAAAAAACAAAGCAAAACAAAACAAAAAAACACTCATATTTTGGCTTTTCTTGAATAAGCAGGTTGTTAAACAGCCCCACATATGTTTCAGGTATTGAAATAGTACAGTAAGTGTAAGAACACCCATATCCACTTAAGTATAAAAACTTTTATACTAAGTATAAAAACTGTGAAAAGTGTTTTTTTACCTTGGTAAAGTGTCTTTCTCCTTCTCTGGCTCCATCATTGCGATAAGCTTTATTGTAATGTCTTATTGTCTTAATGCATGTCTACTGTACATGTATCGAGTGGTAAATACTAAACCGAACTGCACAGCAAAAGATATGAGCCATAACTTTTAACTTTTAGCTTGTTTTTTAACGCCTTTCTAAGCTTCCATGCTCTTCTATGTTTTCAGAGAAAATAATAATAAAAAGGCTAAAAATTCCATCCAACCTTTTCTTGGTCAAGCAACTGCAGGAAAAAAAAGAAAGCCAGTGATTGGTATTTTATTTTCTAGGAAGAACTGTACCAAAGGTTCTCAGCAACTGCACTTGGTTGATAGATAGCAGCAGGGATTTTGTGTTGTTTTGTGTTCCCACATTTGATTAAAAACCCTCTGAACTTGGACCTCTGTGTTGCTCCCACACTTTGACCCGGCTGCTGGTCTGGGACTGTGTGTGTCTCCAACTCCTCACATCGAGGAGGAGCACAGGATAACCTCAACGATTGCCCTGACCTCCGGGACCTTGTTGCACCACTTGACTGCTGGAGTTTCTTACCTGACTTTAACCAGAACCACCTGAGGTTTATGTCTCGGCTTACAGCGTACGAACCTAAATTCAATCAATGAGTCGAGGAAAGCTCCAAAAAATCATCTCTGTGGCTTTCAGCCTGAAGGCGGGCTGCTCTGCGTGGCAGATGAAAATCAGCGTGGAGTGTGTAATTAGGCGTCATTTTATCTATTAAAAACCAAAAAAACCCTCAATGATGCTTCTTTGATTATCAAACAGATACGAGGGGGCTCCTGGCAGAAACCCAGAAAATGTTGTGCATCCTCAGCCAGACTGAGCAGCTGTGGTGACTGATTTGGAGTAACTCCCTTACCTGACGGAGATACAGGAGAAATATGTGGATCTAATGCGAGTGGAGGTTCAACCACTGGGTGGCTTGTTCCATGCAAATGTTCCAAAAACACAATCTGGCCAAAGAGAAGGTGCGTTAAAAGTTGCCGGTTTGACAGACAGGCTGCTTAACTTCATTCTTTCATCCTTCTCAGGCCAAAGCTACAGAGGTGGAAGATGCTGTGTGCTGTGTCATCGAGCTCCAGACTGATCAGGACCATGCACGGGTTGTGATACAGGGGGCGTGGCCAGTTCATCTCTGTGCTTTTGAACACACGCTGGCTTTGTTTATTTTAAAAACCTCTTTGGTTTGTTGGGTTGTGTGTCTGCATTTCCCACTGAAAGCGAACCGTACCAGGGTTCAACTCGCAAACCAACCGAGGTCCACGTTCTCAGGCGAGGACCGGAGCTTGCGTCTTTGTTTGTTTGTCACGGAGAATCTATCACACCTGCCCAAATGAGGGTAACAAACTCAAAAGGATCTAGAGAGAAAGTATCCTTCAAGGTTACGGGGACTTAAGCGTTCCAGGACCTATCAAGGAAGAGCTTGTTGACAGCTTCTGCTAAACTTAAACCACACCAACCTCACTTTTAACAGCTCCACTTTTTTCTATAACATCTGTAAACCGAATGCCTGGAAGCAGAGGTCTCGGTCCCCATCAAGGTCCTGTCTCGATACGTCAAAACAAATCTTTGTGCATTGTTAAGCATGTGTCAGGAGACCTTGGAGCAGACGGCATCTGTATTCCTGTATATATTTTCCAAACAACCCTGACTTGCTCACTCAGTATTTTCTCTGATAACTAATCACGAAACTTCAGCTCCGTGCTCCAGGTTCACCCGTTACACCACATCAGCCACGTCTCCCGGTGGACTTTCTAATAATAATAATACTGTTCAATACGTGGATCAGTCAGGTCGGAGCGTCCACCCACACTGTTTAATACAGCAATAAAGGAGGCACGGAAACACAGACACTTGCCAAACACCTTTATTTTCCAGTGTAAGACGGAATAATTGTTCTATTCTGTTGGCAGAGTTTTATAAGAGCAGTCGATAAGAATAAAAAACAAAGAAAAAACAAAAACACAACACACCAAAAACAGAAACCCCACCATGCACTCTAGACTGAACAGTGATGCCGCCTCCTCTTCTTCAAGTATCTTCTTCATCCACCGCCTCCTCACCACCCTGACCTCTTCTTCTGTGGTATTTTTACTGTATTTTTTCTTACTTAATAAGGAAGCTGGGAAACAGGAGAGGATTAAGAAGAAACAGAGAAGTGGACAGAAAACAGAGAAAGGAGAGATATGAAGAAGCAGATTTTTTTTTTCCTTTGCACAACAAAATAACATATTTAGCGGTGGCCACGTGATGAAACTCGAGACCTTGAGGCAGCTTTTATTTTGAGTCGTTTTTTTTAAGTTACCGAAGGTTGCAACTCTTTCTGGGAGCGTGTTATCAGGCAAAAATCGCTCAAACTCATCTGCTGAAGGTGCATCTTTCTACCAGGCATGGAGGTGAGGTGGGGGGGGGGGCAAAGTGAAGAGTGGTAGTGGTCGCCACTAGACATGTCTACCCCCCCCACCACCACCACCATTAAAAATTCAAAACATGCACTTAAATAATAAATAGGAAGACGCCATCAAATCCAACGTAGTCGAGACGCGGCTCCTTGCAGCTCAGCACAAGCAGCAGTTTAGTGAAAGCATCTAATTAAACTAAATGCATATCTGCTGTGGAGATGATGACACACTTTATTCCCATTGAAATAAATAAATAAATGAATGAACGAATGAATAAAAAGTGGACCAGATACAGTAAACTGACCTACATAACTGAGATACTTTTCTTCCAGCTGGTAATTCTCTGTCACATACATATCGCCACCACAACAACAGGACGCGGCGTCCTTTTGTGTTCGAGTGACACATCGAGGGACGTGTTGTATCAGAGCATCGTCCCCGCCCGACAATGCTGGCGTTACGCCACTGTAAAGATCACACAAACACCCCCCAAAACATCTGGGATGCTGAGAGAAACCTAAACGGAGCAAAATCTCCAAATAAATGATTTCAAACTAAAAACCTACATCTCAGGGTTTGACAAAGTGTTTCTCAGATCACTTTGTAACTAGTTTGGTCGACAAAGCGCTGAACAACACTCTGCGGGATGCTCTGCAAAGACTCGGACCAACGAACTGCTGCCAATGAAAACACCTGCGGAGCGTCTTTGGAGAAATCTGCTCGACACGTGTCACTCGCTTCAAATGAGCAAACACTGACGAAGACTCAGGTAGGGCTGGTACGCTTGATTACTTTTGTAGTCGATTATTTTGCGGATGAATCGATTGGGTGGCTGGGTTGTAAAACTGTGCAAAAACTGTGAAAGTCGTCAATATCTGAGGCCAAGATCAAGTCTTAGAGTGCATTTTTTGTCCTCTATTTTTATTCAATTTTCTATCACACAGATTAAAAGCACCAGAATATGAAGAAATCTCAAAAAAGACGAGATTGCAGAATATTGAATGCTAAATCTATGAATGAATCTTGTTGATTCATTGATCAGTTATTGTAGCTCTGGATTCTAGTTAAGTATATTGCCTTTGTATTATTATGATTGGAATGTGTGAAAGGATTAACAGGCTATTACACTATTCTCATTGATATCACTGCATCTAATAATACGCCACTGTAACATGGACGTTCTTTTCATCCATCTTCTGCGGCGATTGGGACACGTGCCAATCAATAATTCAAGACGTACAATGTTTCTCATCACAAATCAAAGAGGAGAAGCACTTTCCTCAAACTCTCTTAAAGGTTTTTTCTATGATTCTGAGCGGTTTCTTGGTTTCTTGGTGGTAGTACGAGCCGGCAGCTTGGTCCTCCTTCCACCCTCAGGTCACAACGGGGTTCACGCTCACACAGCAGTGAATCCTCTGCCCCGGTGAAGTGCCCTCAGCTTCCAGCCCCTGTGGAGCCTTTCTGCAGGTGTCCTGGCGTTGTCCAGACACGAATTGGACCCCGACTCCGCGGACTCGCCGAGTGTTTTCTGTCGCAGGTTAAATCGCTTTTTTTTTTTTTTTCTTTTTTGTTGCAACGACCTTTAGCGGCGAGAGGGACCCGGACGCCGCCGTCCCTGCCTCACTAAGCTGAGGGGATTTGGTGTCCGAACATCCACCACGTCGACCTTACCCAACATCGATTTTTAATATTCGGGCGTGGGGAGGAAAAGAGGAGAATAGTGTGTGATGAGCACTTTTTGAGAAAGACACAAAAAAAAAGGAGAAAAAGGTCGGAGATCCTGCCGAACTGTTCTCTGGAGAAAGGGGCTTGGCGCGGCGGCTCGTATAATTTGGAGGGAGTGTTTCCAATCGAGCGGCTGTCTTAACATCAATGGAATAATGGGAATGGATGGATCCTGCTTTTGGCCTGGATTTGCGCAGCGTGTCTGTAATAACTTTGCAGTGATTTTGTGTCAACCGCTGGTGATCTGATGATTCATCGTGCTCCGCGCGGGCAAACATGGCGTCGGGATAAGTGTCGAGTAAGCCGGATCAGACTCTCACCTGTAGGGATATCCGTGGTACTTGGACCTGAATATGGAGAGCAGGAAGCTGAAGAAGAACACCACCAGGCCGAGGCCAACCAGGCAGATGACTGTAAAGACACAGATTACATTTAATTAATTAATTTGAGTTAAATGACAGAGAAAAACACAAACAACGTGAAGATAAAGTTTGTGTATCTTTCGACTTTCTGCTGCGAGTCCTGCAGACAGGCTTGTATACGCATAATGATTATGACACAATGGCTTGTGGGAATATTTGCTTCTTGGCTGAAGGCAACCGTTTAAGTCATTTCATGCACATTATAAGCGCTGATGTAACTCGCTGTTTGATCTCCATTCAAGTGGGGGACGCATGCGAGATTCAAACATGGCGCCCGTTGAAAGCTTCGTGTCAGGGCTGGGTGCACGTGGCACGTTCCCTGCATGGCGAGGCCGTCTATAACATCACCTGGTGCTTCCTCCTAACAGGTCTCCGAGGCCTCTATGATATCCCTCCAACAGTGTTGTGCTGAACAACACTGCTGTGCTGCAGAAAATTGTGTTGTGTGCAGCTGTTATCGCCATCCTCTTTCCTCAGTGGCTATTCTAAAGCACAATATACGTAAGCATGATCTTTAATCTGCAGAGGAATCGTGTGTGTGTGTGTGTGTGTGTGTGCGTGAGTGTGTGCACACCCCCTCATACAGCAGCTAATCCTCGAAAAGCACTGTGTTAAATTAAACTGTCACCACCGACTGATATTGTTAATCACGGATTAGGATGAGGACCTCTCCTGGAGACTAAATAGCGAGATATGTGCTTGTTCTCACACTGTTTGTGTGAGGGTGTGTGCGTGTCTGTGTGCATTTAAAGTGAATGGTAGAGAGAGGGAAAGAGAGAGAGAGAGAGGGAGAGAGAGAAAGGGAGAGAGAGAGATTGATACAACACTCAAGTGCAAATGTGCCTGCTATAGGCATACACTTAGAAAGACACAGGAGGTCCACTCAGCAATCACCGTTTCCTCGCACTCTTGCAGGGACCAAAAGGCGGATACGTCGTACGTTTCGCCTGATTACAATAACTACATTTAACTTAGAGGAGGCGAAGGAACGCTTTATGCGACAGCCGGTCCGAGACCAATCCTCGTCCGGACCTCTGCGTGATTTTGGCTGAGTGGCTGGACGGAGAGCGCTGCATATCTGAGAGAGCGTCTCTGTGGAGGGCCCTCGTGCCCCACTCCCCCGTGGCCCCCCACCCGCCCCCCCCCCCTTTAAACCCGTCTGCGAGCGTCTTCATTAAGTGCGGTGGGATGTATTTCCCACAGCTCATCAATTATGACTGAGAGGTATCTTAGTATGCTTCCACGGATAATGACGCTCTCATAGAGCCGCACGCGCTAAGCATGCTAATACGCTAAGTGATTTACGACCTTGGCGAAATGACAAGTTGTTTAGGCTGAATGATTTCCCTCAGTGACAAAGGTGGTAATCCCTCTTTTGACTGTATCGCTTGGCTCAATTCGAGTCGTGATGCATCGGCGCGGCGGAAATAAATGTACATTTCCGCCGCACGAGGAAGCCAATAAACATATTAAGTTAAGCCTCGTCTCATTAGCAGGACAAGTATGAATAGATATTGTGATGCTAAACGCTTCCTCAGTCTGCGATTGCTAACAGGCTTTGCTAGGCATAAAGAAACTCAACCTTGGGACACGAACAGACGCAACGTTTCGTTATTTTCATGCAAAAACCGAACCAGAAAAACCTGCAGCCTCCGTACTTAAGCCTCGCCATGTTTATGTTTACACAACCTGGATTGGAGATGCATGTTTTATAATGCGTGGCGTCATTTTTGTAGCTTCACACATACGTTTTCTATGTCATACTGTAGGTTTGATTTACATTTGCATGTTCATCAGTCGTTCAGATTATGTGTGAAAAGGTGTGACTGCAAAGTGGTTATGCAGGAATCATCAGGTGGTTTTTGTGTCTGCTCATTAATAATCTAAGGAAATCAGTAAAACAGAGACAGAGGAGACAAGTAAGCACAGTGTACACACTTGTGGTGGGTGGTAAGTGATGATAGAGAGGGGAGGATTTTGCATGCATAGTTTATATTAAAGCTAAAGCATGTACATAAACAGACTTTGGTACGCTGACAATCAGTAAACTTTTGTCACAAAATGCTAAAAGTGTTATTTACTGATTTTTTTTTGCATGGTTCTTCACATTTTGATTGAAATGGGACCACATTCAGACTCCAGTGTGAACAGTCTACAGCCAAAAAAGTCACACACATTTGCAGTGTGTGTTCACACTTCATGTCATGACTACTGTCAAAACGGAAATGCAATGTCACTGTTTTCTTTTCTTTTTTTTGGAGGACTAAAAGCTTATTCTTTTCTCCGACATACGTAGTAGGTCAGATTGCACTTTGAGCCACAGTACACCTCAGGGGGGGTTCCTTCTTCCACAGGCCTGTCTCACTCCTCTGTGATCATTTCCTTTCACTTTGCCACTTCGTGCACTCGCTCAGCTCCTTCCTGATAAAACAGCGTCTTCACCTCCACTGCAGATGCCGCAGCAGCAGCAGCATCAGGTGGGCGTAGCTGCCGTTTGCAATATGGAAGCTATATGCCAGGGATTTACCACCCACACCCAGTGATTACGCCGCCATTCAGACTTAATCCCCCCTCCATTACTGCATTACCACTATTCACTGCGTTGCTTCATAATGTGCTCGTTTTAATTTGCGTGTCCCCGAGTGCGTCATCCCCATCCATCAGGGCGGTATCGATGAATCCCAGCGCGGTCCTGTCTCAAAACTTCTTCATGCAACAGGTGCTTCAACCAACTGTGATAAAATGTACGCTTGTGTGCAAGAAACGAGAAGGGAATCGGGAGGGAGGGGAGGAAGAGTGAGCTGGAGGATCAATGGATGAGAAGGAGGAGGAGGAGGAGGAGGAGGAGGAGGAGGAGGAGGAGGAAGCCAGAGACCTGTGGGAATGGATGGCAGAGAGGAGAGCATTGATGAATGAGTCACTGGTGGCGTACACAGGGTATGTCAACGTAACACAGGTGATAACTGTGTGAGGGCGATGTGGGCGTGGACGCGTCTTCCTGTTCGGTCCGATACCGATGGAGTCTGGCGCCAGATATTGAGTCATTATCATTTTAATTGGCGCGCTCCAACATCTCAAGGAGAACTCGTGGGTAAAGTAGAACAAAAAAAATTAATCTTGCCTTTAGATTTTTTCTTTTTTTTTAGTACGTGTGTTTTCACGAGCGCGAGGCCTCACAGAGGCTGAAAAAAAGGCTTCTCTCATTGCTTCTTCATCGCACCAACTCTAATTAAAATCCACTTGTGTGTAACTGGGTCCCAGTGTTGGAGGTAATTACCAGCGCAATATCAACCCCCCCCCCCCCCTCCCCGCTTCATAATCTAGAGATTACGCAGGGACCCTGTTTGGACAGTAAATGAAAGAGAAAAGAAAGAAAAGTTGAAAGGCACTTTCAGACGTTAGGAGACCAGCTTTCACGTGAGATGCACCCAACGAGGCTCGTACCGAGCTGTCAGAGACCATCTGCCCTGCTATGAAGAGATAAACGCCCGTGTCTCGCATTTCTGTGTCTCCGTGGACCAGAACACAACTTACCTTTATGCCTTTTATCCTCATTACATCTAATCATCTAGTTTGGGTTACGGAGAGGCGGACAGACAGCCACCAACCCTGAGTTTCCTCCTCAAAGTTTCTAGCAGCTAATTCACTCTTCACCATCACTTACAGCTGACTCAGAGGTGGGACTTGTTGTGGTCTGCTGTTGTTTCATTTGTCTTTTCCTGTCTTGTAAATGAGTCTCAATTTTTTTTGTTTTTGGTTTGACAAAAGAAAAGAAACATTCATAGTAGTGTTTTCTCGTCACTACTGCCCGACTTTTCATCTTTTTGTATTCATTTCTCCTTATTAAAGAATAGCCTCTGTGTTTTATCTCACACTCTCTCCACATTTCTTACGTGTTTTTGTACGAAATCTAATTGAAGAACCAGTAACAACACATTTTATTAAGTTAAAAAGTCCCTTCAGTTCCTCTCCACAGCGTGAGGACGTGAGGACAGAGGAGGTCTTTTGTCTGCACCCAGAGGACACGCTGGCCTGGTTGCTGAGAGTTTGACCTTCAGTGCAATCAGTTGATAGCACTCCTAACACTGTGCGCATTGTGTCCGGCAAGAGGGTCAGGTTTGTGCGGCTCGTGCCTTTCTTTGTAGATTGGGGACATGTGTGTGAGGTCGCATTCGTGGGTGGGAGGTAATTTCATCATTTTTGAGTGACACTCGAAAGGAAAAAAAAAGAAAAAGAAGAAGAAAGCAAGACAACATGTAGAGAGACATATCAAAAGTAATGCATTAGCAGCCTTTCTAATTATTTCAGGACCAAACAGGATGGGAGACATGAACACGCATAAGTTATTGAAGCCACATGCACTCCATCAGGATTTCATGTCTGATTTGGCTGCAGGTGAGTTTCCACCTGCCTCCGGAGCACACAACCGAGCTGCTGTGGTGTTTAATGTAACTTTACTTTATATTCATTCATTATTTATGTTGCCAAATGTAACTTCCGCTTCCCACATTTGCTCATTTACACATCAAACTGTGATGATAATTTCAGCGAGCGACGGGAAAAAACAAAGCGATTGTGTTACGGCCCTGGTAGATTTCAAAATCTCATTAAATTAATCTTTAATAAGTAGCCGGCTCCGTTAACTCAAATTTCCATCGTTAATTTCTCACTTCCTGAGCCCGGCGGTTCACTACTGAAGCGTGGCTTTCTAATTGTGACCATTCAGCGATCGCATAATGTGAGAATAAGGTGTTAAATGCACTCGATTTCTTGCATTTATTCAATCATTCAAAAAAAAAGAAACACTGTGGCATGAATGTGAAGTTACAATATAAAATCTATTAGAACAAAATCACGTTTTCAATAACGAGTTAACTTCAAGCGCCCTGAAAAACTTTTAATTGTCTCGTAATTATCTCGGGTACTTTTAATTCCACAATTCAGGTTCATGTTCTTAACCCTGGTGAAGACGCACCTGCTCGTCAGGGTCTCGGATCCATTTACATGTAAGGAAAATATTGTGATGGAAAAGAGGAAAGAGCCGGAGGAGCGGTGGCCAGAGTATGGGCTCTAAATACAGTATTTGCGTATTCACGGGGGGTGGGGTGTGTGTGTGTGTGTGTGTGTGTGTGTGTGTGGGGGGGGGGGGGGGGGGGGGGGGGGGGGGTGAGGGGTCAGTGCAGTGATTAACTGGGAAGCTGCTCCAGCTAATTGACAGTTATGCAAATTCACACCAAGCTAACAGAAGCAAAGTGATAACGGCCCATTTAGGGACAGAGTGTGTGCGAGCCTATGTGTGTGTGTGTGTGAGTGTGAGTGTGTGTGTGTGTGTGAGTGTGTGTGTGTGTACGGGATTGGCCCATTTAAAGATTCCTCTTTTTTTTTGTAAACTATTCTAAACTTTTCTTTTTGTGCCTGTGTGAGGAGCCCCTCCTCTGTCTCTCACCCTGAGGTTTACGATTTTTTGTTTTTTCCCTCCCAGGGTTTTTCTTCTTTTTATAATAAAAGATTGATCGATTGATTGCTTGATTGGCTGATCCTATACATGGCAGCGACACATTCCACAAAGCGAGGAAATCAATCAGTCAGTCTCGTCAGGCCCGGGAGGGGGGGGCAGCGAGGTACCTCACCTATAACATACAATGGTGATCAATGCTGAACATGGGTAAAAGTATCGCTGGAGTTTCCAAGCATGCGGTGAACTCCACATGAACCGACTCGGACAATGTGCCAGAAATTATACCGATAAAGAAAGGGAGGGATTGCAAAAGTCCAGCGGTATTGGAGGCTTTTCTATTTTGTCCTCTGTTCTCTTTGTCCGCGGTCAGTACCCCGCACTTCTCCTCTTTTTGTACCGCCTTATTCACTGCAGCGGAAACGCAGCCGAGGCTGCAATTTTCGGGGATGGGAAGTTGAAGAATGCACTCGCTTTTTGGAGAAAAAGAAGAAATTTTGCCTTTAGACTCATTCGGCTGGTTTCAGGGTCAGTCCTCTCAAATCACTGAGAATAAAAAATTGCTGCAAGTAGGAGTGTGAGAATTCCTGCGAAACTTTGGCGGTATTTCTTTGTAATCTCGTACACTCGGGCTAGAGTGCCAACAAAGAAGAGAGAGGAATCTTTCTATCCTGAAAGAATTATATTGCAGCCCAGAATCCTCAAAAAAAACCTAACTTTTTTCACAAAAAAGTATTACTTGAGGAGAAAGTGCACTGCCAATTACTTGGTTCTTTCCAAGATAAAATAACTTAGATTTAGAAGTGGTGGATAATCTATCTTGTTTTGAGAGTTAATTTCTTATTTTAAGTGTTGAGCAGCACAACGCTTTCAAGGAATCTGGTCGAGTGAAACTGTCTGACTGCACGGACAGATAATTTCACCTGATTTGAGTGACTTTTTCTTCAGATTGTGTTTTTCCTAATATTTTCAGTCGACAGCTTTGACTTTATCATCCTAGAAATCAAGTAAACCTTGCTGATGAACTCCATATACTGTAAGAGCCCAGCCTTTCCCATACATAAGAACAATACAGGATGCATCATTTTATACCGTCATGCCTGAGCAGTTAACAATTGAGGTATAATAGAAGTCTGTGGGTCAATAACATCCATTAACAGTAAATTAAGGTTAAAATTTCTGCACAAAAAAACTATGATGCATCAAAGCTGATCTTTGACTGATCTTTGACAAGGCTGTGACAACAGGTAAAACAATACGAGACTCTTGAACGATGAGTCTGTAACACCCTGTATGGAACTGACATTTAACATCGTCCTAAAGCATATTTAATATTTGAGAGAGTTTTGATGAGGACTGAGGCTGGTTTCAAGTCCCCAACAGTAAGTTAGGATGCGGTTTCTAGAGGTGAATGAGGCTTAAGTGGCCGGAGACAGTTGGATGCATTAAAAAAAAAAACAACCTGAAAGCACATTTCAGCCTGTAGTGCACCTGTCTAATGAGTGAGAATGTGCTCTTAAATCGTCTTCCACTGTGCCCAATGCTCGGAGGTGCAACTCCCCTCAAAACGGTCAGGAACGAGGACATATGTTCTAATAAAAGGCGAGGGGAGGCTCAGAAGACGTCTGTCCTATTAGGCGTTACCCGGAGAGGCGGGAAAGCCTTCGTAATGAAACGTTATTTTCCAGTAATAGAGAGTGGCAACCAGAGGCCTTGCGAGGAAATAACTGCTTATGAAGCTGGCAAGTGGCGGCCCCATCTGAAAGAAGGAGGAGCGCCCGGGCCAAGTCTGACAGATAAGATCCAGAGCGATGTGTGTGTGTGTGTGTGTGTGTGTGTGTGTGTGTGTGTGTGTGTGTGTGTGTGTGTGTGTGTGTGTGTGTGTGGGTGGGGGGGGTACCCACTCTGGGTAATGTTGCAGTCGGAGGTTGGCCTTTTCCAAAAATACCCTGGAAGCCAAACAGTAAAAACAACAACTAAACTTAATGCCTGAACATATTAATTGAGCAGTGCATTTAATGGAGGAGTAACATCTGGGCATGAACATCCAGTGCTTATTGCATTGCTTTTTTTATGTACTTTAGATTTGAAATTGTTGTTTAACATTGTGCAGTTTTATTGTGTATGTGCTGCCAAATCTTGCCATGAGGGTTTTTGAGCGTCACCACTCTGATTGTGTGTGTGTGTGTGTGTCAGTGTGCGTGTGTGTATTTGTGAAGCTTTGCTTTAAGTTTAAAGAAGCTGTGTTGAAGAGTGAGAAGCCCTTTGTGTGTTTAAACTACATTTCTCCCGATTTTTGGTTAGGATTTAGGGTAGGATCATCACTGTTGTGGAAAGATTAGCGGTCCCTAGTTTGTTTTTGTTTGTTATGTTGGGCATATTATTTTCTCATCTCTCATCAAAGAACTGTGAACTTTGGACTGGGGCCACCGTACTGAGGGAAAGAGGAGCAAGGGGAGCTTAAAAAACGTGTTACGTACCTCATCTCCAGCTGACTGGTAGTTACAAAGCATGAGCACAGCTCAATCATGACCACACACATACACACACACACACACCTCACTTACTCCCCCGGCAATTACTTCACTCAGACCACTCTAAACCCGAGGGGCAACACCAAACCCAAGGAAGAAGAAGGTGGAGAAGAAATCTCGTCTACTTACTCCTCCTCTTGCCAACATCTCCCTTGGAGGTGGCGGCTTCATTTAGCAGCACCATCCCCATGGTGATCGCAGCATCTGGGACAAGGTTGTCAAGGAAACGACACACTCGGTACGCCACGGAGGAGGAGGAGGAGGAGGAGGAGGAGGAGGGAGAGGCTGAGTGCTGCGCACCGCCCCGGGATGGACCGTTTGCTGGACATACATTATGCACTCGTACTGTAAGGTTCGCATACATACCGAGGAGCACTCAGGCAGATGAGCGAGAACACCGGCTCCACGTTCCACCGCAGCAAGAGCAGATGAAAACAGCGGAGCTCGGGCAGAATGTCACAAAGAAAAGGAGGAAAAATGCTTTTTTGGAGAAGTCAAACAGATGGGTGTAATTTTCTCATTAAAAAGAAAACAGTTTGAAAGAGGCTGCATTCAATTATTTTTGACGCCGTTCATTTTTAATTAATACTTTCACGCACCATTTAGCATCTTCACAAAGCCGAACGCACGGCGACGTGAAGTTAAACCGTGTGCATGTAGCGGACTAACAAAGGCGGCGCACACGCGTGTCACAGGCGCGACACTCCCAGCTGCTCATCAGCCTCGCACATCGACGCACAGTTGGACAAGCAAAACAGTTCTCGTCCTGATTGAGACGATTCTGAATTTTGGGGAAGAAAAAACAAAAAAAAAAGTAGTAGCTGTGGAGGTGAAAAACATTGAGAGTGCCAGCTCTGGTATAAAGTCAATGCGTCTCCATGAGAAGATGTGTGGTGTTGCTAATTTCAACTCTGATGCAGTAAGACTTTTTTTTCTTTTGCATAGTTGCCTACTCACCATTAACTAGCTGTAAGTTAATGGCACCAGTAATGGTTCATTGATGGTTAGTGGACATGAGGAAGCAGCTAGCTAATGGTGGATATGTGTTTCACTGTTCCACTGTTTATAATCCATCATAGAGTTACAAACATAGTGTTTCCTCCACATTGGTCCATCAAAGTAAGTGTTGAGGAAGTGTTGAGTGCTATGGCTTGGATGCACTGAGGCAGTCTATACTAAAGTCTATACTTTTTGTTTGTTTGTTTTTTACTTTGGTGAGTTCTGCCTCGAAACCCACATGAAGGGCTTGACAGACTGCACAAATGCGGGTTGAAGCTGAGGTGTTCCTGTTGGTGATGGTGGGACCAGGAGCTCCTCCTGAGCTTCACCACATTACTGTAACACATCCATGACAACTCATAGAGACCTGTCACTCCATTTCATAACCGAGTGCAGCTTCTTAGAGAAGGAACTACTGGAACCTACACTTCTCTAAAACCTGTATAAAACAAGTGAACTTCAGAGAGGTATGATGCAGCTACTCTACTGACTAAAGACTTGCTAGTTTGTCTTGATATATACTTCAACTATCCTGGTAAGTAGTCACACAGTGTCTCAATCATTTTTGGATTAAAAAATGAAAACCAGCCTGCTTTGCTTATCAGATTAATCGGCAGGACCAGCTTATCTGCATCAACAGAGGAATGAGAGATGAATTGCTGGGATATGTGAAACGATTTAATTTTCAAGCAGTTGCTGGAACTCCACTGCATGAAAGAGCGTCTGTGGTTCACCCGTTTAGTTGATCTGAAGAGCCAGAACGTTCCAGTGATCATAACAATGACATAACGCTAGATAAAGAGCTTTAAAAATACATCACATATCTGTGTTTTTATGGCATTCTAGCCACAAATTTAGCAGGATGTTTGTGTGTGTGTGCGTGTGTGTGTGTGTGTGTGTGTGTGTACGAGGAATTAAGCAAGGTTACAACCATGGGGAAACTGCATCTATAACAGTCATAAAATGTGTTTACACCACCTGCGCAGACAAGGGTAGGTGTGTTAGCGTTTCAGCTGGTGTGTGTGCGTGTGTGTGTGCGTGTGTGTGTGTTTCATTTAGATGTAATCAGATGGGCAGAGAATAAAAAAAAAATAAACTGTGTGAGCGCAGACAAACAAATATTGCTCTGCAGCAGGTGCGACCTTGGGACCTGCTATTTCCCATGGGGACAAACACAACAGCGAGGAATGAACGGTATCATTACCCACACACACACACACACAGACACACAAACACACACACACACACACACACACACACACACAAGCATCCGGGGCAAGTACACACCATTGCACACGCAGTCAGGGAAGTAGGCAAACAAACAGAAACATCCATCCTGCCAAACAAGTACACACGTAAACACGAGGCCGTCATCAGGGGTTGAATTTGGAACAAATCAGGCAAGGAGGAGATGTTAAAAGGGGGGGGCCGGGGGGGGGGGGGGGGCGCAATCTCCTCTTTGGATGCCGTGTTTGTCCAGTCCAGTGGACAGCCTCCCTATGGGGAATGCACACAGGTGACGATGCTTTTGTTTGGGTAGATTGCAACAAAAACAAAATGGAAAAAAAAAAAACGAGATGCTGTGACCAAAATTAGATGATTCAGGTGCACAATCTTGATTAAAACGCTGGCAACGTTACATTTCACTGGACAAATTTTCATTGTGTTTCAGTTCACTTATTGACACATGGGAGAAAGGATACTCAGAAGAAGAATGATGTGAGATTCAGCCACAAACTGAGCCTGACTGCTGCCGTGGATGTAACTCTGTGGAGAGAGAGAGAGAGACAGAGAGACAGAGAAAGAAAGAGGACATGTTAGTTTAACATTACTCATCAAGAAATACGTGTAAAGAAATAATTGGGAGGATTGAGCAGCGGATGGAGAGCAGGGCTGTGCAGTTGCCAGGATTTAACACACACATCCATATATACATACACACAATATAGATATAAAGCTTTGAGAGTGTGCAGATGTTTACAAAAGAGAAAACATCTGGAACCATCCCAAAAGAGAACAGCGCAATAGGAATAAGATTGCACTGCAGATATTGATGCTCGATTCTTAGAGAGTGACAAAGTGATAAAGGGAAGAAGAAGAAGAGTAAGAAACAAAGAGGGAACACATTTAATCGGTGGAGTTTTGTGTGTGTGTGTGTGTGTGTGTGTTTGCGCCTGATGCAACCGCAAATGGCTGTGTGTGTGCTGGAGCATGACATCTGTGCGTGTGTGTGTGTGTGTGTGTGTGTGTGTGTGTGTGTGTGGAGATCCAAAGAAAAGGCCATGCGAGCAAGTGAGTGTGTCCATATTGTGAGTCATGTAAAAAAAAAAAAATACTTATGTGGTGCGTTGGTGTATAGAGGTGCTACCTTTTTTACTGAGTGGGCAGGAAGGTCAATCTAACCCTCCAGGAGCCCTCACACACACACACACACGCACACACACGCACACACACGCACACACACGCACACACACGCACACACACGCACACAAACACACACACTAACTCGAAGTTGCTGCGGCTCCTAAAGAGGACCTCCCACTGTTTGACTTTCCACAGCTATGCAACTCTTTCTTAATGCATCTCTCCTCCATTAACACACACACACACACACACACACCCCACTGAACCAAGCATGTGGTCCAGCGCTCAATGATAAGGCACAACAACATACAGCTTTCTAGTTTCAGCTTTCTATTTCATGATACTGATATATGTATGAAACCTGATGTTTTGATCGAGTCAGTTTCCTGTAAACGCGGGGACTGTAGCGTCCTGTTAATTCCCGTATAAACAAACATGGGGAAATGGAACGACAGACACCTGCTACGTGGGTGTAATCACGCTTCGTTAACTCGTGCTCCTCTCTGCTTCCAGATGGAGCGTTGCGCCACGTAATTACAGCTATGACTGGGTGACACAGCGTGTCCGCTAGCCATTTGAGATGAGAGACCGAGGCTTAAGACCAACAAACATCCATGAGTTTTTCAATACCTTTATAATGACTTGCACCATTTTCAGGAGTCACTATTGCTCTACTGTAGCTATTGCCGTCCAGTGGCATGGGCTAGTACTGAATCATTTAATATGTTTATTTGTATTCCTTAAACTTTTCCAGACCAATTAACGAATAAAGAAGAAAATAAACACTTCAGGACCACCCACTCGACTCTCCTAATATCCACAAACAACAGGCCTGCTTAGCGCTCCAGCAGTTTATTAGAAATTACATGAGTGGTGGAGGACGGGTGCTGCCAGTGCTGGGACATCAGTAAGTAATCATATCTGGCTCCGAAGTGAGGCTGCTTCTGTTCTCAGACCAACTAAATAAAAATACGGGAAAAAATCAAGAGTTTCTGAGCAGAGTCAGCCACTTCAGGGTCCTCAGGCTGGATGTGGAGAAGTCTGTCTGCCTTCCCTAACTTTGGAGAGACTTCAGTGAAATAGGCTCTGGACCTCCGAGACGTCTTATCCGACCAGGGTCACTTTAAATATCCAGTGTTTTGTCTCCAATGCTGTGTTTAACGTGGCGTCTACGTCGCTCTAGAGAGACAGATCTTTGCCGTTAATTGTTACAGATCAAAACAACTCTCCGCCGGATCCGACCACAAAATAGACGTAGGCGACACTGACAAAGCAGTGGGACACATCACGCCGAAGGCTCAAACTCAGCTTCTCTGATAAGATGTCAGAGGGCTAATTCGACTGGCATCTGTCTATGTGTGTATGTGTGTGTGTGTGTGTGTGTGTGTGTGTGTGTGTGTGTGTGTGTGTGTGTGTGTGTGCGTGCGTGCGTGCGTGTGTGCGTGCGTGCGTGCGTGCGTGTGTGTGGAGACATAGGAAGACAAAGTGGGAGTCTAGTGGAAACGAGACAAAAGATGATAAGAGAGTAAGAGAGAGAGAGAGAAAGAGGACGGACGTATGTGGGCATGTGACTCTGCTGGATCCCCACAGATTATTAGCCAGGCTAGCTTTACGGGCACGGCCAGGGGCTGTTTTTCCACTCCACCGCCCCGGTGTTCATTTCCCTCCTATCAGACAGGAACGAGGACGGAGAGATGAATACAAGATGACAAAAGGAGGAGTAAAAAGGTGGACAGCTTTTTCTGTGCTTCAGTGGAGACAAATGAGGGTTCTGCTCTTCTTTTTTCCAGCGTGCACTTGGAAGCAGACACGGACGACAAAAGGCTCAGAGGCTGGGAGAGATAACTTTGTCTCTCACGCAAACCTGTTGCATTTGCATTGGCTTTTTACTGTCAGCATGAAGAAAGTGCAACTCGGCGAGGGAGGAATTCCTCCTGCGCTCTTTGGAATTAATTACAATAGCTGATTGTTTTGGTGATTGGAACAAAAATGCCAGCAATTTGATTTAAAGGGGAAAACAAGAGCAAAGAAATGTTTGGCTACCTGCAAGGCAGTTTTGATAATGTCTAGCTTTTGCAAAAGTGTAGATAGAAAGTGTCATACACACACACACACACACATCTGAATCACTGATCTGAGGTGGTCTGCAGTTGTTTTTAACAGTCATGTTAAGACTAATACATTCATCCATACTTTTTGCAGTTTAACTATTCAAACACAGCTTAAATTCCAACAAAATGTAATATAGCATAAGTGAATATTGCATAAAATCACGATTAAGCCTTTTTAATACTTTTTAAAGGGCCTTCACTTTCCCCAAAATCGATTTATCATAATGTAATACTTTTTAATACCCCGCGGACACCTTGCATAAGCCCAAACTCATCCTAATATAACGCTAATGTAATAAATGCCAAATGGACTGGATCTTAAATAGTTTCCTGATCTTCATGACCACTTAAAGTGCTTTACAGACTTCTGTCCTATACGGTCTATCTGCAACTATTCATATGCTCTCTCTGGATGACAAAACATCAGGTGCAAACTTGCCCCAGAATGTAAGCTTCAAAAGTCAAACCACCAACTTTCCCATCCATAGATGCTCAATAATGGAGTAATAGAAGTTTGATAGGGATATGAACTGTTTCACATTTAGGTGCATTGTCAGTCTAAATGTTTTTGCTCTTGCTGTTATCGTTTTTGATATTTTCCACAACTTCATGTGTCACACACTAGCAGAGGTGTCAAGTAACGAAGTACAAATACGTATATATATGTCAACTTCTACAGAAGTATTTCCTAAACCTTCGAAGTATCTCTACTTCTACTAGAGTAATGAATGTGGATACTTCAGACGGCACACTAGCATACATGTATGTCACTGAGTCCAGGAGGTGCTGGCAGTGATGCATTTACAGCCTGGCCTTGATACAGCACACACCGTATTAACAGTATTCGGATGATGTGGCTGTCGTATCTGTGGCAGGTTGGGAGACGGTGAGTGTGTGGAAGGTGCTGAGCTGCGAGGCGACGCCTGGGCGATTCACTTCAGCACCGCCCCCTGAAGACGCCGCCGGCAGGACTCGGGGATGCGTCACTTACAGCGTACACCCCGGTTGCTCCTGAAATCCTCCTTCGCCGGGTATCAATAAAGCGCTTCATCATGAGACCACCTGGACTCCTCTGACGGATGAGCCCCTGATATCAAATCTGAAACTGTGTTTTTCCTCGGCGTCCTGCTGGGAGGAGATGCGTCTGGGAAAACTGCGCTTGCAGCCGGGGAATCTTATGAATCGCTGAACGCTAAATGAATACGTAGAGAAATGGGCACTTGAGGAAAGTGGCACCGAGGCCAACTAAGCAGCCAGCGTGCAGGACTTAATTGATTCAGACAGGCACGGTCCTCTCTACAACACCCACTGAAGATGGTGACAAGTACCTCGAGTAGGTTGAGGCACATGAGGAGGAAATAAAAAAAAAAAGTTTCACTTCCGTTCTCATATTATTTTTGTATGAAAATAAAAACGACAGTTTTTCTATTTTCCAGAGCTCTCTGCATGTTACCTTCTCAACATAAACACAAACTGCAGATATAGAGGCTGCGAGAGCAGTGTTTGTGGGGGGTGAAAAATTCCTCAATCCATGGCCAGGCACTTCCAATTAATCTGATGGATTAGAATGCAGGAGTTCCATTCATTAGTGTGCAGAGAGCTGCGGATGTGTGTGTGTGTGTGTGTGTGTGTGTGTGTTGTGTCAATGGATGCAGCTTTATATATGTATGCTGAAAAACAGTAATTGTGCGTTTGGGAATGAGGTCTATTGGTAAAAAAAAAAGAAAGAAAAGAAGTTAAGGTACTGTAACATGGAGATGAGCACTCCCCTCTCTCTTAATCAAACATTCTGCATCTCTACGGAGGGCTTCAATAGTTTCCCAAACATCAGAGAAATTTGGTAGACTTATATTAAAATTATGTTTTTTTTCATGTTTGTCTTAACCTTAATACCCCGTAGAGGCAAAAGTGTCCTCGCCAAGTTCTAATGTTTTGTGATAAAGTAGCTGTGGTTACACTTTATGCTACATTTAATAAAGGAGTGTATATTTCAACCAATTTTGACATTTCTAACACAAATCTCATATTACTCCAGGTTTAACTGTGTAACCTAAATTCTATCTTTACCTTTACCTTGACCTACCTTTTATCTTTACAGTCAGAAATGATTCACTGTGTAAGGAAGCACTGGACCCAACAAGCATCTACAGTGGGAACAAAACGGGCAAAACTAAGGCTGACAAACCTTGGAGCCCAACCAGGTATTTAGGTATAGGAAGGTAGTTAAGATGTGCCATCAACCAAATGACTGTTTGGGGGATTGCACTGGAAATATTCCATGTTTTTATTGGTACTGATGAAAATACCCAAACAACAAGTCAGAACTAACAGGGTTTCAGGATCATTTTTACAAATTTGTGAGTATTTATGTCAGTCAGAGAAGATCCGAGCGAGAGACTCTAAACAAACCAGTGACCACCTAATGAAGGCGCGTGTCAGCGGGAGATGAATAGTAAATGCAGAACAATGGAGTCCTGCAGCGCAGACAGATGAGGCGTATTATAATGTGGACACACATGCAACAATTACTCATAAAATCAATTCATTGTTTTGCTCTTTTTCTTTTTAGCATGAGATAAATACGTCTGCCACCGGCCGCTGTCAGATGCTGACACGTCTGCTACTCCAATTAAGAAGAGCGACTCGTTTATTATGTGCTTTTTTGTTTTGTTTTAAGAGGCCTGTGTTTCCAGATGAGATCAAAACATAAAAATGCATAAAAATGAAGTTGAAGTAAAGTATGAAGGGAATGGTTACTGGTCATTTTATCCAACAAAGCACTGATAAATGATACCTACGACTCCCAACAGCATTAGGTGTATTTCCATTAGCCCTAGAAATGCACAACACCTAAATAATGGTAATGGAAACACAAGCATTTAAAATGACCTCTTAACATCACATTTTGTTATGTTGGAACAGTAGGGTTAGGGTTACCCTAGGTAACCCTAGCAGGGTGAAGAGCGAGAATTCACTTTTCCTAAATCGACCTAAACTATCTTATAAAACTGAGGAAAAGCAGATTGTTTTGATACAGGAAAAGATGTTACGAAGTAAGGAAGTAAGGAAAGAAGTAAGGAAAGCCGTAGTGGAAACACACCTTGAGATAATATAAGACGTAGGGAGACCACCTCTGAAATGTACTAACTTCAATGGAAGAAAAAAATAAAAGAAGAAAAAAGAAACATGAAGAAGGTGAGCTGGATTAAACAGCACTCGAACACATTCCTGGACCTTTCTCTCCGCTAAAACATAATTTGCCACATCTCCTCTTCCCCCCAGGAGCGTGATTTCATCATTAACATTTAAGAGATACACGTGTTCACATCCTTCCCGCCAGGAGAACAAAGACGCGAGGAGCGCTGCGAGTGTCTGCGCTCACGCGCTCATTTGAATACATTGACATTAAAACGCCTTGTTTATATAAGAGGAGCATAAACCAGCTCGTTTGTCAGTCGGCGAAGCAAATTAGGTGCCAACGAAGGTGGAGGTGCATAAATGTATAGTATAGACACTCACACACAAACAGACAGAGGGGGATACTTCCAAATGTAGCACATTTCTTACTCCATCCGAACAGGATTTTATTAAAGGCTGTGATGCTAAGTGTAGCAGGGAAAACGTGGCCGGGAAGTTTAGCATATTAGCACCAATAAAAGTTCAGGGGTTTTGTCAGGCCTAACAAGGAATACAAGCACTGAGCATACGTTGTACCTCCTTCTCTTGACTACCCTTGATCTCTAACTAAACCATCGCGGTGTTAGCTATTAAAAGCTGTGAGCCTGATAACCTTTAACAAATAGCTATATTCATCCTCCTCCACCTTGTATCATGTATTGGTGCATGCCGCGTGTGTTTGTGTGTGTGTGTGTGTGTGTGTTTTGTTTCATAAAGGTCAGGAGGCACTCAGACAGGAAGGGGGATAAATGAAAAGTCAACAAAGCAGAACGAACACGAGGAGCAGAAACAGTACGTAACGCGGGAGATGAAAGATGTAGTGTAAACACATGCTTCGTTCATGTCGACAGAGGACGGGCTTCAGCCGCTTCAACGTTCAGGCGTGATGACGAGCGAACCCTGCGACGTAATCCACGTAAATAGCTTCAGACCAGAGCGAAAGTGAAAGATTGTTAAATCAAGCCAAGCCCCAGCCCTCCATGACTCTGTCAGCCATTGGCTTGAGAAGGACGTTTATGAAGCCAGGGGGCGGCCATCCCTCAACTTGGAGTCAGAAGAAACCACAGGGCGGGGGTGGAGAGGAGTGAGTGACGGATCTAACTTTTCACCTCCGTCATCCTCAGCACATTCACTGATCCATGCCATCCATACTGGATATCAGAGAATTACTCGGCCATATGAACAAAGTAAATACAGTGTATTAGTCCAAGTTATGATACTGGCTCCCCTGTCAACCAAGTGGAACCACCCACTTTAACTCTAATATCTTATCAATCATTGGATTACTTGCAAATTGACCACCAGATTACACGCTGGCATGGGAAACTTTAGCTGTTGAAGCTGGAGTGAGTTGTGAGGAAAAACCCCATTTTTTGTCTGAGTGTGTATTGGAAAAAGTGTTTTTTGGAGGGTTAGGGTCTCTGTGGTATGGCAAGTAAAGTCACTTTTCTCTTATATACAGCCTATGGACTGAACTTGAAGATATAAACAACAGGTACTAATGCAGTTACAGAGCTCAGTCAACTGAAGCGGTTGGGGGAAAACATTGCCAGGTAATTACAAAGTATGTTAAAGAAAAGCAATATACTACTTTTGATTGATAGATAGAAAATTTGAATTTCAATACCTCTCATTTAAAAGAGGAGCACATCACGGGTTCGACTATCTGAGAACATATGGGCGGGGTGATTTATCTGGAGCAGCAGAGGGACTCTGGGCAGGTTCACCTAACCCTCCTGTCGAGCAAATACGCAAGTCTATTTTAAGGGATTCAGGTGATGCTTTAAAATCTCATTATCTGCTGGCTGTTTATGCAGTTCAATGTTTACACACTCCACGGAGAGTTCACTTTAATTACCCAAGAGTCAATTAAAGCCATTTAAAAAGCCCTTTTTACTTTTTCCGTTGTTGTTTTGTTGAAAACATGTCAATCAGCGAAAAGTGTTGACTTCTCATTTCCTTAATAGATTAAGATTCATTTGTGTTTTCCGTTTTTTGTATTCTGTTGTTTTTTTGTTTTTCCTGGGGAATGTTAAGACGGTGAGATGATAAAACAAGTACGACTTAAAAATCACTCGCGGAAATAAGTCCAGGCAGGCGAGAGTGAAAATGAAATAAAAGAGGAAATTTGCATCCCTCTTGTAAGAGTATTGAAGTACTGTCGAGCAAAGCAGTTGAAACCTGTTAAGTTGAAAGTCAAGCAGATGAAGCCTCTTAAGTGCCCGAGGATCCAAGTTCGAAAGAGTAAGAAAAAGAAAACTGAAAGAAACTGTTTGAATCAACCCAGCTGCAACAATTATTATTTCGTACTAGTATTACATTTTTGATTAGTTGTTGGGTTATAAAATTATGCAAAATGGTGAAGGTGGCTGTTTTCCAAAAGTCGTAATCTCTCAACAACATGCAAATCTTAGCATAGAGGAACCAGTTCCAGACAAGAGAATTATGAGAATCTTTTTTGTTTTCGCTGCTAAAATCTAATTTGAACTGATCTTTTCTTTATTTTGATGTATAGAAATAATCGACCCTGTCAAGCCTGACTGAGTCTTGGGAAGTAATAAATCATTAAGTGGACGTGATTATTATTTGATTGCTGAAAGTGCTTAATTCTCGCACTGTATGTATAATTCACATCGCACGTTCATCCATCATCCTCACCCTTTAGCACACGCATGCTTTAAATATGGACCTTAATTGCTGTCCAATGCTGAAAACAATGGTTTCAATCAGCGTGTGCAGCTGTGTGTGTGTGTGTGTGTGTGTGTGTGTGTGTGTGTGTGTGTGTGTGTGTGTGTGTGTGTGTGCGTGTGAGCGCCCGAGTGTAGAGACAGAGAGCGATGGTCAGTGTTGTCTGGCGTGAACAAATATCCATCCTGGAGGACCATTTCCTTCACTGCTTCACTACACTGTTCAATTCTCTCCATATCGGCTCAAAACACACAGATAAACACGCCACCGTTCCCTCGTCAATCAAACACACACACACACACACACACACACACACACACACACACAGAGAGTGGTGCTCAGGTGTGGCACAAACTAAAGCAGCTCTCTCTCTCTCTCTCTCTCTCTCACACACACACACACACACCGGTGTCCTCTGCCCGAGCTGGAAGTCAACTATTTGCGAAGCGTCGATAAAGGCGACAGCTGTGTTTCGTATTAAAATATGCGAGGTTAGCAGTAATGTGTGGCGAGGCCTCCGGCCAACAGCTGCCCGGAGCCATCGACCAATCATGTGAAATCAGCCGGAAATATGGAAATGTCATCGGCCGACAGAGAGAGAGAGAGAGAGAGAGAGAGAGAGAGGGAGGGAGAGAGAGAGAGCTTCACAGAGCTCCTCTCTCTTCCCAGGTTCAGACAGGTTTGTTCGGACTAACATTTAGTGTTAATCTTCACCTTGACGAGCTCAGATGGGAGTATTACGCAGTGCTCTCCATCCCCAGCCGGGCCAGACTGGTTGCTGTGGTATATCTTTCTTTTTTTTAGGAGTGTGACGTGTTTTAAATGGAGACGGTATCTGCACAAACGTTTGCTCGGTGCATCTAAACAGGCGGGAAACGTCAAAGCGGACGGATCATCGGATAAGGCGGAGCGTCACCCCGAGGAGCTCTTCCTCCTGTCTGCTCGGATAGCCTTGTGAATAAGTTTGTCTAGTTTGTGTTTGTGCCGCAGACACACGAGGCCACTCGAGGAGGCGCGGCGTGCTTATCCTTCAATCCAAAGTTAACGTTCATACTTGAGAGGAGAATAATGCGGGCCATAAAAAACTCGGGGAAGAGAATGTTCACATTATATTTGGAAAGGTAAACGGATGTTCCCACTGTGTTTATGTGTGTGTGTGTGTGTGCGAGCCTGTGTGTGTGTGTGCCTGTGTATGTGCGTGCCTGTGTTTATGTGTGTGTGTGTGTGAGTGTGTCGCAGCAAAAATGAGCTCGCAGTGTTTTCTCGGCCGCACAGTAAGACGCTCGCTACAATTTCATCTGCTCGGCTGTGCCGTTTCGTCTGTTGACAAATCCTTTCAATATAGTGTACCTGGCCCCCCGCTCGCTCATCTTTCTAAAGGAATTACACCGTCTGGAGAAGGGGAGGGAGGGAGGAGGGGAGGGGAGGGAGGGAGGTGAGAGAGACAGAGAGGGAGAACAGAGAGAGGAGATGGAGTAACTGTGGAGGGAGGAGATAAGTCAAACAGGAAAGATAAGACTTTCCGGACATAGTCCGCCCCGGTTCTGACCGATCAGAGGGAGAGAATGGAGAGAGAGAGAATGAACGGAAAGGAAAATAAAAAGTGCAATCTAACAGTGGTTGTAGGGCCACAGATGAAGGAGGTGGAGGATGGGGTTCATTTACACAGGCTCTAATGAAACCGTTCCTGCAGCTATTTTGGTTGAGTGGCTACAAGAGCACCAGCGTCTGGTGTGGGAAGCTCGAGAAACGTCGGGTTAAAACATGCAGGTCAGTGAGACGGCTGCTGTGGAGGAAATGGAAAAGGAGAGAAGAAAGAAAGACGTTATAGGCCCATTTTAGATTTAGATTCACATCAGAATTTCGCGACTGTCAGATGTTATGGATGATACCAAACAGAAGAAGTCAATTATAAAGGATGAGGGTCACGAGATGACTTCCAGAAATAGAATACAATCCACATATTATTAGAAATTTCATCTGTTAGTCATAATTGGTAGTAAAAAAAGATTCTCAAAATGTAAATTTGCCCAATAACAATGTACACGTCGACCACGGCTGGAAATTAGTGAGCTCTTCCACTGACACTGAAAAGTTTGCAAGTTTGCACACAACACGTGTCTTGAAAAAACATTGTTGGGAACTGGCACTTAAAATAAAGCCAAACTGAGCTGAATTCAATGGAGCTGGCAGCCATAATGCTGAGGCAAAACTCAAAAACTCAAAAAACGGATATATCATGAGAGCAGACTGAAAGGTTGTTGTGTCCGAACCCCTTTCATCTAAATTTACCTAAACGGGAGAATTTGCGTTTTCCTTGCTTGCTTATATAAGTCATGAAAACATACAGTCACGGCTTTCAGCTCTGTTTGTCTTGCTATAGAGTGCCTATCGAGCCGCACTTTGTTGTTTATTTGCAACGTGACGAGACGATCAGACGGGGGGACACTTAGCTCACTTAGCGCCTTGTAGATCAAAATGCATCAAAACAAAACAAAAAAAGTCTCAGAACATTTATATCACACTAGTGGCTGTTTGTTGTTGGAGAAGGCTTTACGTTATTATGGAACTGAGTGAGTGGTGGAGTTTCGAGAAGGTGGAGGTATATAAGAGTTCAGCTTCACATGGAGTTGACGTGCTCCCTTTCATTAAGTACAACACAAAGTGCGTTTTCTTTGTAGTTTATCACAAAGAGGCAGCACTTAGAGGGAGATGGACATTCAAAACACTTTTTTTTTTGCATTTCTACGGTTTCATCGGACATTTCAACTCGCCTTAGAGAAAAAAAGTTTAGTCTGGATCCATTTTGTTTCGAGAAATGTCAGGTTAAAACGTAGTCAATGTGACTACATATAGAGAGACAAAATAGAGACAAGAAGGCGGATAACAGTAGCTAGAAGTTATGGGCCTGTTTTAGATTTTAGAGCTTACATTATCTCTCATAGAAGAAGGCTTTCAGTCATTTTGGATTTGGGCAGTCTGAACGATTACCATCGGGAGTGGAGCTTCTAGAAGGTGCTTCCGAAGCAGATGGATGCAAGCATGACATGGAGTGAACGTGCTCTCTTTCATTTAGAACACAAAGGGTGCTTCCATTACAGTATCCCACAAAAAGATTACCTTAGAGGAGACCAAACTGGACTTCGAACAGGTTCAGCCTGGCTCCATATTGTCTGAACTCATGTTTGACTTGACACCATGACGAGGTGAGGTAACTTTTAAATGTGAATAAAAGTGTTTTCATTGCACTTTTGTGATACACTTCTTCATGGATATGTCTGGAAAAACCACTTCGGAAGAGTGGAAAAATGTTTTGTTTTGACATTAAGGTGTTGGAATGTGTTGCAGTGATTTAGGTTTTGCACATTTGCGTGGTCAAAATCCTACAGTCATTAGAGCAGAGGACTGAGCCAGGGTATTTATTATCCTAACACCGATAAAAAGAATTAATGGGCCACATTTTTACTATAGATACTTGGTTGTTTTAGAGACTGTGGCTGAAGCCATGAAAGCACAACTTCCGAGGTGAACTTGCATCTTTCCAGCCTCCACTAAGCGGCATAATTTGTTTTCTGCGAGCTCAGTCATAAATTTCTTATGACCTGCTCACCTTTCGCATTTGAATCAGACGCCTTTGGCTATTGCTCCCGTTAGTTAGGGCATTAATTTGGCTCTCCGCTCTGAAACGCTGCTTCAGAGCGCCGGACGGAGCGCGTCAGACCCTCCGCGCTGCCCTCGTCACTCAGCAGCTCGGCTCGCACAAAGAGGCAGGAAGTGCCCTCGGAAAAAAAACGTCTCAAACTAGCTGACTGCACTTTTCTTTTCCTCTTTTCTTTCCTTTTCATAACGTGTCGAGAATGGAGGGTACAGAGGAGAAATAAAAAAAATGTTTGGCGGAGAAGAAGACGTTAAGAAGTACGAAGTCAAGGAGAGGAAAAGTGTTGAAATGCTTGAAAAGGGATTACGATGAATAGAGAAAGAAACAGAATGATGAAAAAGTTTGGAGTCTGAGAAGAATAAACTGAAGGACAGAAAGTAAAGGTAACTTGTTCAAAATTATACTACAAAGTATCACATTCAGAAACACACACACATGCTGTACATATTTACATATAGATACAACATCTTGGGCCAAGATTCTACGCCTGATGTTGTTTTTTGTTCTTGTATATCTGTATGTTTAAAAATAAATAATATATATTTATCTATTTTAACTGAATTTGAAGCCTAACCTAACCCTGAGCCCTAATATGATCAGTTGGATGTCATTAAGGATGTAGGAAACTGTAAATTCTCATATAGATTTTAGTGGATGTAGGTAAAGATGCAACAAACTAATTTTCCAATCACTTTCTCCATTAATCAATTTGTTTCGTTCATTAAATGATGCAAAGACGGTTCAGAAAGGCCAAGATAAGATCTTTAAATTCATTTTTTTTTGTCCTTACCATGACAAAATTAGATTTTCGGTCATAAAGGACAAAGAAAATTGATAATCCTCACAATAGTTAAGGTGGGATGAGAGAGTTTTCAGTTGAGTCTTTAAAATCCCTTAAAAAAAAAAAGAAAGTTGTATTCAAAATGTTTATCACCATAGAGGCGGGCGGCTTCTTTCGAATCTATCACATATTAATTAAATAAAAACAAAAAAACATAATAGTTACTTAAGTCCCAGTTCAAGCTACCAAAGGGCTCAGATACAAAGAGGAAGCGGAGGAGGAGGAGGAAGAAGAATAAGAAGAAGAGTTGACGGCTCGGGAGCTGCAGCTGAGGGCGACACAGAGCGAGGGTTAAACCTATTTGTTGTCAAACGGACTGAAAAATGACAGAGAGCCAACAGAGGCTGGCAAATAAAGTGCATATTTTTCCACACAGGCTGAGAGAGAGAGAGGGAGGGAGGGAGGGAGAGAGAGAGAGAGAGAGAGAGGGAGAGAGAGAGAGAGAGAGAGAGAGAGAGAGGGGAGAGAGAGAGAGAGAGAGAGAGAGAGAGACAGAGAGACAGAGAGACAGAGGGAGAGACAGAGGGAGAGGGAGAGGGGGGGGGGGGGGAGAGAGAGAGAGAGAGAGAGAGAGAGAGAGAGAGAGAGAGAGAGAGAGAGACCCTGTATGGAGGGTACAGAGTGGAGAAGAGGTTGTGATGCGTTTTCTCTTATTTTCTTTCTCCTGACATCACCCGGCTGTGTATCTGCAGTCCCCCCTCTGTTGAGCGTTTGTATGCACTTTCCACAAGTGCCAGCTCCAGCAAATAGCATTTTTATTCATTTTTTATTTTATTTTTTTCCCTGGTCTTTGCAAAAGCTGAATTAACTTTGGTTGCGGCAACCAGGCAGCTTTGTAAGGGCTGACCACACACACACACATAGCACACGCGAATCAATACAGCATTACTGATAAACAGCCTTTCGAACGTTGTTTCTTCTGCTTTTTTCCTCGCGCTTCGTATCATATTTCTGTTCCACACTCAGGTCAACAAACAAGACGAACACGCGTGTGCTAAATGCTACATTGCTGCGTCTTTATGCACGTCATGGAGCTCAAGGTGGCCACGCCATTGATTTTTCTTTTGATTTCAAGCTGATGAAATCTGTGCGAAGCGATGAAGAACGAGGTAGAGCAACAAGAGGATGGAGAAGAGGGGAGAGAAGAAAAACAGGTGAAGGTAAACAGAGACCAGAGGAGCAGAGGTGTAGAGGGAGTAAAAAAAAGACAAAAAAATAATAATAAAAAATGCAACGTGACTCATACCACTTGTCCGTTCTGTGGGTTTTTGTGGGCGTAGGGGGGTCCTCTGATGTGGTTCCACATCTGACCGGAGGTCATGGCAAAAACTACACACTGAGAGGGAGAGAGAGAGAGAGAGGGAGAGAGAGAGAGAGAAAGAGAGAGAGGGAGAGAGAGGGGGGGGGGGGATGAATACACATTGGCTGTTGTCATTATTCTAAACTGGGACGGATCCCCGCACCATACGAGTCGGATAGATTTCATGCCGTGAAACATGAAACTGTAAGCTTTGTTAAAAGAGGCAGAAAATTGCACTAATCGGCTGTGAATGCTCCACTCCGACTTGTTTTCAACACAACTTCACTTTGAATCATGTCCCTGGCCTGTGAGGAGGGCTATTCTTGGCAGCACGCATATTTAACTGCCCACAGTGGACGAAAAGGCTCAAACTGAAAAAACAAATATGTGTGGGTGTGTGTGTCATACCAGCGCAGCCATCGCCCATCCAGTCTTGTTGTAAATGAACTCCAGGTTGTTCCTCCTCAGGTAGAGCAGACCTCCAACCAGAGACACCAGCAGAGCCAGAGCGATAGTCCCGGAGTAGTTGGGAGGACGGAAGACGCGGATCTGGAGAGGTGAGGAGGGAGGAGGTGGGACGAGAAACATTAGAAAGATCTGTGAATGTTGAATCTGTAATAATAGATACACATCCAAACAATAAACCAAATATATGAATGGTGAAGAGGTCCAGGTCCACAATGAGAAGAATGCAAGACCTGGAGAGAAGCTAGAGTAGATCATTTGACAAATTTTGAATGGGATGCTAGGTGGAATTAGGATTATGCTCAGGCTGTTGCAAAATTCCTGTTTTAGTTTTTAACCATTCACTGTTTCGGTTGTTCAGTGATAGAAACCACTAAAGCCTTAAATTTAATAATTTAAGGCTGCATACATGACATTCCAGTGGAAACTGTCCAACTTTGAAACTTCCCAGAATTTTACAACTCTAATAGATATAGATATAGATACACATGATTGTAAAAAAGAGAACACATGGGGTGATGACACTTTGTGAAGCCTCACACTTTACAGATCAGTGAAGAAAACCTACATCGAAAGGCGTGGTAGCTTTTCCTTCTTCTCACCTAAAAACCAGATCCCAGACAGCTTCGGGATCTCAGCACTGACCTCTCTGAGTAACGTCCACCAGCCCATCACGCCCGTTCACTCGCCTCACCACTTTCCTGCCTCTGTCTTCCGTGTTCGGTTTCCCTCTCCGCTCTGTTCTTTTCACTGAAGCAGTGAGTGAAGTCACCCCCCCCTCACACACCCCCGGAGCAGCTGAAAAGCCAGCACTTACAGTAAGTGCTCCCCTTCACCTGCTCTGAGAGACAGCCTTTCTGAATCCAGAGCCCTCATCCGTCCACCCATCCATCCACCCATCCATCCATCCATCCATCAACAGGACAAAGCCAGCACAAAGCTTGCACTGCGCCGGGTGACAGGTTCTTCAGAAACGAAGGAGTCGTGCGGTTCCCCGGGGGGTTCAGGGTCTGAACGCTGAGATGCCAACAATTTAAGTGGCTCTACACGAGGGCGTCCCACGTCCACCTGCGGTGCATGCGTAAAGCCAGAGTCCTCGAAGGCCATGATCGCAATGTCACCGTGACAGCCCTCACGTCTACTGCAGCCTGTTACCAGCTGGTTTGGTGCCAAGCAATAAATAAATAAATAAACACATAAATAATTCATGAAACCTTGTCGAATCCATGCATCGCGCTACCAAAGCCGATATATTGCCTTTTGACCATGACCTGCTGACTTCTGACTCTTTGACTCTTATTTCACACCTCCTATTTTACTTTTTTTCTGTTTTTAATACCAAACGTGCAAGGCTTCACAATTCAGTGAATTGTACATCGCACAGAGCTGCAAAAATGTTTGAGGAAGCTGAGATGAATTGGGAAAATTCCTTATAAACATTCTCTCTTTTTAAGGCTTAAATGGTCTAATATATTGAAGTGGTTGTCACAGCACGTATATGAATATAAAACATAAAATATTATATATGACAAATATAGGCTCATACTGCAACATTGATGACCAAAACGGTCTTTTTCGATTTCTTTTCCACCACTAGATCTATGAGAGAAAAACCATGCATTCATGCAATAAATTGGAGTTTTGCAGAAGAAGAAGAAGAAGAAGAAGAGGAAGAGGAAGGAGAGGGGGAAGACGTGCACGTGCACAGGTGGCAGGACTTGTGTGTAGGTACCTGAACATCTGTGCGGTCTGCGATCCACTTGGCCAGCTGCTCTGAGGCGAAGCCAATCCTCTGCAGGTCAAACGTGTCGGCCCTCTTCGGCTTCCCCTTTGCCGGGAAATGCATGAAGGTCGGAGCGCTGTTCATGTTCAGCTGGAGAAGAGGAGGAGGAAGAGGGAGAGGAGAGAGGAGGAGGAAGGGGAGGAGAGGATAAAAACGCTGTTAAACAGACTCAGTAACACCACTCAATGAATAACAACCCCGCCGCCTACAGTATTTATGTCGTGGCGGCCGGAGCCCCGGGTTTGGGATCAATCGGTTATGTTACACATCTTCTGAGCATCTACATATCAGAGGACAAAAGATTAAAAACGTCCTTCAAGCAACAATCCCCAACCCGACAATCTCCTGTTTATTCATGCGGCTGTCAGAAATCACACGGCACAAATCTCCAGTCTTCAGCATGCCACTGCGCCTCTGTGGGAGGACATGACAGGGGCTGAATGGAGAGGACAACTTGAATTATTCTATGTTTATACCTCCTTAAACTCCCCCCGCACCCCCAAAAAAAGGGATCGATGACAGTAAAGACAAAATGTTCCATTCTCGACTGTTTCCTGCACGGATAATGTAGGAGGAGAGGAATAATGTGTCTCTGCTGAGGAGCGAGCACGTCTTAAAGCAAGGATGCCGAATGGGATCCACGGGTGCACGCGGTCACATGCATGCAAAGGTGGGGGATGCACGTCCACGTAGAAGCGTCCTTGAACAATAATAATAATAATTATAATAATAATAATAATAATAATATTGTGGTAACATGCATTCAGGTGTGAAGCGGGCGGGATAAACGTAAAAATAGCCTGTTGTCAGGCCGAGAGCAGGTTCGGAGAGAGATGCGAAAATCACCAGAGGAGACAGTAAATGACAATAAAATCCGCTTCAAAACAAGAAATATCAAAGGCCCGAGGGACATGTTCTCACATCATCTTCAGAGGGTCGATCTGTCGACAACAGATCAAGACACAGAGAGAAAAAAAACAATGCTATTTCTAAACCTGCACGGCTATTTCCAGTTCTAAGAGTTAAGTGTAGAATATCAACAGGGACAATAGGGAATTAACCTCCTGCATTTGCATCCTTTTTATGTATTTCGATGAAGATGGGCATTGAATAAATTACAGTATGGAGTTTGTTTTGGCTTTTGCTCTAATATAGCATTACTACAGTACATAGTTGTTTATAATGAAGGCAATAAAGAATGTAATTAATCTCATCTAACCCAAGGCGTTTTAGGTCAGAGCATTGTCCCTTGTTGCCTGCTCCACACTGGCTTTGTTTGGTTTCGCAGGTGAGATACAATGAGTGATTGGATAAGCAGCATAAGACAAAGGCATCACTTCCAGTCAGACGACCATCACCACACCACAGGCTGCAAATTACGTTGGCCTGTCCACTCTTAGAGGCCCGTCACTGGATCATGAGCAGATGATAAATAAAAAGCCCTTTCCCTGACATTTACCACTGGTAAAAGGAATTAATCCTGAATTGTAATCGAGTGGGTTTTACGTCAGTCATCAATCCGTTTCATCCCGCTGGCTGATCCACAGAACAATTAATAGGGGAAATCATCTACTTTTTGAGTTTACAGCTCTGTAAACCCGGGATAAAAAGGGACACGACGATTCTGTCCAAGCCAGAGCCTAGTTGCATCTTCACATCAGCTCACAGCCATTAAATATCTGCTAGTGCTCACTTACATCTAGAGCTGCAAAAACTACCTACTGACTGGATATGAATCAACAGATAACACAATTAACTCCTATTTTAACTATTTGTTGAACAAATTGTGCATTGTCCTTTATAGACAACTCAAGTCAAAATTATCAGTCTCAGTTTCTTAAAAGTGAAAACATGAACAGATTTTCTTTTAAGTCCTCTAGGAGAGAAAATGTTACCCATACCCCTTTGCCTTAGCCTTTGTTAAGCAGACACTTACCATTTACCCCATTCTGCATCATAAACTAATCAATTAATTGAGAAATAAGACAGATTAATTGACTCAGAAAATTATTTGCTGCAGCCCTAGTTATGTCCACTAAACTTTACGTAAATTGTTCAACATCCTTTAGTTTATTCAGCCGACTTTATTATGGTTTTAGACTGAAGGTGAAATAAACAAACACATCAATTTACAAATAAATCGAGACAAATTTATTCTTGTCTGCACTGTGCACGATCTTCCATTTCACCACCTTATGAAAGAAAATACATTCAGCGGTTACATGCACAGTCTTCAATAAGAAAGCCAAGCAAACTTCGCACCCGTCACTTGTATAAAGCCTTCCTTAGAATGGAGAATCGCCTTTGTCCCCGGTGATGTGTTAGTAATCTGTCACTTCAGGTATCAAAGGCTTTTCTGTTTACATGGGTGTCCTTCAAAACATGTCCATATGCACCATGTTTATAAGGCTTTTGTACAAGCACACGTCCTTCCAGGCTGTTCCAGGCGGCTGGAAGTTGCAGGTTAACACATCTCCATGTGTGGGAGAGACAGAGAGAAAGACCTGTTCTGTTTCTTATTAATCTCTGCCCAGCGACTTGTGAGAAGTTTCGAGGCCGACTGAATGGAAATTTAGCTGCCTGTGTGAGGGAAGTTAATTAGGGAAGAGTAAGTGGTGGGGGAGCGAAGATCAACGGGAGGAGAATGAAAGCTTGGACGGGTGGAGGGGGCAGAGGTCGCGCACCACCGGGGGGACCGTGGCAAGAAGCAGCAGGCTGATGAGACGCCATATTTGCCTGTGACTCATGTTATGGCATTTTTCTCCTTAAAAGGCTAAACTCATCATTAGATCACCCACAGGTTCTGGGAAAACCTCGGAATAAACCTCGGGATTAACCTATATCCCATTCAACTCAACATTACCACTTAGGACTACTTATTGACTTATTGAGACATTAGTTTTAGAGACATTGAGTTTTAGGATGCTTTCACACCAGGATAGTCCTGGGAAATCCTTCTGATTGGATGAGGAATGGCAAAAAAAAACAAAAACCCAAAATATGTCCCCAGTTCATCGGTTAGTCAGTAATCAAAACATATATCCATCCCATTCATCCCATTGTGTGTCGCAAAAACAAACAATGGAGCAACACCGATTGTATGCAGTCTTGGGGTTTTGAGACATTTTCCAACTTTCTTTGTTTACTTCCTCCTCAGATTTGCGCTGTTGGTTTACTTTTATTTTTTTCTACCCAAAATGCATTTCGTTCTACTTCTGTTAGTCTGTTTGCATGTCCTACTATAAGAAAACTGAGTATGCCAGTATGGGTCATGGTTGGCAGTCTTAAGAGGAACAAGAGCTCACTCATTTTGTCCACTTTAGAGTATACCTTACCTCGGATAGCGTACTATCCGAGGTAAGACACTCTGGTCCATTTAAAATAAGCAGCTCTGGTCCCACTACAGCTTTTCTATGAAGGACAGTGAGCTTTCATCAAAGCCCAATCATCAATATACCATATGGGTGGACACATCGAGACGTCCCGACACACCAAAGACAAGAATCACCTGCTGGAAAACGTCGGCTCCCTCGTCGTAGTCCACTACGGTGAAGAAGAGCTTGTTGGAGAATGCGGATGAGTAACGCCATGAGTTGGCCAGGACCTGGTACTCCTCATTCGCCTGCCTAGAGGATTAAAAGAAGAAGAGCATAAGCAGATAGTATATTGCTCTTTGCTGTATGCAGATGCAGGTATGACAATACAATAAAGCTTAATAACACTTTTACAAGTTGTCCCTTAGAGTTCAAATCAATAAACCAAGAATAACCCAGGAAGAAATTGACTACACACATGAGTAAAAAGCCGTTTTTATTTCTTTCTTTTTCCAATCTGATTGACCTTCTGCTGTCAAGCTGGTTCTGTTGGGCAGCCGTGCTTTTGTACGTTTTGTACCTTTGTGTCTTTATTGAGAGAAACATAAGGAAACAGTCTTTGCGAGAGCTTGGTTGGTTAATGAAGCTGATCCTCAGGTTGTAGCCATGGCGATACGACGACGAGGAGTTTCTGCAAAGAAGCAGTCGAATCTACACGGTTGGATCAAAAAAACAAAAAGAAAAAACAAAACAAAAGGGAATAATTCACACAGATCTCTCAGCGAGATTCACACAACCGCCACGGTGAGTGTCACACTTCAAATGTGAAGCAGAGCTGCGAGAAACAATCATTTCTGGAGTTAATTAATCAGTTAATTACTGTCTTAATGAATCCATTACATGTTTAACAGAAAAACATTTTAAAAAATGGAACTTTAACTGCCTTTTTTTTGTCCTCATCATTTGATTTTCTGCCTCGAGGACTCGGAAAAAAAACAGAAAATCTTCAGGATTAAGACGCTGCGATCTCCATTTTTTGATTATTATTACATCCTTTGTTGATTATTTTACTCATCATGAAAGTTATTTAATCGTGCCTGCGTTATCCTCCACGTCCTGTAAGGTCGGTTTAAGCAAAAACATGATTGGAACTCGTTGGAAAATGTTGCAGGTGTCCTGTGCCAACACGTGGCTCTTCTCCACAAGATATTTGTCTAATAACCGACCCTGAGACTTGCTGCCTGACAGTTGCATAAAACGAATAGGAAGGGCAGTGAAATTAAGCTTTATAATTTGACATGAGATTAATAGTCACCTAAAATTTCATGATGGTGACAGGTGCTGTCACAAGCTCCCTCTCTGCCCCTGAGTTATGGTCTGGGATAATAGCCGGAGAAAAGCATTTCAGGAGAACATTATGAGGTCACGCTGAGTTGTGACTTGGACCTTTGGAAAATAAACTGTCATCGCTTGTGTGGAATTTTTATCATTATTGTTATTATTATTAACATACAAATTTGTGGGTTTCAGCCGAATACGTTTTCCTGAGGGGGGGCGGGGGGGGGGTCACGCTGACCTTGACTTATGACCAGTAAATTCAGAGTCCAGAATATGAAAATCTTCCCTCGGAGGGAGATACTGCTGACGGATGGGGGTTATGTGCGTACAGCTCAGATATATTTCCTGAAAAATTAAAAAATGGAAAAAAAAAAATAACAAATGGGGGGTGGTGCTGGCAGAGAGGACTGGGCAAAAGGGACAATGTAAAAAAGAGACAAAAAAAAGACAGGAAGTCAGACTAAAGTAGAGGAGGAGAGATGAAAAGAGTGGTGGAGAAGGCCCTGCACAATAGATCCCAGACAGTCTCTCTCTCTCTCTCTCTCTCTCTCTCTCTCTCTCTCTCTCTCTCTCTCTCTCTCTCTCTCTCCTCTCTCTCTCTCTCTCTCTCTCTCTCTCTCTCTCTCTCTCTCTCTCTCTCTCTCCGTCCCATAATGATTGTGATGACGAATGAACATTTTCATTCCTGTCTGTTTCCAACCTCCTATTCAAACCATTCGGTCCATTTCGCCTTCAGAATGACTGTTTTATTTAGCCAGTCCCGTCTATCACCTCGACCAAAGTGTGAAAATGCTGTAGGTTGCCACACCGCCCACTCTGCCCACCCCACCCCCCCAGTTTCTCTTCTATCTTTACGCCATACGTCTACAATGTCATCGCTCTGACACTGTGACCTAATGCGTCGGCTCCTAATGAGCTAGGAGCCTGCCTGTCAGCATGTTATTCGCTGTGCCCTCAAGTTAATAATTAACGGCTAATGTTTGGATGTTAGGATAGTGGAGGTCAAAGCGAGGGACTATGTATGTTTTCTGATGGTGTCCACATCAGTTCTCTACTTTGGTTTCCTCCCACGGTCCAAAAATGTGCATGTTTAGATCCACTGGGGACTTGGGACTAAATTCGTGCTGTGGGTCTAAAAGCTCAGTGCATATTTATCTGGGATCTGATTTGTATTTTGGCAAGGTCATTTAAATTCTGATGCTACACCTGTCAGTCTATGTTGTGGTGCAATCCAGGCCGACTAAACCAAGGTGAAGCGATAAAGAGAAGATGAGAGGTGGAAAAAAAAAAAAAGCTTGTTTCATCATTTCATTCAGTCAGAAGAAATGTGACCGTTCAGACTGAGGCCACTCTGAACACCAGTTGTATATCCAATGTAGGACCTCATATGAAAGCAGGAAAGGGGACCAATGTGCAATAAAATAATAAAAACAAATCTGTGCTGTTCCGACTATGGTGAAAACACACACATGTGGGCAAAGAAAATGACAAACTGTAGCTAGGGTTGAGTGTGAGAGTGAATCACACTCACTAGGAATGCGTCTGTGTGTGTGTGTGTGTGTGTGTGTGTGTGTGTGTGTCCAGTGATGGACTGGCGACCTGTCCAGGGTGTATACCCTGTCTTTGCCCTTTGTGCACTGCGGCAGACCTCATTAAGGTCCAACCTGGCTGAAATAACGGATGGATATAGACGAAGGCTCAGCAGAAAGCAGTTGAAGACTGTCACAGATTATAACTGTGCTCGCTTTGCTGCGAAAAGTCATGAATTTGCTCAGAATTTCTTTTTATCCTCTCACAACTTTCTTAGTGTAAATGTAACACTAGTAGTCACGCCGCAGCGCTTACTGCAAGGTTTACTCGGCCCTATGGTTTCCTTAATTCTGTCTCATTTCCAGTGTCAAAGCTATTCTTAGTTTCAGGCCCAGATTGTGTTGCTGTGTAGTGCGGAACTGGGACAAAGCCTAAGAGCGATGTGGGAGCGAGGACCCCAGTGATTAGCCATGTGTTTTCACAGCTCAATACTCCTCTTAACGCTGAGACGCTGAGGTCCCGGTCTCACATCCATCCCTCACTGCTCTCCAACTCTCTCTGTCCGTCCAATGATGTGACGCTAGTGCTACTGCTAGTAAAGACAGAAGGTGATGTGTTAAATCATGCAAAGTCAGCTAATGACTTGCTCTAATTTCTTTGTTCCTCCTGTGTGCGTGCACGTGTGTATACTTATTCCTGAGGAATCAAAATCAGCAGGTCGAGCAGCTTCGACAAGCCATAACTTCATTATCTCTACATGAAATATTGCCATTTTGTTGTCTTATAAAGTGTTTCAAGACACCACTTGAACACTAAAATCAAAATTCATTTGTTGGGTTGGTATTTGTGCATGTACTTGTTTCATTGCAGCAGAAGCTTCTTTCATTCATTTTAGGCCAAATCAGTGAAAGAGAATTGGAAAAAGAAGAGGTAGAAGAATACCGTACTGTACACCGTGATTCTTGGGAAGTAATGAAATAAATGGAACGGGGAAAAAGTGAAAGATGGCGAGTTGCAGCTGAGGGGCTGAGAGTCCAGTGATAAGTAATCAAAGCGAGTGATGAGGGAGGAGATTGGCTGATTAGAGGACTGGGGTCAGCGTGGAGAGGGTCAGTGTTGATTTCATCAACCCGCGGGACGCCCCTCAAAACATCGAGGGGGGGGGCAATCACCTCATACATAACCCGAAGACAAGAAGGGAACAGATTTACCACATCACCAGGTAATCACGCCCCAAATACAAAAACATCAGGCAACAAGACATATCTTTTATTTATTTATTTATTTATTTATTTTTCCCATAGATGAAAATATTGTGTTTTGCTACCGGGCTAAATAATTCAACAACCTGGGTTTACAAACTAATAATATTTTTTCAGAGCTGGGCGAGAAATCAGAAAATCAAGGAAAAACAGCCACCGCGTCTTCGGAGGCACGTCTGAGGAGTCACACTCGCGAAGCACTTCGCAGACGCATAAATATAAATGAAGACGCGAAATCCAGTGTGAGATTGAACTGGCAACCGAAGCAAGCAACAAGAATAAAAGGGAAATTGACGTGACTGAGGACTAAGCAAGAACAAATGAAGTTGAGTCCACGGAGTAGCGTCTGTCTTGTTTCTATGGCTATAAAAGGAAAGGTTTAGCGTTCATCCTGTCACAGAGTATCTGCAGATGTTAGCTCTGAAGTTAATTAAAGGGCTCCCAATTAACTAATCAGCTTTTAATACTTTAAGACTCCGCAGACACCCTGTGTCATACATAGATTGGTGTAAACGACAGTGGTTTCTCTCACTTTTGTACTTATTTTATCCCACAAAAGGAATCATATAATGAAAAGAGAAAACAGAGATGTCTGTGTGTACATCTGGTATTTGCATTGACATCAGAAAATCAGTGCACTCTGAGCCATTTCTCCTGATGGAGGCTAAGCAGCCTTCAGGACCTTGGACAGCAGCTAGAGACCCACACACTCATTGGAAATCTGGTAACGCATGCTGTCGGAGCTGTCTGCGGTCCTGATATCATGGGACGCTGTCAGGGTGTTAAAATGAGCAGGGAAATAAAAAAAAAAGTTTGAAATCAGGCTTGTAATCTTGCATTACCATTTCAGGAGAGAGCTTGACCTTCCTTTTCCCTGCTGTAAACATGATGCAAGTAAGATTTTGTCAACAAAAAAAAAAAAAAGTTTTTAAGAGTTGTCTGAGAAAATTCTTCAGATGCATCCCGTACTATAAGGACGCAACTGGGTAAGTAGGTCCTGTTTGGCCTTGTTCCGAGGGAATTTATTTCTTCCGCCCTTTGGCAACGCGACCGGCTGGAAGTGTCCCCCTTTGATCCAAATGTCAACGTGACCTCCAGCTTCACGTTATGTAATACCGTTTCCTGTATTTCCCCGAGGTAGGCAAGGTCTACAAGGAAGGAGGGTGCTTGAAATACCAGCAGGTTTGGAGGATACTTGTGCCTTTGCCTGTGTCTGTGCTTTTGTGTGTGTGTGTGTGTGTGTGTGTGTGTGTGTGTGTGTGTGTGTGTGTGTGTGTGTGTGTGTGTGTGTGTGTGTGTGTGTGTGTGTGTGTGTGTGTGTGTGTGTGTGTGTGTGTGTGTGTGTGTATGGGAGGGTATGGGAGACCGTTCGAGTAGTAAATCATACTTGCTTTCACATATAACACCATACTCTCTCACTTACACTACTATACCCTCTCACACACACACTACAACAGTATATCCTCCCACATACACTTCTATCCTGACACACACACCACTATACTCTTACACACAACTATATACTAAATCCTCTCACACACAATACTTTACTCTCACACACTACTATACCCTCTCACACAGACATTACTATATTCTCTCACAAACGCTACTATATCCTCCCACACACACTACTATACCCTCTCTGAAACACACACTACTATACTCTCCCAAACACACGACTATACTCTCTCATGAACACTACTATACTTTTGTAATTGAATGACTGTATATAGCACAGTTGTGCATGTGTCAGAGTATAATGTCATATGTGAAAGAAAGTATGACTTACTGCTCAAACTGCCTCCCAAACATGTGTGTGTGTGTGTGTGTGTTCATACCTGCAGACAGAGCACTGCCTCTGAGGCTGCAGGGCAGTGAACATGACGATGACAGAGTAGTTCCTGGGTGGGGCCTTGACGAAGCGACGGAACTTGTCCCCATTCATCCGGACGACCGACCGGCGAGAGGACCACTCCATCATCTGGTCAACCTTCTCCGACAGCAGGTTCTGAACACAGACACGGGAGAAAAAGGGCAGAGAGGACGAGTTAGGGTTTCCGCATTCACACAGCGACGCCATCATCGAGAAGTCGAAACGTTCTTGAGAACAGCACATTATGGAAAATGCATTTTAAAGCCCTGAAAAATGCTCATTTGCCGGTGGTGCATTGCAACAAAAGGAACATTTAATCCTCAATCTCAGAGAAATACTGTAACAGTAACTATGAACTACATGAATAAAGTCATAACACTAAGAGAATAACATAATAACGTACGAGAAGTCGTAATATTATAATAATAATATCCTGCACAGAAAAAAAAAGAAAAAAAAAGTCTCATCAATGTGAGTTACTTTCTGAGTAGCAAAGCTGATTCCTGGATAAAACAAGCAATTAAGTCGGATAAAGTCAAAACACAACAACATGCTTCTTCTACATTTTAACAGGAGCAAGAGTCCCGGCCGGTACAACCAAGAATCTAGAAAACAACAAAACCAGCCATTATTTACAAAATAAACAAAGGAGCCCTAAGCCGGGAGTCTATGTATGTTTATAGAAAAGCCTGACATCCTTGTTTGTATTTGTGTGCACGTTGCGGTTCCCCGCTGTTGATTAAATCTGCTTCGGCTTAACTAAAAGGTCACGTAGAAGGCATTGTCGGAACATGGCTTTCAGGGTAACACACACACACACACACACACACACAAACACACACACACACATACATATGTAGACAGCGGACAAATGTACACTCTAGCCAAGTTTGCAAGGTTCGCACATGCTGGTAATCACATACTTCTGTGATGGAGTGTGGTAACTTGCAGCATGGCTGTGTGTTAGTCTGTTTGTATGTGTGTGTATGTGTATGTGTGTGTGTGCGTGAAGTTTAACTTCTAACCAGGAAACTGCTTAGTTTCTACCGGCATCATCTTCAGCCAGAGTTGAGCTGTGCAATGATGAGTGATGAAATACTGAGACTGCTGATGAAACATTTGTTGTTTCCCAAGCTCTGCTGATCAAACTGTACAGCACAAGAAAAGTGTACAGGAAGCACATTGCCTTCTTTGAGAGAGAGAGAGAGAGAGAGTGTGTGTGTCCGTGTGTGTGTGTGTGTGTGTGTGTGTGTGTGTGTGTGTGTGTGTGTGTGTGTGTGTGTGTGTGTATCTCGACTCCACTAAGGGCTGTTATGGGACGGTCATTCATATTTAATTTAAGACTTCTGTCCACCACCTCTGCAGCTTTAACACACATTTCCTTTCACACAATTTCTTTACATCAGCTTTAATGTGGACTTCAACAGGAAGTAGCACATGAAGCAGCAACATCCTGGTTGGGAGCGAATGATGGTAACATTACACAAGTCCAATCTCAGAAAATCTCTGTAATTTTAAGTGTGTTTCATCAAATCCTAAAATAACCTGTCTGTTTTTATCACGTTCTGTTGAATCACAAAATGCTACATCAATTATGAAAACATTAGTGAGAGTAGCTAAAGCTGCACGAGACAATCAATCAACTTCCTCTCATCTCAGTTTTATAAATGTAAATATTTTCTGGATGTTTTTGTCCATTGTGGATTTGAATTTCAGTGAGGGGGGGATGAAAAAGGCATTTTAATATGGTGCTAGAAGCATTTTGTTTGTGTCTTTTTTTATTTTTCCATTGCAAAATAAGACTTAAATGAATAGTAAAAACCCATATTTTATTTTTTAATGGAACATCTTCCAGTGCCAATACTTGTTTCTGTGTAAATACCACTATTTCTGTGAGGAAAATGTTATTTCCAATGCCAAATGGGAACGTAGAGCAAGGCAAACTAGCAGGCTTTACTGACTCTCATTCTGCTGTTCCATATAGGCATGCAAATCTTGTTTGGCCAGGCGGACGCTCCATGTCAGGCTGTAGTGTAGCAGACAGGCTTTCTGTGCCCCCACTTCCCCAACCCCCCACCAGTTCTGGAGCGTAGCACATGGTGGCAGCAGCATCTCAGACCGCTCCACTGTTCGGTGAGTTTCCATCGCTCAGCCTCCATCTGACTCTCCACGGAGGAGCTCGGCTCAAGCAGACAGTGGCTGAATTATTAAGCACTGGTCCTCATTCCTACTGTTAATCAGACACAGAATCTCTCTCTCTCTCTCTCTCACTCTCTCCATCTATCTCTATCACTCCACCCTAGATCTACAAAGCAATAAAGAAAAGAAGAATGAGCGTAAGGACAAGAGAGATGGAGAATGATGAAGGGGACGAGAGGCGAGTTTCTGTTAGCCATGCACAAAATGTGTAGAACCTGAATATCTCAAAACAAAACCTTAACATCACTAAAACATTCCAACACTCTTATATGTTAGCTTCCCAGACGTATCGCTATAGAAGTGTATCTCAACAGTGGAATGGAAACACTTCTTTTTTTCACATTTGACATAGTTTGCTTCAGACAAAACAGTGTTTCATGACAGAGAAGACTCAACTACAGCTGAAATGATTATGATCACACTGAATGAATTCAACTAAAACTCATGGAGACTAGTTGTTGACTAGTTGTTTGGCAATATGGGACCAGATACATTTGTGCAATGTACACACCTGTATCACTCACGGGTACACCTACATAAAGCAGCTGAACATGAACATGTTTCTTACATGTGATCGCCAACCAAGATGGCTGCTACTAAGAGGTAGCGTTATAAGTATTTGCGACTTATTAATCTTATCATGCTACTGCTAATGCTAACTTAAGGAAACGAGATGAGGTGAATGAGACGAGGTGAACACTTCACAAGCTTTAAGGCTCATACGTAAAGCTTGCTTTGTAAATGTACTTAGTAAATCATGTTTATCTTGCAAAAAAATAAAAGAAAACTGTGATTTTGAATGACTGAAAACAAATAGTGTTTGGACAATTTGGAACGAAAAAAAGAGATCACTACAAAACGCAGCTCAACACATACACATGGTTGTGCAAGTCCTCAGGAAGAACTCAGAGCAACTTGCACACCCTTGCTTTACTTATTTATTTATTTATTTTGGTCTTTCATTTATCCACCAAGTTTATATATTTTTTTTCTTTCTTTTTTTTCTTCTTTCTTCCATTTCCTTCCCTGTGTGCACTCAGCCCCAAAAAGGAGAGCTGTCAGTCCTGGATGCCAATCATACTGGCAGTAATGAAGCCCTGCACCTTACTTATGTTCCCCAAGAACACACACACACACACACACACACACACACACACACACACACAGAAACAACTGTGTGAGTGAGGTGTCTTGACGATAAACGTGCTGTAAAGAGCAGGGAAGCAGGGAAAGAAGAGACAGGAATAGTTGTTGTAACACAGAGCCTATTAGGGAGTATAAGCAGTCATCTGAAGCTTCTTAAAATGGACATGAAGATGACTGGAGTGAAAAATGAAAGTAAAAATAAGGTCATTGGGAATTGGGGAATACAGCATGTGAATGCTAATACTGGAAGTATGCACCTAAGACCACATTTTCGAGGAGTAACAATGGTTTTAATGCAGCATATTGGTGGATTTACAGAGAGAAAACTAAATGATTATTAAAATAACTAGTTTGACAAGTGATTCGTCAATACAAGCGTTTAAACATTTGAGAACTATTTCATCAATGTAAAAATTCTGATATCAACTTCTTAAATCCTCTATGACAGAAAACTGAATGTTGTCTGAGTAAGGACTAAAAAATAGCCACTGAAATACTGAGAAAGAAGTGTAAATGACTTTCATGCTTTTTGCTTCATTTAAACTAATCAGTCAATAAATAAAGTGATACATTAAATGGCTATTAAAATGATCATTTAATTACAAAAAAATACATATGTAGGGTTGAATCGATGGCGTTGGTTGAAAATGTGTATCATACCAAAACTTTAAACTTTAAAAGTTGAGCAAAAATATAATATTTTGCCCTTTTGGAGGCGCTTAAGAATAAAAAAAACACTAAGATTCAGTGATTAATTCAACTCATTAAACATTGTTTCATAAATGTCTGATAGTATTCATGCTCATTCAAGGATGACTGAAACTGGAACAGTTCAGTAATGTGTCATTAAGAAGATTTGTTGGTTTCCTTTACACAAAAGAAGAATAAACATCGACAGATCGACGCAATCGAAAACACAAAAAAACCTGAAAATGGCAGCAGGTTGAATTCCTTACACAGTTACTGATAATTGGCTTATGAATATGACATGGTTATACATTGACCGGAGACTTGCTGTTTATGCGGGGCTTCGGCTTTCAAGATATTTAATGAACGGCCGCGCTAAATTTTTCATCGGCGATACATTATTTAGGCGCTGATTAGCGGGCGCGAGTGGTATAGCATGAGAAACAGCGGCAGGATCCCCAAGCCAAAATCCAGACTGAGCTGGCTGCCTAGAAAAGTTGGAATAGATTTCGGGTTTCATGAGAGAGCGCTGAGGAGAATGAGCGGAGCAAATGGACGAGGCCCGAAGAAAGCTGTTTAGGGGGAAATCTGACCCTGTGGAGCGCAGGGAATGAAAAAATAAATAAATAAATAAAAGACGTCGCAATAAAAAAGTGCCTCGCAATCATTGTCCAGAGTTATGCCTCGAAACTACAACCTAGTTAAAAAACTTCTATCTAGAGCCAGGAGAGTACCCTCCGTCATCCACTCCCACTCACCAGTGTTATCAGAGGTCCCCATCACGTCACCTGACCCACGCACACACACACACACACACACACACACACAACACATAAGCACTCCAAACAGCCCCGGACCACTAAAAACATTTATTTTCTACCCCACTGAGCACCGAGGGCATTAGAATGAATCACTTCTAGGGCGTGTGACTAAGATGTGCAAATGGTTTGCCGATATCCAGCTTTATCCTGATTTTTTTTTTTTTTGTTATTTGCTGAGTGAATGTCGTGACCTCTCTCCAACTCCCTCTCCTCTCTCATCTCTCTCTCTCTCTCTCTCTCTCTCTCTCACACACACACACACACACACTATAGGTCATAGGGCAGGCAGCAGACTGCATTTCCAGCACTGTAAAATGTGCTCTGAATCTTTATTACTTCCCTGGTTTCCACTTTTCCTTACTTTCTTTCCCTGAATCTTTTTTTTTTCTTTTTAACATCGAATCATCGATGTCCTCTTCTCCCCTTTCCTCTTTGCTGAGCCACTCAGTTGAGCTGGGAACCAAATATTGCGGCTAAATAAAGAATAAAAGCCTAAATAAATAGAGTTACTTCCAGAGAAAAAAAAAAAATCACATGAGCAGTCATACAGAGACAACTGAAAGAGAAAAAAAAGCACTCCAAAGAGGACTAAGAGGAGAAAGAAAAGAAACTGATTGGGAGGAGGTTTAAGAGCACAGGAAATTATGAAGCGGAAATAAGAGGCATGACACATGGAGTGTGCTCATGCCGTAATAATGCACACAACAATACAGAGCTTGTTAACTTTACAGGCCGGCCACTTCATTTGGCCCCACACATGAAACAACAAATGATCAGTCCATTAAATATGCCAGCTGAAAAACAGTGCTAAATTGTAAAATCACTGACTTGAGGCCAGCCACTCATTCAAACACTCATTTAACAAATTAGCAGACAGTTAGAGGCTTTGTTTGCCTTGCAATCAGGTGAGTGACTCAATCATCATAATGTGTCGAGTTCTGACTTTAAGACGTGACCTGCACAGACAAACATGAGACCTCCAGGCATAGTTCAATCCCTTTCTTCCACCATTGGCCTCCCCACTGCCTTCTTTTGAACATTTCAGCGGGTTTTTAGACTTAAAACAGCTTATGAGCCAACCTACAGAACTTCTGATTTATTCATATCACCGGAGGCTTGGAGACAAGTTTGAGTTGTTTATCTGCATCTGAGGTTTGTTGTCAGGGAGGGAAAGAGGAATCTTCCCATTGTGACTGTCTAGAAGTCGTTACGTCCCGTGTGTAATTTAGGTCCTCTTTGACAGAGGTTTTAAAGACAAATACTTGAACTCCCAGTTTACTGTGTTGTCCCTATTGGGCAACGACCAGGGCTCAGGGAACGACTCTCAAGTTATAGCTTGGAGAGGAAAACGCCTATCATGATCCCAGTTTCCACCAAAGTAGTTCCAGTGGTTCTGGTACTGGTTTGGAGCAGGCTCGACGAGCAAACCACATCATTTCATCATTGAATATGTCCAGTATGTCTCTCCACCGGTCTGTCCGTGAGGACCAAGGACCTCAGCAACCGACTGCTAATTCAACAGGTTTCTTTTATTGGTCCATATCATCTTTATACAGCTTCTTTAGCTGCCGTTTTATCAAGTTAAAAAGTAAAGAGAAAAAAAGGTGGGCCAAGGACTGATTCTACTGGTCTCAATAAGCCCATCCCCAGCCTTTAACATAGCTACTTCTTATTCAGGGACCAACAAAGAAGTGGCGTTACTCCATGACCAGCTTTTCAGGGCCAGGGCCAGTTCTTTTAGCAGTGGAAAAAAGGAAAAGGATGGCTCCATTCTAAACACTGGCTTGGAACCAGCTCTGGTGGAAAAAGGCCCAATGTGCTCTGAGCTCGGGGTTGAGAGGGTCACGTAGCCTCTCACCGCGCAGATATCCATTACCGAACTGGAACTGAAAAAGCTAGCTGTGCTACGACCTCCCTGTACGCCTCAGACACATAAACGGAGGGATCCTTTTATTGTAGTCTTGCTCTGCTGTGAGATTAGTGTCCCCGTTGGGTCCCCCCCCCCACTGTGAACCTTTTAAACGCTCTGTAGTCATCGGGATAGAGGGACAGCCAAGATCTCGCCAGCCAGGGGTTTGATCTGCGAACTTTGCTCATGAAAAGCCAACAGCGTTTGTTCGTCCAACAGTCCCTCGCTCTGAGCGGTCTAAACAGAGGTCTATTGTGAGCGAATGGCTCTCAGCTTTGGCCATCAAGCTCCTATACGGCTTCCTCCAATTCTCCCATTGAAAGGGGGATTACTGGAAATTGGCTTCAAATAACAAGGAACAAAGACTCAACTCTCTCTTTCTTTCTCTCTCTTACACACACTCTCTCATTCTCTCCCTCTATCTCTCTCTCACACACACACTCACACACATACACACACACACACACACAATGAGGTACACTGCCTTTTGTAAAAACCAACAAAAATGTGCAAGACAATTAATGGTAATCTGGGTCCTTATGGTGACTTGGGGACTTTTCCATGCGGAGTTACACTGAGTGTACTTGCACACATACATACATATGAACTCAGGAGGGTGTCCATTATCTTTCTGACTTTGTACCTTAACGGAGCAGCAGGCTGTGTGCTGCAGACCATCTCAGCATACAGAGACAGGAAATACAGGTCACCAGTCCATCACAGAGCACACATATCATTCACTCTCACACCTAAGGGGCAACATATAAAAATGTACTCGATGTACCATCTGTGTCCATTTGTAACTGAAATAAAATCTACATCATTCTCAAAGACGTCCCACCAAACTAGATGTCTAATCAGGTCAAACCCTGCCATGTTGCACTGTGAGGTCGTACTGTTGCGTAGCACTGACCTCCACAGCGTATTTTGTTCATCTCGATTCTTCTATAAAAATGAAATGTGTAGCGATGTAAGTAAATAAAAGGAACATTTTCTACATCTCCCATTGGGCAAACAGTTCAGAATGTAAACAGAAGAACAGAGTTCGGCATTACAAGCACCTCTTGTTATCTTTTAAAAGTCTCATGCCAAGAAGGAGCTCTGGGAAATATCTGTTTTTAAGGACCAAAAACGCCATTTAGCTGTGGACATCGTTCCAACGTTCATGTGTGAGGCAAACAGCTCCACACACGAGCCCCATCGATCCCACTCATCTCCTTAGGTGTGCCCTTATTTTATGTCAAGAAGGGAAGAGTTGATTAAAACAAGATCTGAAGGTAACCGAGTGATGATAGACAGACATTCAGCGAACGCTGAATGGTATTCGAGAGTTGTGTCGAGAGATAAGTGGGACGAAAGGACGGTCTGAGGAATCGATGGAGAGGAAAGACAAGAAGACAGGTGGAGAGAGAGCAGCTCGAGGGATGAAGGACATGGGAGGAGGACTGAGACCAGTGTGCCCAGTAGGGCAGGTTGTCTTTTCCCCCTCTGTGCATTCGTCTCTTTGCTTCAGGCCAACATGTTTGGAGAAAGTGAGTGAACGATGTGGGTAAAGGGGAAAGAAAACAACGGTTAAGACAGTGAGACGTATGCGAGCCATTTGTCTCCACGTCTCACCTCCACTGAATCGAACCAACGTGCTCTCCACACTGCCAGCTCCGTATTTGTCAGCCCATAATCTGTGATCCCCACAAATACCGTGACTTGTCAGCAGAGGGGTTGGGGGGGAGGGGATTTGTCAGCTTATAACAATTATTTGAAATAAATGCGTTTTTCTCTTCCCCTTTGTCTGTGCGTCTTTGCGTCCATCAGCCTCCAGTGATTTTATTTTAGGTTATACTTCCCACCCCATTAGCGTGCCAGCAGTTGCGTGCCTCTATGTCATACTTATGGAATATCTCGAGATGTGTCTGCTGTTCTATTTTTTTTTTTTTGCTTACAGATTACAGCCCCTCTCTAAACCTTGCAGGCACATTGTGTGACATTTTAAATCTTCTGTCATTTCCTTTCCCCGGGGCGCCTGTCTAAGTCTTTTGTGTTTTGTTGGTGCAGGATGTCTGAGAGTTAGCAACCTAACTTTTAAACTTCCTCCTTCTCTCTCTCCCTCTCTCTCTCTCTCTCTCTCCCTCTCTCTCTCTCTCAGACGCTTTAAATGCCAGTTAGGAGCAGATGCAAGAGCACTTCTGAAGCCAAAATGAGACGTGACAATGATTAAAACAAAATGTGCACTGGCTGTGGGTGTCTGCAATATATCCTCACGATCCAAAATTCATTTTAGCGCTAGCGCTAGTGTAGGACAAACTCAGTTTGGAGCACAGAGCAAATCAAGACTCCTCTGCACTCAAGTCCATTTTGTAAAAATTCAGATTGTCTACTTCATGGGAAGAAATTGGGAAGTCATGAATTATTTCTGAATGTGGGCGACACTCTGACTTGGGGGACAGCGCGGTGGCTTCAGAGGAAGAAGGTCAGGCCGAGGGCCTTTCTGTGTGGAGCTTTTAAAGTGGATGGCAATTTGAAACTATCCCAAAATGTCATAGTTTATTTATATTTCATAGTTGAAGTTTTATGCCCAAGTTGAATGCACATAATTACTGTAAATATCGCAGAATGTCACACATTGAAGCAGCATGTGCATGCTGTATCTTCTGTTCAGAGGTGAAAGTATTAGAGTCAATGCAAAAACAGAAATACAGTACTTGATTTATTTGATTTGATAAGCAAACTCTAAGATGGAATTGGAATTGCAAAGGAAGCAGTGCTTACAGCATTTACCTCCCAGACTCCCTGGTCCCAGCATCAGTTGGCCTGGTCCTTTTAAGCAATCAGCAACTAGTGCATACACTTTATTATTTGCATGTTGTAATCCGTCATGACAGATGACAGATTACTCTGGGTGTCCACTAGTAACCCCTGCATCTCCCTTGATTATTATATATGTACTTTTTCCCCTTTTTTTTTCCAATCCCTGTAAATGCCATATCTCTTGGGAAGCACAGAACTCAAATTAGGTTTATGGAGCATCTGTGCACTTTGATTCTGTTATAAAGGCATCCTAATAAAAAAAAAAAAAGAAGAAGAAGAAGAAGAACTGGGGAGTGGACGCACAGGGCACAAGGCCAGTCGACGTAGGCACTGAGGGAGCATATGGTCACTATACTGCGCCCGCAATAAAGCCAAGAGATGGATAGATGCAGGGAGGACGGGAAAGTAAATGAAAAAAAAAAAAAAAAAAGGTGAGGAAAGAGTGGGGTGAGGAAAGATTACCGCTAGTAAAACCAAACAAAGACACAACATAAAGCAAAAGAGAAACAGGGTTAGAAGATAAAAAGAAACTGTAGTTTTGCAGTAAATAAAGACATTTTGGTGTTGTTTTTGGTACCGTTTCAGGTTTGGGATTATGCCCTTTATGTTAGAGAATGGGGTGAGTGAGTGAGTGAGTGAGTGAGTGAGTGAGTGAGTGAGTGAGTGAGTGAGTGACTGAGTGACTGAGTGACTGAGTGACTGAGTGACTGAGTGACTGAGTGACTGAGTGAGTGGCTGATGAGTGATTGGACGTGAGTAATTAAATGAGTATCATGTGATTGGATGTGAGTGAGTGAGTGAGTGAGTGAGTCTATGTCCAGACATGGACGAGGGACCTTTTCAGGATGCCCAAGGTGCATATAAACATCGATAAGATAATCAATGAATTGAAAAGCTTGTGTGAGAGAGTGTGTGTGTGTGTGTGTATATAAAAGAAAATGATATCTGAACTTCATGAAGAGTGCCCGACTAAAGCTCTCCTTCCACACACAGTTATGCAAATCAACACAGAGTAGCGGCTTGGTTCTTCTGGCAGCTACTGGGTGAGCTAACCAACTTCATTTATCAAATTCCTCACAAGCACCAAATCAAACAGATGGGCCCGCTGATGTGGACCGACACTAGGACCTCAATGCCAACTCGGGCCCGGCGTCTTCCTCCGCACCCGACAACTGGACGAGCATCACAGTTTCATTTCTGTAGGCATCGCCGAACAAAAAAGGAGAAACGAGCAGCTCCCAAAAAGCACGTCGTGATTACGTGCAGAACTGCACAGCGAAACCCGATCTGTGTGTAAATGTGTTTTCCTGGAGGATTAACACTTACACGTTCCATGTTTGGTGAAAATGTAATAAAAAACTGCATCGTGGGATTTTTTTTCTTAAGTAATTCAAATCCCTTAAGGGGCTAAGAAGCAAATCTATGCATGGCAGGGGAGTAAGAGGCCTCCGCGGCACCTTTGAGCTTCATCAGAAGCAAAGGGAAGAGTTTAGGAAAGCTGTGAAACCCGCACTGCGCGCTCCGTGCCACGGATACGTGCGTACGGGATTAATTAACTTCAACCCGGGCCAAGAAACGTATAAAAAGAAACTTGTGTAATTCAAAGCGAAAGGAGCAGATGCGCCATAATGCACTTCTATCGCTGCAAGTTTCATTCGTGTTTCTTTTGTTAAAGATCATTGTCGTTAGGACTAAGAGATACTAGCGGTACAGTGCAGTAAATGGAGCCCAGGATGCAGCTAATACTCAGCATTCTTGTATTTTTAGGATTTTACTTATTCTTCCTCTGCCTCGTTCTCTGAAGTGAACTTAAATAGAGAAATAAATGCATTTTTTCGCTGTTCCTGTCTGAGTAATCGCACAGCTCTTCGTGCTGGGGGTCACACTCTCACCACGCATGTGTTCAAAGTGTTCATCAGTGCGCACCAGGTGCTCGGCTTGTGTGTGTGTGTGTGTGTGTGTGTGTCTGCGTGTGGGTGTCATGTGATCAAATGATTCAGGCGGCGATTCGATGGTTCGGGTCAGCTGGGGCGGGTCGTAGGGCTTAATTAAGCACTGCAGAGAGAATCTAACTGCTGCTCAGTCCCCAGTTACATCGCTCTTGATCTATTTTACATCGAATTAGGAAGAAAAATAGAGTCCAGTCGAAGGATTTTGGAGGCTATGAGCGTGTGTGTGTGTGTGTGTGCATGTATGTGTGTTTTTTATCACTTGGGGGTATCATTAGCCTCAGTAAGCCTAAAAGAGTACTAGGGAGAATAGTTGAAAGATGTAGAGACTTACGCAGTACATTCTATGATAGTAATATGTACATAAAACACATAGAACACTCCCATTGGTGTTGGATGCAACATACCTTTGTCCCCTAATGTCATTTTTTCTTACAGTGTCGGGGTGATTATCGTGCATCCCTGGTTATATCTTCATCTTCGTTGTTCTTTTTTTCCTCAATGTTGCTGCCCCAGCACCCTTTCATTAAAAAAATAAAAATAAAAATAAGAAGAAGAACCTGGTGCCTACATGAGGCAGCATCGTCACACCTCACAAATGAGATCTCTCCACTTCGAGAAACTGCATGTGGTCACAAAGCTCATTAATCACCTCTGCCAGACAACTTGGAGAGCAACAAAACCCTAAAAAAAAGTGCCAGATACAGGATGGCCTGACCAGCATCCACTCCTGTTGCCTATGGCAACAATTGCAGAAAAAAAAAAAAAAAAATCAAGGTTACAACTACTACTCTCATATGTGTGAAGCCCCAAGGCCAGAAAATATGGGCGTGAGGGATTTTGGATTTATATTTAAAGGTCATGAATTTGTGAGCCTCTCCGACGACCAGGTCAACTGCCTTCTACTTCTCCTGTGCCGCACGTCACTGTTGTGTGACCTTTAGCTGTAAATCCTCCATTTTCCTGCTCCCGCTCCTTCCTCCCTCTAAACTTTACACAGCTGTCTGGCGCACGGACAGTGCGAGTCAGCCCGCGGTGATTATTTCTAATGCTTAAAGTCAGGGCCAGGTGCACAACGAACGTAGAAGCATGGTAGAAATACACGTGTAATTGGCCTAATATACTACCTCATTAGCCTTTGGAAGCTAGCGCAAGTGCCGAGCCTAATAACTGCGAGCTTAATGTGCTTCTAATTACCCTTATAAGCCATTCACATTTGTTATTCATTTCTGCTTAGGTGAGCGTTCGGTCTCACAAGACCCTAAACATGGAGGGGAAAGAAGCTTTTCGACGCACTTTTGAGAAATCTCTCCAAAAATATCCCAAATACACCTGAATTTGTTGTGCAAGCAGAACGAAAGCAGCAACCCACATAGATCGCCTCAAAATAGAAATGCATTCGAGCAACACTCCTCATCGATGCATGCGCGTATGAGCGTCATTTAGTCCATAGATGCCAAAAACCAAAAGACGAGCTCTGAACATCAAACTGCATTTTCTGGGCCAAAATATTACAGTTATCTTGCTTTGTCCTATGTGTGCACCTATTCCAACATCCATCTCTGACTAGAAAAGTTACGTCGATCTATTCTATTTCTTTTCCAACCATTACCCCATGGCCAGATCCTGGGCTTTTGCTCAATGACTCACGCAGATGATGAGTTTCTCCCTCCACAGGGAGACAGAATCACTAACTTCAGTCCTGACTGAAAACACTGATTACTCAGAGAGAGCGGCCTCAAAATAGAATTTTACCTTGGGTAAATGTGCTGCCAGAAACTACGAGCTGTGTAAACTCAAGGCCGATGAGCACATGTTGGGTTTTTTTTTTATTTTCCTCCCCAAATTGGACATAACGGAGGATAATACGAGGAGCCTAGCTACGATAAGTTGCCTCTGTGGAGCTGGGCTTGTTGTTCAGGTTTCTGTCCTTGCATACTGGGAATATACAGTACAACATAACAGCCTGTATTGCGGCTAACTGAGGACCAATAAAATTCGTGCCGCAGTAGGCTAAGCAGGGGAAACCATCAATGTCTTACGCGCACATGAATGAGCCAATGTCCACACTTGCTTCTTGGTTTGCGTGGTTTATTACTTACAGTCTTCAAACACTTCTGACTTCATTTAGACTCAGGCGACGCAAAGTAAAATAAACCTTCCATCTGTGCAGTCCGTGAGATCCGTGCGATCCGTGCGATCCGTGCGGTACACAAGAGGTAGCCTTCCCCGTGCTCACCCTACGCCATTCAAACTTCCCGCCCCGGCGTGCCGGCAAGGCTAATTATAAGGCTCCCAAATGCGCACCGCCCACACCCACCCAATAATGATAAACGAGTGAACAAAAAATAACACAATCACACAAATCAATTCATAAATATAACAAAACCCAAACCATATGATTCCAACAAAAAACATAACCAATTTTGGCTCCTACATTCCGGCCCCTAATTATGCCCAGGCTATAATTATAAATGACGAAGTATATTGGAGGCAAAATTAAACACTAATAATCAGTATTGCATAATACTCTTTAGAAGCTGACTGCAGACACACTACAACTGGGTTATGTACTTATAAGAATAGTAGTTTTAAGTCATTCAGGTTGTAATCCCCACAGCTCCTCCCTAATCCTCTGCTTCTTGAAGAAGACATATTTTAGTGATGGGTCTTTTTAAGAATCCAGTTGTTGTTCTGATCTGGACCTGGCGAACATGTCCCCTTCTATCCTTCTCTGCCTCCACGACTCTTCCAGTGATCCATGAATTGCGTGGAGCAGTTTCATCCACAATAATGACCAAGTCTCCAGGAGCAAAGTTGCGCTTAATGCCCTGCCACTTCTGCCTCTCCTGAAGCAGGGGCAAATACTCTCTAACCCATCGCCTCCAGAACAAATCCGCCATATATTGGACCTGCCTCCAACGTCGACGGGCATAGACATCTTCTTTCTGGAACACTCCTGGTGGCAATGACGGTTTGCGCTTCAGCAGCAAGAGATGGTTGGGTGTCAGCGCTTCCAAGTCATTTAAATCAGTTGACGCTTTAGTTATGGGACGGCTGTTGATGATGGCTTCAACCTCACAAAAAACTGTGTGGAGGCCCTCCTCGTCAAGGCTCTGTGTTCTCAAGGTGGAATTCAAGACTTTACGCACAGACCTTATTAGCCGCTCCCACACTCCACCATGATGAGACCCAGCAGGGGGGTTGAAACTCCACTTCACACCCTTCTGGAGGAGTTCATCACTGATCTGCACATGGTTCCATCTTCCTATTGCTTCCCTCAATTCGCGCTCGGCCCCGACAAAGTTTGTCCCATTGTCCGACCGCAACTCAAGCACTTGACCTCGTCTTGCCACGAAGCGTCTGAAGGCATGGACAAAGGAGTCTGTGTCCAAGGATGACAACACCTCCAAGTGTACAGCTCTCACAGCCAAGCATGTAAAGATTACTCCGTACCTCTTAATCATAGTTCTACCACGCTTAATCTCAAAGGGCCCGAAGCAATCCACCCCGGTCCGGGTGAAAGGCGGCTCATCAGGAGAAACTCTATCATATGGCAGATCTGCCATGTACTGATTGCCTGGTGCTGCATTCAGTCGACGACAAACCACACACCCTGACAGAGTCTTCCTTATGGCAACGCAGGCGCCTGGGATCCAATACTTCTGGCGCAACTGTGACAGCATGTGGTTACGTCCACCATGACCAGTGGCTTGATGCACATAATGGAGAATGAGCATAGAGATATGGAGGTCTTTAGCCAGTATGGCAGGATGTCTTGCCTCATCTGGCATGGCTGCACGATCAAGCCTACCACCAACTCTTAATACATCATCCTCCAGAACAGGGTCAAGCCTGTAGATATGGCTGTTCTTCTTCACCTTTCCTCCATTTTGCAGGCAGGCCAGTTCATCCGGAAACCTCATTCTTTGACAAAAACAAACGATTGCCTTTTCAGCTCTGGCAAACTCCTCAACTGAAAGGGGTCCCTTCCCTGTGGCCTGTGCCTTAACGCTTTCCATCTCCTCCTGCAGTTTCCCTTCCAGCTGTTCTTTATCTGTATCGGACTGATCAAGAACTTCCTTCAACTGTCTCCTCCTCTGCCCAAGGTCAAACAATAACCTCCTGAACCGAAGCAGCCAGCCAACTGCCCTTCTCAGCCGAGTCCAAGAGGAGAAGTATTCAATGAAGCGCATGACTGCGTCAGTCTGTTCTTCCACCCGCACTGCATTTACAGAGACGGCTACCTTGACCTCAGGGTCTTCTGAAGAGATCTTCCCAGAGAGGTCAATGTTTACTGGCCATTTCTCTTCAGGTTCCATAAGAAAACTTGGTCCCAGCAGCCAAGCTTCAGACTTCAGGAACATGCTCACCCTAGCTCCCCTAGAGGCCAAGTCTGCAGGGTTACTGGCTGTGTTCACATACCTCCATTGCGATGGTTTAGATATGGAAAGAATCTCCGCTATTCGATTCGCCACAAAGGTTTTGAATCTTGAAGTCTTATTACCAATGTACTTCAGTACTGAGGTACTGTCGCTCCAGAAGACAGATCCTTGCAGCGGCATCCTCAACTCCTTTCTCCACAGCTTGTCCATCCTGCTTGCCACCACTGCAGCCGTTAACTCCATGCGGGGAATAGTAATGGATTTCAACGGTGCCACACGAGCCTTGCCCAATACAAAGGCGCAGTGAGCCTGTCCTTGGATGTTATGCTGTAACAGGTAAGTCACCGTGCCATATCCATCTTCACTTGCATCTGCAAAGTGGTGAAGCTGGGCAGAAGAAACTTCTCCAAAATCAGGAAGCTTAAAGCACCTGTCAACCTTGAATTCTTCTAGCTGATGGAGCTCCTGCAACCAGGTGGCCCATTCTTGAGCGACAGCATCTGGCAGTGCGTCATCCCAGCCCAGCCGACCTCTGCAGGTGCTTTGGAGAATTCTTTTAGCAACAAGTACAACTGGTGACAGGAATCCCAAGGGGTCGTAGATGGAACCGATGACCGATAAGATCCCTCTTCTCGTCAGGGGCCTGTCCCGCAGTGTTATCTTAAACTTGAAAGAGTCTGACTGGATGCACCATTGAGCCCCTAAGGCCCTCTCCACCGGCAAGATGCCACTGTCCAAATCCAGGCCCTTGACCTCAAGAGATCGGTCCTCTTGAGGTATAGCAGCTAGAACGGTGCGACTGTTGCTAACCCATTTTGTCAGCTGGAATCCGCCTTTTGCACAAAGAGCACGAAGCTCCTGATAAAGAGATATGGCCTCCTGTTCAGAGCCAACTGATGCCAGGCAATCATCAACATAAAAATTATAAAATACAGTGTCAACGGCCTTTTCACTGAACTGGGTTCGGTTGTCTTCCGCACATTTTCTCAAGGCAAAAGACGCACAGCTAGGAGAAGATGTAGCCCCAAACAAATGGACAACCATCCTGTGCTCCACCAGATCCTGCTCATATTCTCCATTCGGCCACCATAGGAACCGTAAAAGATCAGAGTTTGTTCTTGATACTCTGACCTGATGAAACATGGCCGTGATGTCTGCCATAAGCACAACAGGCTCCTTTCGGAATCTAGTTATGACTCCAACCAATGAGCTGGTGAGATCTGGGCCTTGAAGAAGTCGAGCGTTTAAAGATGCTCCCTGGAAGGTTGCTGCACAATCAAAGACAACTCGCAGCTTCTTCTTCTGAGGGTGGTACACCCCATGGTGTGGGATGTACCAAACCCTCCCGTCATCACGGCCGATCTCCTCTGCTGGCACTCTCTCAGCATAGCCCTTTGATATTATATCATTCATGAAGTCTGTATAGTGAGCATGAAACAGACAGTCCTTTGTAAACCTCCTTTTGAGACTAAAAGCACGCTGCACTGCAATATTCCTGTTGTTGGGCATTTTCATATCTCCTTTCTTCAAGGGCAAACCAATACTGTAATGCCCATCAACCAACTTGGCTGACTCAGTAACGGACTCCATGAACTCATGGTCTTCTCTTGACCACCCTGGCTGCTCATCTTGGACACATTCAGGGAAGTCGACCTTTGTCTGCTGCTCCCACAAATCCTGAGGTGTAACAACAGAAATCCTGTTGACTGTGACCTCTCGTTCAACACAGGTTGAGTCATTGATGCAGCCCCCTCTCAGTGGACCATTCACTGTCCAACCCAGTATGGTCTTCACTGCATAAGGGCCACCATCTGCACTTCGAATGACTTCCCATGGTTCCAAAGCTCTGGGAACATTTGCCCCAATGAGCAGATCCACCTCAGAATCAATTCCTGTTAACTTTACATCCTTCAGGTGTGTCCATTGCCGGAGGTCTTCCTGCCTGGGAATATTACCTTGGTGGACAGGCATAGATTTCTGCGTGAAGAGCTCTGGTAGCGCACAGAAACAGTCAGAGTCCAGACCAGCTACTTCCAGGTCCATCACAATGTGGCTGCTGACGACCTTCTCTTGACCCAATGTCCTGAGGAGGATGCCAGTTCTTCTTCCAGTAAGATTCAGCCTATTCATAAGGCGTTCAGTACAAAATGTAGCTGAACTTCCAGGGTCCAGGAAGGCATATGTAACAACAATTTCATTTCCCATTTTTGATTTCACCTGGACAGGCAAGACGGCAAGTGTACAATCACGCTCTCCGGCCCCAGTAAGCCCGCTAGATTGTACAGAGATTGGAACACTGTCACTGGTTCCTGCTGCTTCTCTTGCAACTCCTTGATTCACCTTTGCTAAACCAGGTTCTGTTTCCTTTGAGCGGATGTGCAACAAGGTAGGATGCCTCAAATTGCACACCTTACAGAAGAGACGCTTTGTGCATTCTTTACTTGTGTGCCCAATGCACAGACAGCCATAGCACACGCCATTTTTCTTCAAAAAAGACATCTTGTCACTGTGCGCTTTCCTTTCCAATAAAAGACACAGGTCCAAGGCATGTCCTGCTCCACAGAACAAGCAACTCTTTGTGATAGGTGAAGCGCTCTCTCTCTCTATGTCACGTTCTAGCTTCTCATCGTGGCGTTGCATTCCTTTGTCTATAGTAGCAATGGTAGTGGCAAAGCTACTTCCTTTGGCCTTAGTAAAGTAAGGTCGAGGCTTAACATGTTTGGTTTCCCTTTTTACAGTGGCTGGAGGATCATGTAGCATTAAATCACCAAAAAGTGGGTCGCTCGCAATTTTAACCTGCCTCTCAATGAACTCAACGATGTCATTAAAGGAAGCTCTGTGACTTGATCTGTCTTGTAAATGACAGGCAACCTCCCTCCACCTCTCCTTGAGCTTGTATGGCAGCTTTTTCACCACTGTTTGCATGTTACTCGGTGTATCCAACTCCATACTAAAATTGACTCCTCTCATTGCATCGTTGCACTGTCTCAAAAAGATGCTGTATGCTTGTAGGGCCCTCACATCTTCTGATTTTATTATTGGCCAGGCGAATATCTTTCCCATATAAGCAGCAGCTATCTTCATAGGGTTACCGAAATGCTCATGTAAAAGCGACTTGGCCTTAGTGTATCCCTCTTCCTCAGGCAAGTGCTCACAGCCTCGAACCAATTCTCGAGGCTGACCTCTAGTGTATTGTTCGAGGAAATACAGGCGATCTTTGGCACTGTGGGATTTTTGCTCAATGTTGTGTTGAAATGACCTCATAAATGTTTGAAATTGTAATGGGTCTCCATCAAAGGTTTGCATGTCTCGTCTTGGGAGTAAAGAGAGATACTGCTGTTCTACTAACATAGATGTAATTTCATTCTGTTTTTGCAGGACTGTTGCTAGATGATCAGACTCAGACCTCTGCATTCCAGAAGTAGCGAGGAGTGGTTCAAACTGAGGCTGTAAATGTTCTGAAGGCAGGTGACTGGGCATGTCTTGAGAATGTGACACCATATTTTCTCTCAGAATTGGTTGTTGGTTAACTGGTATATTCTGAGAAGTTCTCAATTTAGGCCTTGCGCCCAGAAGATAGTCTCTTGCCACAACATGCTGTGGTGATTGCCCTGATGTCATGGGAACAAATACTTCAGCTCCCACGTTTAATGGACTCGCCTTGCTTTTCTCTCTTCCCAAATAATCCATTCCATTTGTTTTGCTCCCACTGATGTCGGAAGGACAAGACACTCTGAGGACATTCAAATGTGCTTCAGATGCAGCAATTTCCATCTCCATATCCAGTTCCTCTTTCCTTCTTCTAAGCAGCTGCTCTTCCTCTTCCAATTCATGTTTACCCTTTAGCATCCTTTGGCGGACCTTGAGTGCAGCCATTTCTGCCTCTGCCCTGATGCGTGCTGAGCGGATAGATGAAGTAGAGGATCGCTTTGATCTTCCAGAAAAATTAGAAGCACTGTCAGATGGTTTTATGTCATCATCCAGCTGCTTAGCAGAGTCTGCCATATTTCCAGCATACTGATTGTATTCAGTTAAGTGAACATCAGATGTAGGGTTCTCAACAACAGGCGCCTCCTCACTTAGTGGAGCATCAGTGAGGGAGTTTTCCGTATGGTCTGGATCTCCACTAACTTGGACCTTTACATCAGACAGCCATTTTGTGACTTCATCCATAAAAGAAGCATTATGCGCACGTATACGTGTGAACCAGGCACTTTGTTTGTCTTGCTCCTCTTGAGGAAGCATCGACATGACAGTGTTATGGAGCTGATTTGCATCTTTGAAAAGTGCTTCACAATTTTGAAGATGAGATTGTATGGCTTGTATATTTGGTTCATTTTTATCTTGCATTAGACCCTTTATTAGTTTTACAATACTTTTAAGTTTGTTAATCTTTGTTTGTCTTTCCTTTTGAATACCTTCAATTTTGTGTGCATATGCTTTAGCAGTAAGTACAACTTGTCTTTTTTGTGAATCTTCATTTCCATCTAAGCGCTCTTTAGGACACTCATTTAACCCTTCAGAACTCATTTTTCATTCACAAATAACCATAAGGTTACATCAATAACCATACCACCATGTGACTAATTCAACATCCACAATTCGCAGCAACATGGAATTGAAGCGCTCATTAGAGCACCAGCAGAATAATTCACAACAATCTTAAACAATATCATGTCTTTCAATCATATTGTCCTTTAGTCGTACTCAGCAACATTGTCAATCGGTAGTGAAACGCTGCTGGACCACAGTTTTTTCAACTCCAGCGGCGAGGCTAGTGACGCGAAACACAGTAACAATCCAGCCAACGAAACATTGAACTGATAAAATCAAAAGACGGCGGAGTAGTTCAGTTGCTCACCAACACTGCGACTCTGGAGCGTTGCGACGAATCTCAAATCCAGTGGCGAGGCGGTAGTGAAACGCTGCAGTAGTTACCCTCGCAATCCAGATCAGCGGAGCAATCAGCATGAATGAACATATGACGCCGGCAACGCTCGTAAACCAGATCAACGGAGCAATCAGCATGAATGAACATATGACGCCGGCAACGCTCGTAATCCAGCTCAGCGGAGCAATCAGCATGAATGAACATATGACGCCGGCAACGTAGTAAAACAGCTTCTCCGATCGTCTCGTAAAAACAGCGAGCTGGGCTTGTGTTAGGCTAATCCACAGACAGGTGGCTCTTCCAATTCGATCCCAGGAAATCCAGCAACAACGTTCCAATGTCTAGCTTTAATAAGCCACTCTTGTGTACAAATATTGCGGCTAACTGAGGACCAATAAAATTCGTGCCGCAGTAGGCTAAGCAGGGGAAACCATCAATGTCTTACGCGCACATGAATGAGCCAATGTCCACACTTGCTTCTTGGTTTGCGTGGTTTATTACTTACAGTCTTCAAACACTTCTGACTTCATTTAGACTCAGGCGACGCAAAGTAAAATAAACCTTCCATCTGTGCAGTCCGTGAGATCCGTGCGATCCGTGCGATCCGTGCGGTACACAAGAGGTAGCCTTCCCCGTGCTCACCCTACGCCATTCAAACTTCCCGCCCCGGCGTGCCGGCAAGGCTAATTATAAGGCTCCCAAATGCGCACCGCCCACACCCACCCAATAATGATAAACGAGTGAACAAAAAATAACACAATCACACAAATCAATTCATAAATATAACAAAACCCAAACCATATGATTCCAACAAAAAACATAACCAATTTTGGCTCCTACAGCCTGTAAACATCTCATGTAATGACCCCTGGACGCCACTCCCACCCATGTTGGAAATAACAACTCAACCTTGGTTTGCTAAGCGGTTAGACTGAATGCATCGACGAATACATATAAATATGTAAATATATTTACATCCCGTTTTCCTTTTGTAAGTACATTATTCTTCATCCTCTTTGCATGTGCACAGGAGGACAAACCCAATGAGGGGTCCAATTCCTTGTATGGTCACACATACTAGGAGAATAAAGCCGATTCTGAAAGAGCTTGTTCCAGACCGAGCTGAGGATCAGATGGAGGAAAAGCTGCCGTCCAGATACCTCTCTCTTTTCTTTTTTTTTTACTGCCTGAGCGTGTATAAAGCCTCATGCTAACTCTGAGCGGAGCCTGATGGGATGTGATAACCGGGGTGCAATGTTGTTGCGCCACAGTTTTTTCCTTCCTCTCCTCTTCCCCCTCTAAAGCCAGCAAGCATACAGCTGTCTCCCTGCCAGTCGGTAGAGCGGTGTCAGTCTCAGGAGGGAGATGGTGAGCTAGTTGCACTAATCATATTGCGCTCCGAGCTCGGCTGCTGAGACTAATTGGCGGGTCAATAAGCGAACAGCTGGGAGAGAGGAGTGACCACCGGTTGCTGGTCCTGAAACAGAGGCCGCAACAATCAGCGCCGAGCCAGCGCTCCTCATTAAAAATACCGTCCGCCGGCTGCAGTTCAAAGCTGTCCATTACCTGCTTGTTTTGCTTTTTTTTCCTGTTTTTTTTCTCGTACCTGAGCTTTCAGAGCGTGGCAGGTGGGAGTTTTCTCAACTCGGCAGGGAAATAAGAAAAAAAAAAAATGTCGGTGTGGCGTTCAATAGGAAAAGACAGCTTAGTTATATGGATAAAATGCAAAAGAGCTGCCCATTATGCACCACAGCTTCCAGAGAAGCCCTTAAGATGTAGATGTAGGTGTGTGTGTGTAGGTGTGTGTGTGTAGGTGTGTGTGTGTGTAGGTGTGTGTGTGTGTAGGTGTGTGTGTGTGTGTGTGTGTGAGAGAGAGAGAGAGAGAGAGAAGGACTGGTGCTTCAATGAATGGTGTTCATTTGAATGGTGTTTTAACATTTAGTATTCGAACATGCTGTAAATTCAATTATATTTGGATTTTTTTTTATCATTTTTAATCAAGAACCGAGTCTCGAGTTCAAGACCAACTAGAACTCACAATTTCCCAGATAAAAAAAAAAAAAAAAAAAAAAAAAAAATCTGATCTCCCTCTTCAAAGACCTCCAAATGAGCTCAGGTCAGGAGATCAAAAAACAAGGTGAGGCTTGAAAAACTTGTTTTCTGGCAAAAACTTGTTTTTCTGGTGAGCTGGAAGGGAAAAACTAAATGAGACAGATGTCTCCCGAGAAAAAATGATTCATGAGGTGAGAATCGCCATTACACATTTATATATTCATATTTATATATTAATTTATATATTCATATATTATATATGATCAATCAACTACAAATATAATGCTTTACATGCAATGTGTATTCTATTTAATTTGTTTTCATATCAACTGCTTCATTTTAGTTCATATTATAAATTTCGCAATATTTTATGATTTTTTCTCACATTTTATATTGGCATTAAACTGCATATTTATCAATGTTTTGCCATTGACGGTGCAGTGGTGCATTGTTGACAATGAGGAGTAATGTTGACTTTATACATAAGTGATTTTTCTTTTAAAGTAGGAGGTCGGAGAATCCCGAGTTTTATCACTTTTGGCCACAAAAATCCAAATGCATATCATTGGGAATAAAACACCTCAAGCACCCAGGATTGATGTCAACTCCTAAAGAACAAAAAAATGCTTCTTAGAGTTAATCAAATCCATAATGACCACACATTAATCTGCTTCTGTGATTTTAATCATTTCACACATAAATATCAGCCTGAGTCGCACCAAAAAAATCAAAACAAAAAGCTTACAAGTCTCCTGAATAGTCTTAAAACGCCACATGAAACGTTTCTGCGTGAAGATGCAACGGAGGGCTGAGAGAGACACAGATGGAGAGAGTGTGAGAAAATGAGGAGGAGAGATAAAGAGGCCGGGTCTGACACAAAAATGGCATTTAGCATTTATACTGACTACAGCTTTATGCTAAGCTGCCTCACTCCATCTCCATACATTACCCGCAGCTCTGCCAGTGGATTTGTGAGCTCAACGCCACATTCAGGGTGATACATACCAACAGGCCGTCACGGGTAGAAGTTGGGTTCCTGACAAATCTCAGTGCGACTGTGAAGAGGAACATGAGCACCCCAAATAACCAATAAAGCTGAGATGCGAGCCCTATGATCGCCTCTAACTGCATCCATCATCACACCGCAGCCTGGTTTGACTGTGTTTGACCGATGCTAATGAGCAGGAGAGGAAGCAGGGGAAGAGCCAGAGAGAGCACGGAGATAACTTGACATTCCCTGGACAAATAAATGCTTCCAAAAGGCTACTTTGGCATAAATCAATTATTCATGACCAGCTTGATTATTTCTGGGGTGTCGCTATACCACAGGAACACACACACACATGGGCATGGGCCTCAGGTCACACAAGGTACTGAGGCAGCACTGAGACAGACCTACCTCTCTACCCGAAACTGGGGATCCACTACAAGAGTTTCACATTTGTTTAGCATTTAGGAAACACCACTGTGTGTCCTTTCAGAGCCACCCACCCATTACAACCCAACCAGCTGTCAGCAGATAAAAACCCCTCACTGAGCATCATGGTTAAAAGTGGGGGAAAACAACTTACAATGTATGCCCAGCTTTATGCAGTTTTGTCCCAGGCATCCATCTCTTACTGTAGTTTGTAGCCCTAGGACGAAGGCAGGATATACAACCCGGATAGGTAGTCGGGTCATCACAGGGCACACAGTCCATTTAACTCACACTTTGAGGCAAGTTAGAGTGTCCAGTTGGCTTAAACATGCATACTTTTTGGATCTTCTAGCTGTGAGGCAACAGTGCTAATCATTCATCTACCACACCCTTGTACCATGCAGCTCAACATGAAAGAACGCAATCAGGTCAGAAAAAGAATAAAATGTGATAAAGGGCAATTTATTGGAATGAATACTCAAGACATGAAAAGCAACAGAAGTTTTTCATCCAGCACATTGTCTTGACTGAGTAGAAGAAGCAGAGATATCAAAGCTGAAATAAAAAATAAAAAAAACAGCGGTTTACCCAGCACAAATAAACTTGAAATCCTATTCTTTGGCAAGTGCTTTTTATTTGCTTTGTTTTGTTTTGTTCATTTCTAGATGACTGCAGCCTTTTTGATCTTTTTTTCCCCATTTCGACTGGCTGCGAGGGATCTTCAGAGTCGGGATGACTGTCAGCCAACATGAATCTGTCGCTGTTAATACGTACAGCACACATTCTGCATGTGAGGACAAGATACTGCAACCACTGTACTTTATCTCACGCTCGCTGACCAAACACAAGCCCAACGGAGCACAATATGTTTGCTTTTTTTTCCCCTGAAATGAAGGATCTCTTTCTTTGATTTCTTTTCCGTCATGTTTAGCAGATACATCAAAATGCACATTAAAAGAAACACGGCTACCAACATAGGCACACACACACACACACATACACACACACACACATTGGCAGTCTTCAGCTCTGTGCAGTGTTAACAGGCTTTCTGCCAGTGAGGCAGAAAGACTAAGAGTTTAATAAGAGATAATCATCAGATAAGTTTGACAAGTGACACGAAAACACACACACACACACACAGCGACAGACACACAGCATTAGGAAAAGCTCCACTTCAAGGCTTTCAATCTAACAACCTTGTACATAGTCAAAACTGTGTGTACGTATGTGCATATGTGTTCAAGTGCGCACTTGTGTATTCACACGCGTTCTCGTGTGTAGTACGTGATTTTATGTGTGGCCTGCGAACCGTCACAGCGACACAGGTCTGTCTGGGAGGATAAGAGTGAGACGTCTTATCAGCCGCTAGCCAGACAGACACACACAAACACGCACGCACACACGTACACAGACACACACACTGGGATAATATGCTACCTCATATCAGCCATACAGCACGGCCTGTCACTGAGGGGGGTGTGGGAGGGAGCACGACAGCGGCGTGCGGAGAAGGGAGGGAGCGGAGGCATGGAGGACGAGGGAGGAAGTGTGAGGAGGGACACAGAGAGAAAATGGAAAACGGGATGAGGGGGAGAGGTGAGTGAGAACAGAGCGAGGGGAAGAGAGAGAGAGAGAGAGACGGGGGAGTGAAGGAGAGAGCTCTGTTATGACAACATTTCTCCGTGGAGATAAGGAGTGATGAAGACTGGCAGGGATGAGTGATTAGAGAAGTATGTTAGACATTAGCAGCCAGACACGCCGTCCACGCCGCACAAGGAGTGGATGGTACTCTGGCCTCACAGCGACAGTCCCTGCTTCGACTCAACACCGCTAATTCTCTAAAGATGAATCCTTAAGCCAGACCCACAGTTCGAGTACAAGGGCTAGAGAGTCTGGGGTTGAGACTCACTTCCTGGTTGTAGAACCACTAGGGTTTCATTTTTACCACCAACATGTTTCCAGTGCTGGTTGTGGAACAATGTTTAGTTTGGAGCCATCATACAGCACCACTTCTTCACTGGGCCAGGAGTAAGAACCAGCCACATCAGAGACTGGCAACAGGGTAATTGAGACCTAAGAACATCACAATATCACAGCCGTGATGTAACAGCAGCTGACCTAACCTTAATCAAGCATGCAGTGAAAAGTTAGTGCGTCTAGCCTAGTTCCTTGATCCTTTACCAAGATGTACTCTTTAAGACCACCTTAATGCATGTTTCTAGCATTAATCAGCTTCCCGATGCATACCGGCGTGTTTTCTGAATGGCGATGCATCATGCAACACGTTGCTCAACACTGCTTGCAGCTTTAATTGAATTTGAAGTTAATAGCTTTGTGGACTTTAGCATTGTGATCTATGTTTCAGTATCTAAGAAATGACACAATGAGGCATGAGGCATCCAAACCAGGAGCGTTTAGATGCACAACATCCAAATTATTATAGTTTTCAGGCACAACATTCATCACCAGATTGGTGAGTTATGCACGCCTCATGACTCGGGTGTGAGGTGATTTTTGCACCTGAATTTACCACTTTTTTTTTCTTCTTTTTTTTATCACCTACTCCTACGCTCGCTTGATAAATGAGGGCCTGTGTGACTGAAGTTGATGGATGACTGAGTTCATGTTTGAAGGGGTGAGTGAATGCAAGTTCTACAAGTTCTACATTGACTGTAAGTAGAAAGGAGCTGTAAGCCTGTAGTGGCTAACATCCATCTATACATCAATCGATTGGCTTCCCAGCTCTGAATCCAGTGGTATCACAGAGGTCTGCTGGGTACCTATCTGTAAATTTGCTAAATTGCTAAATTGTATGCGAGTATGCAACACTAAGAGGTTACGTCAACATAAGTAATTGACTGTCAGTTACATGAATGAATGCCTGATTAATGAAGACTGCACCCCAAAACCTGTATGAGCACAAGACTGGCAAAGTGGGCAAAACAAAAAGTCTGAATACGGTGAACGCCACTGGGGAGTCTCATCATCACAACAACAAGGAAACACCCTGCACTCCTCTCAGAGTTAAGAGGACCGGCCCAGAAATTAGCTGCAGAAATGTCAGCAAAATGGCAACAGAGCTGGGGGGAGGGACGAGGGGTGGGAGGAAGAAAACAACAAGTACAAGGGAAGAGAAAAATCAGCAAACAGGTTAAAGAAGAGAGAAATCATTTCATGACAACACATTATTATAGGAAGGTGACAGGGGCGCAGTGAGATGGGCGGTTTAAGGAGAGAAGACAGTGGAAGTGGCAGGGGAGGCTGAGAGGGTGGGTACAGAGACGAGAGTCCTTTCACCACTCAGAAGAAATAGTTACAGAAGTGCTGGAAAGGGGAGGAAAGGAGGAGGAGGAGAGGGAGGAATAACAGAGGGGGGGGAAATTACTTGGAAACACAGGCCATCAGTCATCGGGAAAGCAGGCCTGACACCACTGCATCAATAATTCAGATGACTACGGTTAATGAGCGAGATCCAAACAAATCACCCCTGAATTCACTGGGAGAACATTGAAACATTTCACTGCGCAAAATATGGCGCCATTACGGCTGCTTTTTAGCTGCAGTTTGGGCCCGTGCTGGCAACACGCGGGGCAAAGTGGGCTGGATGGAGTATTCATCTCTCTCGAACCCTCGAAACAGTCACATTTATTTCCATGAGAAAACGGGGGCCGGGCGCCGGCACGGAGGCATAAAAGTTTGAAACAAAAGGGGAAAATATTCATTGGACGGGAGCACAGAAATAAAAGACGGAAATAAACACAGACTGCGATGAGGTGGACGGGAAGGAGAGAGGAACGAGAGGAAACAATGAATGGAGAATCTGCCATCCCAGTGTGAGCACTGAGGGCGGAGGCAGCGGGGAGGCTCGGCGTACACGCCGAAATGTAAAGACAAACTCAGACAGCGCTATCTGGCAGCGCTAAGCCCAGATCAAACCCAGTGTGGTGCCTGCCATTGGACAGATGACAGTAACTACACATGCACACCCCCCTACCCCTACACACACACACACACACACACACACAGTAAACAACTCCCTCCCTCCCTGTGACACCTACATAGCATGGGGCAATACGGAAAGTGCACGCCCAGCATGAGAACAGGCACTCATTTGCAGAGCGTGATTATTAAATAGCGAGTTGAGAGACTGTCGTACATGAAAGCTGAAGCACTGGAGGGAAGCACACTGATCACGCATCTGATGAAAAAAAAAACTGTCTAAGCGGTTAACAGTCTCTTTCCTACTTCCCGGCATGAGGTCCGCTCGGAGGTGAACAAAATAGAATATGCCTTTATTCCTCCCACGGTGGGAAAAGTTCACCGGATGCTTAAACAAATGTACCGTGTGTTTCCCATACATGAAAGTAATATTTCTAAAAATGCTCTCTCCCAGCTACATCCCACAACTGTTATAACACTTTGAGTAGGACGGGCTAAATGAGGTATTTTAATATGACTGTGACAACTTATGTGAACCAAACTAGTCATGTGACTCCTCGGTCATAATTAGAGACATGTAGAAGGTTTTCTTTACACTTTTTGTAATAAAGTTTTGTGTCGACTGAAAAACCAACCTCATTAGACAGAAAGCCTTTTTTAGGGATACTTGAGAGGTTTTTTGAAATGTTGTTGCACCTAATGAGTCTATGTTGGCGAGAGTGTTGGCGTCATGATGAGCCACAGAAAATCCTCCGCCTCGGTCGCCGGTCAAACTTTATAACCCGTCCACTCCATGTAAAGAGACAGGACGGATGGACGGCAGTCGGTTGGAGCTTTCCTTGCCACTGTTCATTTAGTTTCTCTCACTGCGTATGGATTTCAATCTGTCCGCTGAACACAATCAATACAACTCCATTTATGGGATTTATGGCACATGTGTGTGCCATAAACCCATTTACAGCTATGATCCTAAGTGCTAATGTGTTTATATGTTTAGGCAGTGTGTACACTTTCTATCTGTGTCCTGCTCTTTACCACTGCTATATAGGGAAGCAGTCACAAAATCTGACCTTGGGTTTGTATGATTTTTTGATAGTATTTCAAACCTGGTTCATATATCGACAACATAATTAAAAAGAAACACATTTGCCCAAACTAGGAGCATTCATTTCATATCTTACATACACTGGTTTTAACTTGCTTTGAAGGACAAGACATCCTACAGAAGATGTGCCACAATCTAGAAAAGACTGGGGAAGAATGACGTTAAGATTCTGCTCTAGCTTGGTTAGCTAGTATCATGGCATTTTCCTCTAAAATGGGCTTTTGTTTTTGTTTTCCCTCTCAGGTAAACAGGTCAGACAGGCAGCCAAGAGTCAATAGTGCAGACACAGTGACTTTGGGTTATACCCACCTGGGTCAGCCCATGAGTTAACTGCACCTCAGTGTGCAGACGAAGCAGGCTCTTATTTCTGTGATCCTCTTATTAGACCAGTCCCCAGACGTGGCGGCAACCCCGCCACTTTGTGATCTCTATCTCGCTCTCGCTATATAACTCTCCAGATATATATAATTCTCCCTGCCTCAGACTCGCTTCTCTCACCTTTTTTTTTTTCCCATCTCTCCACCTCCCCTGACTCCACATGCCTAGGTATAGGAAGTGCTTACATTGGTTCTTTCTTTGTGCTGTAGTCAGCCTTAAGAAAGAAACACAACACAAGCCAGATATAATATCTGGCAGAGCCGGGGTGATAAATGAGGGAGTAGTGAAGGGATATAAATATTCCTTCTCTTACCTTGACTTTTTGTTCCACTCTCTGAGCGGCATCTAGCAGGAGTTCACTATTACAGTCCTTCCTTTTCATCTTTTTCTTTCCATTGTGACATCAGGCACAATCTTGCTTTTGTAATATTCTACCAGCCCTCAGAGCTAAGTTATTTAGCTATAGGGAAAGGAGACTACTGTCCCTATCCTACACATTTACTGTATAACAAACCAAAAAGTAATATTGGGAGTGCTCTTGGGTCTGGCAGTAAAACCATTTTCTGTTAGCATGCTACAGCACAATTGCTCCAAAGTGCAATTTTCAGTAACCCTAGACAAGCGCAAAACGTATGTGCTGCTATAAAATTACCAGGAATGGAGACCTAAATTAATAAATAAATAAATAAATAAATAAATAAATGAAAACACTCAAATATTGCTAAACTCCCAGTTTACTTTCAATAAGATGATGACCTCTTTCTATTATTATTGTTAACTATTGACTGTGTGTACGTTGTCGCAATCTTGTAAACATTGTCTTATTTTGTGATCGAACAGTAATGGAAACCCAATAGTGTCTGCACTGGTTTTCTTCAGGTTTTGGCCACTCTACAGTCCAATGACATGCACGTTAGGGTCAATTGGAGCCTCTGAACCGTCCCTAGGTTTGAGTGTGTGACAGTGAGTAGTGTGTGTGGGAGAGGTGGCTGCTTATTCCTGCAGAGCCGTTTCAATAGAAAGAGGGTTCACAAATTAGATGGTAGAGCCCTCATAAAAGAGACGGAGGCCCAACTCAACTATCTAATCTTAATTAACTTAACTGCAATCAGTCAAATTTTGATAAATTAGTTATATATCGCAGAGAAGAACAAATATTTAACAGACTCAGGGATGTTTATACCATACCTATGGGTGAAGTCTCTGACCCCTCCCTGAACACACACCCATGATGTGGATTCAGGTTGATAGTTCAAGTTCAGTGTCATAACTTGATTAACGGACAGGCTGTGGGTTTGGGTCGTACCAAACTTTTAATTATATACCCCCCACCCCAACCCCACCTTATGGTGTCTTCTTCTAATTAATTCCCCTCCAGCACTGTTAAAGCAAAACTTTAAACTTTTTTACTGCACTATCTGAAACACACTTATGATCCTGCTTCCTTATTTCATATCTTTCAGAGATTTCATTAAGATTCCCCGCAGTGTTTTGTCTCATTTGATTCTGGTCTATAACAAAGAAATTGCAAATCAACACTATGGAGTCGATTTATATTACGGGGCTCAAGAAAATGAGGGTTTTACAAGGGCAATTGTAACCCCTGAATGACTTTACAATGAAGCATCTCCAAAGTCCTTAATGGATTTAAGTTGTATTAGATTGAACCAGAAAACATCTTTAGATAATAGGAGTATGATGTTGCTTCTCCACTCAAGAGCCACATCTTTACGTCACTGTGTACGTAAGTTATGTCTCTGCCAGTCTGTCCCTTGGGACTAAATCCAGGATGCCAAAGTATGGATTTCTGCTCAGCCGCCCATTGCCCTTTCAACCTCTGTCATTTTTCTGGCTTGTTCAGCCACTAATTCATCATGTCTATTGCTCTTTTCGTGTAATGAAAAAAAAAATGTTGGCCTTGTTGTTTTTGATGATCTCAATAACCCCGCCCCCAGTCTTTGACGTGGTTGGCTCTGACTTCCTGGCCCAGAAAAAAAAGCGGTGATTCTTTGGTGTTTTTTTTTAGGTCTGGAGCCAGTTCTTAGAAAAGGATGGGAAGGGAAAGGTGGAAAAAGAAAGGATGGTGCCCAACTAAGCACTAGTCTTGAATCCTCATTGAAAAGAGACCAGTGGATGAAAGGCAGGGAATACACCCTCAACAGGTCATCAGTCCATCCAGTGTTCAGTTCACCGCAACATACATGTCTTTGGACTGTAGGGGGAAACTGTCAAAAACTATGGAGTAACTATAGAGTAAATCCAAATGCTTCATAACAACGACACCAACACAATGCAATTCATACTACTTCCTCTTTCTCTCTCAACAGCTAAATGTAAGACTGGACATGAAATGCAGAAGTGAAAAAAAGACATGATCTAGTCTGTTATGTAGCTCTCAATTTCATCCTATAAATAGGAGACCAGAGAACCAAGGAGGGGAAATGAGACAAGTACAAACAATGTCCAAATCTAATTATAGATGTCAGTATTGGTTACAGGTGCTGTTAACCGTTACAGTCACCTCAACTTTCCTCAGCACTACAATTTAGAGCCTGGTGGCCAGGGCAAAACTTGGAACGAAGGCAGAAGATGGTGAGATGAATACAAAAATGCTGCTTCACCATTCTGTCCATTTCCAGTTAAATAAGATCTTCCTCCACCTCCTCTGCCATGGCCCCGGGCAGTCGACTGGGAAGGAACATTTCTCACATTATAACCCCTCAATATCTCTCCTGGTTTATTGTATGCCTGTCTGAGTGTGTGTGCGTGTGTGTGTGTGTGGAGTAAATATGTGTGGCGAGCTCTCGCCCACTACCTGGTGCAGAGGCACATTGATTCGGTCAGACCGACCCAAACGATAATGGGTGAAAATATGAAACGTCAAAAGACAAAAGACAACGTCAGTGGCGGAGGAGAAAACAAATAACGGCCGGATACATCTCGGCTGCGCGCGTGATTGAAAAATGTTTCCTCTCATTCACTTCACTCATTAGACGAGGCAGGGGTGTCCTTGAGCCGGGCAGCGCCCGACGGCAGGCTGCAGCCATAATGGGCAGCTCCCTGGTGTAATCTGAAGTGAATGTGAAGTGTGGCAAAGCTGAAAATAAGCACCGCCGTTGCCAGAAGACTAATAACTGGTAAACTACACTCATGATCCCAACCGTTTAAAATTTCACAACCAACTCAAGGTCCGACTTCAAATATGCAGATGCGAGAGTCATTACCAGCGCCGGTTTCTCTCCTCCTTGTTAGTTTGGCTCGATAGACCCATTTAAACCGTTTCCTTGGCCCATGAGCGAGAAAGCCACTTGAATCGCGTCGGCGCATTCGGCGCCGATGCACCTTGCAAGTCATCATCATTAGTGACAGAAAACGAAGTGTTTACAGCAAACCGAGTGCAAGCGTGTCAGTCTCAATTATTTCCCCGTTGTCGTCCTCTCATTCAAATGCTCCTTCATCAGTGGCCAATGTGTCCATTTATTCATTAGTTTGGTTTTCCTCTCAGTCTGCTGTCATCATCCATTTGTTGCCCCCCCACACACACACGCACACACACACACACCCTTTCACTCGAGCATTTGTTCGCTTGTCATGTATTTGTCCGTGCATTCCTTCATTTAATCGTTTGACAATTTGACCGTGCAATCAATTCCCCATTCATATGCTAAATCGGTCGAGAGGAAAAGCGCAGACGAGGTGTTGCCACGGTAAAGTTACGAGAGCGCCGTGACTCCTACTTAGCCCCGTGGTCTTAAATCAAGCCCAGATTGCCTGCTAAATGCTGATGATGGGCCCTGGATGTGAACTTCGTGTTGACAGCCTAAGTATTTAATGACTGCTCACAGCTGAACAGCATGACGGGCCGTCAAAGGAAATCTAACAGCAAACATAACTTTACAGAGGAGGCTGATGGGATAAATAGGCAGATGCACCTGAGCAGGGCAAAGCAGGGCCATGCACACACAGTTTTGAATATGGAGTTTACAAGTTAATACTCATTTCGATAAGACTGAGCAACTGAGGACACCATTTCCTCACACTCAGAGTTCACTCTCATCACCAAGACAGCAGTCTGTAGTTGATCTGTGTGAGCATGCGCATTTATGGGGAAGTGGGAAAGAACCACAGTACCCACACAGACACAAGACGATGGTAAAACTAGGTTTCAACCGAGGCCACAGCACAATAGACCAAAGCCACTGTGTCACCCCAAAACACCATAAGCATTTGAGCCAATTACAGACCTGAGCTGACATAATACATAGGGAGAAACTGGGGTCCATGTTACTGATAGCCATCATGTTAGGATTGCATTTTAAAACTCAAAGTTATGAGATAGAGGGAAAAAAAAGAAAGAATAACTGTAGTTGAAATTAATTCATTCTTCTAGCATCCCTGAGGACCAAAGTGCAATGTGCATACACACACAACACAACACAACACAAACAAACCAGAGCTTAGGTTCATTCATACGTAACGCAGGTTTCATTCACATTGAAGCCTCACACTTAAATCAGTGGACCAATGTGGCTGCAGATGAGCTAGATGCAAACCAGTCACATATATACTGTGTGGGTGCTTCATTAATGTTCAAAGACAGAGGGATATTTATCGTTGATTTCAGCAAAATGTGCAGATAGGGCACCACCAAAGAGCCGCAGCAGACGATGTGATCAGAAACTGAAGCTGCGGCAGCTTCCTGCTCGTTTCCGCCTCAGCTGAGCGAAACCTGCTCCAACCACAGCTCCCAACCAAAGAGAGCGGTTAATGGTTGATCCGGTGCAGCTATGATGCAGATGGATGCGGTTTGTTGTGTGAGATATCCGTTTGCATCGTTTCAGCATCTGCCACGTCAAGTCCCTGACACATTGACTGCACATCCTGTTCCGTTTTCATAATAAATAGCGCATGAATGCGTTGTGATAACGCGGACATCAACGCGTTATTGTATCAGTCATAGAATATAGACACGATGGAGGATACTGAATATATATATATATGCACCTCTCATCAGATCGCCTTCCTGTCAACCAGGTACCCATCAGCTTCCTGTACACACTCGTCGTGTTTTACAACGGCAGAGCACAGTGGACAGAGGTCAACATTTGACCGCACAACTTAGATGCAATGCCTATTTTATATCAGTAAAACGAGAGGTGTTTTTGTCCCTCACAGGCAGCTAAGCAGCATGTCTCTGCGACCCACTTCCTGCTTTATCTGACTGAACGTCAGACCGGCAGGTTCTATCTGCACGCTCCTTCCGTGAGATAGCGAGAAGATATTCGCTGCAAACATGACCCTAATGTGTGAAGCGTTACCTCCTTCTTCTTTTGTCCTCCCCCGGGCGGCAGACATAGCAGCAGGAGCAAGAAAACAGACAGCAGCGGCAGGTTAGCCAGGGATTTAGCCCAAACAGACGCCATGACGGAAGGATGCTTCAACGGTGAGACACGTCTCGGCTCAGTGATTGGATTCTGAGTGGACCAATCAGCGCGCAGAGATCACAGCGGGGGCGTCTGGCTTTTGTAGTTTTTTAAAGACCGACTGAACTACAAAGACAAAAATCGAATGAAATGTTCGTTTTTTGCAGATTGTTGATAACTTTTCATTCATGTAAGTGCTTATTTATTAATACAGAATTATGACTGCATATTGTATTTTATTTTTTGCTCTATTTATTTTTATTTTTATTTAATGTATTTATTTATGTATTTATTTGTGTTTTGTTTTCCTAGTTTCCTAACTGAAAATTTGAGGAAAATGTGTTAGCTGGACAAACCTTCCGGACTTTCCAAACCATCCCAAGAGGCAAACAGTGGATTTTGTGGAATTGTTAATACAGATTTTATGTTCATTTTAATCTACAACTTGCCAATTTGCCAATTTTCAAAAAGAGTACTTCTGGTCATTTAACCTTTAGGAATGCGTTCTTTTCTGAGAGCAATGAGTGAGATGGAGTTCACTCAGACTTACTGGTCTGCAGCTGGACCTGCCATTTGCAGAGACCAAGAAACTAGGACTGTTGAATTCCTGTGTGTGTGTGTGTGTCATTTGGGAGAGTTTGACTTGTCACAGATACTTGGTAGAGTTAATTGAGGGGAAAAATGAAAAATGTGAAATCATTGCGGGAGACCTGTCTTCCTGTCTCCCTGTGATATTACACCTAGGCACTGTGGCACTAATGTGATTCAACGCATTAGCATTGCAATAAGGATCACTATTGCTGTCATAAAACTTTTCACTGTCAGAATAGTCATGTCTATGTTTATGGATTTACTTTTTCAGTGTGCCAATAGTGCTAATGCCTCACGGTGACCAGGATACCCACTGGGGACTTTTTCTGTGTAGTGTTTTTTTTTATGATTCCCCATTGTCTAGAGACTTGTCCAGGGTGTATTGTCTGCCTTCGCCCTCTGTGCACCAGAGACAGGCACCAGCAGACCCCTGCAACACTACTGAGTACAAAGCCAGTGAGATAATGGATGGATGGATAATTTATTAGCGTACTGTATGCAGATGCAATACAGTGTGATGAAGTCCACTGAAACACCACAGGAGGATGCAGGTTCAGTAGCTTTAAAACTGTACGTAGTATATCAGCAAAAAATACCACTATTTCTCTAAGCACCACAAAGGCTTTTTCACTGCATCGCAATAAATTGGGCATGGCTTTCTACTTTTCCAGTCGCTTGGTGTGCGTTCCTCTGACCCAGAGGAAACGAGAGGCCTGAAGGCAAGTGAGGGGAAGTGGCTAATCTAGTTTATTTTGTTGCATTCACTCTACTGAGCAAAAAAGCTCTCTGTCTTGAAGATTGCATGCCCACTCAGGTGGTACACCTTTTATTGACTCCATTCAACTCTTAGTGACACAATATTGCCTTCCGAAGGTAAATAGTGCTGAAAATGCACTAATAGACACATTCATCTGCAAGAAAAATAGTGATACATGCTGAAAAAAGGCATCCATTTTCTTTCAATCATGTATATATATGCTTAATTCTCCCCAAAACTGCTCATTCAGCTTAGAAGTATATTCAAAGAATGTAAAAGGCATGCAAGCCTTGCAGTACAATGTGCTTTTGTATCGCCACAACAGTAGATATGAAAAACAGAGGCAGTTTATAAAATCGATGTAACTGGACATTGAGGAAGATACCTGGGCAGATAGCGGTATGCGTGTTGACATGCTGAAGTGGCACAGCCAAACAGGCAGAGAGAGTTGGATCCGTCCAGCAAAGGAATGAGGTACAGCACTAATGGCTCAGTAATAGATGTGTAAGTGGCTTGTGCAAGGTCTAATGACAAGCAGGAGGAAGCCAATGCTTTGGGATCTTATGATAAATGCCAGTGAGACCAACGCTTTGGCTATGAAACTAGATGGCTTATTAATAGTACAAGCCACCCAAATGAACATACAAAATCTGCTTTTAGCAAAGGGTGAATGAAGTGATTAGTTGTGAATGAAAGAGGGTGGGTCTATTTCAAATACACACATACACACAAACACACACTGCTGAAATTACATGCATGTTGAAGCATTAAAACCAATGCACCGTGAAGCAATCATGTATGGCAGTCTTGTTAAACCACAGTTCATCCACTCGATAGCAGCTCAGTCATGGAAACCATCCCACCATCATACCGAGTGGTGGCCTTGGATGCATAATTTCTGACAGAGGTGCAGAATCATTCACTCAGACTGGTAGAGTAATCGAACGGATGGATGGAAAGATGGATAGTATCGCATTTTTTCTTCTTGCATTCCTGTATTTTTTCACATAATGGTCAGGTAAGTTCGCTGGGTGCTGGACAGAGTGGATTTGATGAAGAAACCTAATGAAAACATTGTTTGAGTATGCATGCTAATGCTAACCTGCAGCTAGCATGCTATTGTCAAACTTACGCGCCAATGGAGATGGCAGTTATTTGAACTCATGGGGACTTTCCTATAAAACAGACAGCAGCAGGGCAACACTGTGATGGCAGAGAGAAGGCATCCTTTCATCACATCTGCCCTAAACCAGCAAATACCAGGGGAGCATAAGCAAATAAGAGACATGTGTGAACATATGTGTTCTAAACCAGCTTTTGGACTGAACCAGTTTGAAAGAAGCCAACTCAGAACACCCAGGGTTCACATATGCTTCTTATCTGGATCGCCTCATGTGTAAACAGATGCCAGGCAATAACTGTGTAAGCATGAAATGAGTTACAACCAACAAGAGTCCAATAGCATGTCTGACAACTGGACCCATGACGACATTCAGGAGCTCCTCTGTATCCATGCAGAAGAGGAAACCAGCTGGCAGCTTTCCAGGTCCAGGAGGCGCTCCATAGTAAGGACATACATTCTGTCAGGCCCTTAGTTTCTACCACCTACTGGACAGTCATGGTACTGCCTGTGCTAGCTGTGCACGTGAGAACAGGCGTTAACTGGTTATTTGCTGAGTCAGTAGGCATGTGTGGAAGCTGGATACACTCGAGGGGCTTCAGATCAGGAATTCACTGGCTAGTGTGTGTAAAAACAGCCAGAGATAGAGAGGAAGAGGGAGAGATAGCGGCCTGTGATAGTCAGCCTCTGCACGACACATCTGCCTCAGGTTTAAGTACTAGGGCAGACAAAAAAAAAAAATACAGGATGTATATTTCTGTTTCAAGAATTGGGAGAGGCAAGTAGAATAGAACAATCACCTGTGAAATCTGAAAACCATGAGTGCCTCATGGTATGGGAAGCTGTTTCACAGTAAAAACATATTGTTTTGCAAGGGATAAGACAGTACCGTGCTCATATGTGGCTGATGTTTTTTAATTGAATTATGGCAGTAAAGTCACTGAAGTAAATCTCTAGGCGAGCGGCAGAGATATAGGGACCGAGAAAATGAGGCGAGAGAAAAACTGTTTACGTTGTTTTAAAATGCAGGCAGAGGCAGAGGAGGATTGGAGTCAGAGAGAGAGAGAGATAGAGAGAGAGAGAGAGAGAGAGCGAGAGAGAGAGAAACAGAGGGAGAGACGAAGGGGGAGGGAGAGGGAGACGGGGGTGATGTCACTTCCAGCTGGCACAGGACTGGGTGCCCAAGTCTGATATCAGCCGTTCCCTTATAAAAAATAACGAGTCCTTGGAAAAATGATTAATTGCCCGACAGCACAAAGTTTATAGAAAAGAAAGGGAGATGGTGGTGGTGGTGAGGTGGAGGTGGTGGGGGTCCCCGAGTTACAGAGGAGCAGAAAATAGCAAAAGAGAGTGCATGAGGGAGAGGTTAAGAGAGAGAGAGGAAGCAGCATCGAAAGAGAAGGGGGGGGGGGCTAGAAAGGTGTCGAGGCACATGGGAGGGATTGGATGCAAGGCAGCAACAGTGAGGAAGAGGGAGGCAGGGAAAAAAGAAGAGGGAGGAGGAAGAGGGGCCCGTGTGGCGATAGCGAGGACAGAGAGGCAGCAAAGAAGCGAGTCAGACAAACAGAGTGGGAGGAGTGGAGGGTAGGAGCTCAGCATTCATTAATATGATGTTCGTTATCTCTGGCCCACTCCCTCAACAAATGTTCCTCTGTGTTCTCCTGTGTGCTATTCAATGGCCCTATAGCTGTGTGTGTGTGTGTGTGTGTGTGTGTGTGTTTGTTGGTGTGTGTGTGTTGGTGTGAGAGTGTGCTCCCTGGTGCATATGCATTCATCTGAGCTCGTTGCAAACGAATATGCGTGAATGCATGATGGTGCCTGCTCTCTCGATTATGCTACTGACCATAATGAATACATTATGACACTGCCCCCAAACTAAAATCACTGGATAGGCTTCATTTATCCATGTTGTGACATATGATACGAACAGCCAATGACAATGTGTCCAACATGAGCCACAGGTTGAGGCAAATGATAATGCTGGTTGTGCCTTATATAGCCCAGTCAACAATTGCTGTTTGTCTTTGTTGTTGCTTATTGTTGTGAAAATTACTTTTTTATATTCAAATACCTGTAGATATATGGATTTATGTCCAAGACAATGCTCAGAGAATTAAATAAATGTAAAAAATATGGACATTTTGAAGCAATGAAGGTGCTGTTATTTTAGTAGCTTTTTTTTCTTCACGAATGGTGCAATAATTTTGTGGTTCCTCAGTTCCTGAAAAACCAATAACCACGACTAATTGAAAAATAAATCAATAATCGTTACCTCAACAATTACTGTCGAAATGAATCATAAAATTGGTCCCATGACCCACTCTACTCTCGTGGGCAAACGTCCATGCGCCTCTATTGCCAACCACTTTAAATGGTCCTTGAAAGCATGCAAGTGTCCCAATACCATCACGGATGAGTCATGAAAAAGTACCGTGTGAAGCAAGTGGCTCCACATCTTTCTAATCCCAGGAAAACGTCTATTGGTTTCTGGATGCTTCAGATTAAAGCTATAGATCTGAGAGAGACACTTAGACACACATACACAAGCATACTGAACTTTGCAGAGTTGGAGAGTATTGATAAATTTTAAAATGGATAATAATTGTTGTAGTTTAAATCCTCGGCAGAGTATAATTGGGTGAAGTGATAATCATATCCCTTCTTGTTACGGCATGGCAAGGTGTTTTCCGCTTGGCTGGCAGAGGAGGCCCAGAGTCTATGAGAGAACATTATTCAGCATATCCTACCTGTCATGGCTCGCCTGCAGTCATCATCCCCAATACTATAGGTGAGGGTAGACGGTAGTAAAAAGATGCCTCTGAGTAAAAGGTAACAGCCAGAGATAGTGGAGGTCTGCGGATTTGTACGCTGCATTGGTGATGTAAAAAAGAGAAAAAAAGCTTTATATTCTGTCTGAAGAATAGTGTGATTCAAGGACAATTGCACTATCTGCCCCAACAGTGCTGTTCAACACGCTTTGTCATGGTATTCTAAATGTTGTGACGTTTAGTCTCAAAATGCACAGCAAAGCTTGCATTGTGGACACGGAGGGGAACAGTCAAGCCGTGAACTAGATAATAACAGACTGTCACTCACACAGAATGACATAGTAGAGATGGACACTGTCTGTTCTCTGCTCTTTCATTCTCCTCAGAGCCTCTCTGAACCATCTCTCTCCCTACTACCTCTCCTCTCCACTGGTCTTCTCCTTATTCAGGAGGTGTGTGTGACAGATA